>ML778683.1:273926-382918 GCA_009831015.1 Picea engelmannii
CCTTAGAAGATGGACATTTGAAGTTGGAAAAGATACACACTAGCCAAAATCCTGCAGATATGTTAACAAAGGGAGTAACCAGAGAGAAACTGATTTCTTGCTCAGTTTTAGTTGGTCTTCAAGAATGAAGATGAAGATGAGAAATTTGCCAGGTCCAAGAAGGTTCAGAGTCTAGCATATACAACAACGGTGGAGTTGTTGAGATCAGTCTCCAAGTGGGAGATTGTTAGTTGTGGATCCTGATTATCTTCCTAACTCAGAGGTCTTGTGTTTTTCAGCCGTGTTTATACCCCATGAAGACTTTACACCCTATAAGTATGTACACTCTTCCACGTGGGGGAGTGTAGAGGGGGGGTATCCCTCTACGGGGTCCGGGGGAAAAGCCCCCGAAGGAAAAATTGCCTTGTAAAAGTATATTGTAATTTCATTGTAAATCTAGACCGTTCATTATAAGGTCGCAAATCTAATGGTAGGAATTATGTTAGGGTTTTTTTCCCTAGAAAGAAACCCTCTTTTTGAGGGAAATGTATTGTGGCTATGGTTGATGGCGAGTATTGTATTATGAGAGAGGAGACTGTGAGAGAAAGAAGAGGAAGTTACAATGGGTTTTTATGTAGGTTGTATCCCTTCATTTGCTGGATAATAATAAAGGAAGGACCTGACAATTTCTCTTGTGGACGTAGCCCACACTGGGTGAACCACGTAAATCTATGTCTCTCTTGTATTATGTATCTTCTGTGTTTTGTTTCCGCATTTGTTTTATTTTATTGCTCCATGGTCCTGTTTTTCTAACAACCTTCTTATCTCTGCTATAATAATGACTTTTATGATGTGTGGCCTCACTGTCAATTACTGTCAAAAGTTATCGACCTCCTGGGTGTTGAAAAGAGACATGGTGTCTCTATGTTTTGAGCACACTCCATTGTTAAATTAACCCTCATCCCTCTCTGTAAAAAGTTTTAAAGGCTTATGTTTGTGCCTTGCTTATTGAACTTGAATTGCTTTATTCTCTACTTGGGAATCCACTTATGGTTCTGTTAAGAGCTCGAAGTTATAAGTTGAAGGAATGTGTTGTTTAAAAAAAAGAGCATGGATCTCTGTTTTTTTAAGATTATTCGTGGTTACTTCTCGATGATAAATTATTGAGGATGGAAATGTTATGAGCCCTCTGTGTTCTTACCTCTCTTCATTTAATTTTAAAAGGGCCTGACTTGGATTCTGAATTGCTTCTACCTTCCTTAGGCACCTCCTGGGGTTTGTCAAGATTTTTGGTTTAATGATTGTTTTAGAGGCACATGCTCCCTCGTTTCAAAAACCATCCTCTTGGACGTATCTCTGTGTTCTTTCTGTGATGAATTCGTTTGAACAAAGAAGAAATAAATATATGGTTATCTACCGCCCGAGAGATGCTCTTCTATTTGATTATGGTCTTGATTACTATGTTTAATACTAGCATGATTGTGATTGCACCCGTGTGAATGATTATGTCACCAAGCACAACCATGATTCTGTCAAAGGTTAAAAGGGATATCTGTGTGTTAATATCGTTTTGTTCTTGATATCTGTGTGTTAATATCGTTTTGTTCTCTTCATGCATCTTATTGAAATCATTGTGAAGACTGTGATTGTTTTAAAATGAAGTCTATACGTATTTATTCATACAAAGATCAAGCTTAGGGTTACATTTGTTTTGGGTTGACTGTTGTTGTCGAATTAAGATTGTGTCAATTATAAGTTGAAGACCTGTGTGTATGATGGATGCATTATACGTGCTTTGATTCTATCCAGATTTGAAAGGGACCTGTGGGTAATTAAATCGGGCCTGATGTTTGTTGGATGACAATGACTATTGATTGTTTGTCCTGGGTGTATTATTATTTGATTACCAAAGATGAATGATGGGCATAGATAACAAATATCACTTTTCTTATTTTGTTTATTTGAAAAGAAGACATCAACATTAACACTTGCAGTGTTGTGGTTCGAATGGTTAGATTGTTATTCTTGAATTGGAAATGTTTGAATAAGTCATAATACATAGATTGTTATAGATTGAATATTTCTTGGAAATTAAAATTGTTTTGGACAGTGAACAATCTATATGAATTTGAAAAAAATGAATGTTTTGTTCTGGAAAATTGATGCTCTTTGAATTAAATTTGAAGCAGAGTTATGATATTTGATTGATTTAATTTATTTTATGAACAATATCCATCTAATTCCCTCTCATTTTCTCACATTTGCATTCATTATAAATCCCCTCACGATCCCAAATTCATTTTGCATGCCCTGTTCACTAAAATTAAATTAAAACTCTATATGACAATGATAATTAAGTAACACAGAGATACATGACAACTGATATGTTTTGATATTATTGCAAAGTCAGTTATTTAATTAATTGTCGAGCAGTAATCATGTTCTTACTCCCGATCATGATATCACTTTTTCACTCAATACAATTCCCTCAGATATCCCTGAACCTTTTTTCACCCCCTGCTCATTTGAAAATTATTAGATACATTTTATGGATTTGATTGCATGGGTCTGATGTGATTGCTAATCCAAACTTTGTTTCATATTACGAGAATTTCATGTATGGTCTGTTTAAGAGCTAGTTGCTAATAATTGGTGCATACAGGATGAGCTTCTTCAACAAAGGAAGTCATGGTCGAAACAATAGAGGAAAAGGAAATTGGAACAAAGGGCCTAGAAGGCCCATATTCTCAATACATTTCGATGCAGATACTCAAGAGTTAAACCAACTCTTTCAAGCTGGATTTTTCAATTGGATTGGACAAGGGGTAGTTGAAATTAGACAAGAGAGGCCTCCCTTCCAGCCCCAACATGTTACTGGTATCCTTGTGCCCCCTCATGTATATTTGCAACTTGAAGTTCCCGAGAATGACAGATGGCATGCTATTGTTCACCTAGCAGTATCCCACCATCCTGGTTGGCCAGATTTGTCTTTACCTCCTCCTCCTCCACCTGTTAACCCAAATGTTCAGATCACCTCTGCACACTCACCTGTATAATCCTCCCATGCAAGTAAAATTCTCAAAACCGAGGCCCACGATGTGCATGATAAAGGTAAAGATGCTTTTTCTCCCTCATCTCGTTCAAGTGACTCAGCCAAGTCAATATCATCCCATATGCATTTGAGAGATGATTGTTCCCATGTCATTATCGAGATCAAACCTCAAGGTTCCACCCAACCTAAGGCCAATTCAGGAAAGTCAAAAGGGGATAACAACAACAAAGGAAAAATTGCCTCTCAAAGTGGAAAATATAGTTTTTGATTATGTTTTATTATTGATTTATTGAGGACAATGGACTGCTGAAAGTTTTGGACAACAAACTTTTTTGGATATTGTGGATATTTACATGTTTTAATATAATTTGAAATATCTCTGATATTTAAATTTCAAATTATGGAAATGATTATGGGAGCCATAAGGAGGGATGCGTTTGGTTGATTTTCTAGTTATGTTTATTTTTGTTAAGAAAATAAAGGGTGTCACAAGGGGTCCCACCTACTAGTTATTATTTAATAAAAGACCCTTATTATTATTATTATTATTATTATTAATCCTTCCCCTAAACTAAAAGTTAGTCGAGTTTTAGTTAACTTAATTAAATGAAGTAGTTGAACTACTTCAACTAATTTGGAATGCATACAAGCCAAATTAGAAGGAAGAACAAGGGAAAAATAGAAGGAGAAAGCATACTAAGGTTTGCTCGAGTTTTATTGAGATAGTTCAATTTTCATTCATTCTTCAATTCATTAAAAACCTAATTCTCTTTTATGACAACATGGTCCTGTTGTAGACAACAAGGTTCAAGGCTGAACCATATCATTCAGATGCTTGTTTCAAAGGTGTTTATCTATCTTTGATAGTCTATGTAGACTTGTCTGTTTATGAATTGAGTTTCATGACTGATAAATGATATTGTGTAGAGTCAAGTGGGGAGCAGTCTCTGGCAAGCTGATCCATATTTTAAAGTTCATTTTTTACTTCTTGTCAGAGTCCTTTTGTATGGTTTTCATCGGGGATATCTAAGTTTGACCTTGGTCCATGCCCCCCACATGGATTTTTGTAAAGGGAACGATTCTTTTGATTTCTTGGAATGAAATAAAGCGATTTCTGTTCTTTCTCATATGTGTTAATATGTGACTTGGTATTTTTTCTTTTAATCTCTACATTTACTTTTGCAATCTGTTATATTTAGAAAATAATATAAAAATGTTATATTTTGCAACAATCTTTTATCTTAAAAAATCAGCCTAAGCCCTTGTAATTAATACTTCTGGATTGGGAAACACTTTTTGAGGCTATAAACATAGGGTAATACTCCCAACTATCTTGCCTTAGCCAAGAAAGATTAAAAAATGCTTGAGTAAGATAAATTCATATCTTTTCCTCAACATTTATTTTTGGCGACCATACTGGGGAGATCTTCCATATCTCTCTGGTTGATTTTACGCTTGATTATCATTGAATATATTTATATTTTTGATATTGATTCTTTGACTGTTTCTTTTCTTCATGACTGTACCTATTGCAAGGAAGCCCAATATTGAGCACGGTCTTAAAGATCAGACCAACATTGCTTTAACCTTGTTTAATACCATCTTTGAGACCGCTAATACCTGGGTTGATCTTGAACGCTCATGGGCAGTGATTGAACAAGACATAAGTGTCTGTGAACATTGGGAAGCTAAGCAAAGACAACCTAGGAATCAACCATAGCTTTCTTTTTCCTATAGTTTTGATCTTCTTTTCATGTCCTTAGACCCTCGTATCTCTAGGAGAAGAAGAGGTTTATCACCTGAAATTAATCCTATTGCTGAAATAGGAATAAGAAACGTTGTTTTTTCAACCCAACCAAGTACTCTAAGGAGAACTTTGTCTGATTCATCCAGTTTGTCTTTCTCTCCCTTCCCTATCGTTCACAAGATGGCATCTAGTGGTGGCTCTAGTGGCACTGGAGGTGATTCTTCGTCTCAACCTTCAACCTCATCAGTGATTGGTAGCTTATATAGCCACCAAGTCCCTGTCCAATCTACTACAAACCATTCCAAAGTCATTAAAAAATATGGGATTTTTGAGTTTGAAGAAGATGCTACAACTACTCCGTGGCATGTTTCCTCCCCTCTTAACCTAACACCTACTACTCGTCCACTTCCTAAATTCAAAGAGAATCTCCCTAGGTTTTCAGGGAATAACACGGTCACTACGAATGAACACTTGATGGCATTTTCTAATGCCTGTCACAACATAGGGGCCAATGACAATGACACTTGTATGCACTTATTTGTTAATTCTTTGGAAGGGAAGGCTGCAGCCGATTTATTTGACCTTCCTCCCAAGATTCTTTCTTCTTGGGAGGAGTTAGTGTATTGGTTCAAGTTTGTCTATGGGCAGTCCAAAATCCCATCAGAGCAGTTAAGGGAATACAATAACATTGCTTATAAGGACGGTGAACCTATCAAGTCTTTCAACTTGCGTTTCACCAAATTATATAACCAAATCCTTGAACTCAATCGCCCTCAGAACCAATCCACTTTCATGCATTACTATAATGCTTTACCTTCCCCCCTACCGTCATAGGCTTGAAGAAAAGGCCATTGATAACCTTGGTTCCGCTCTGCATACTTGTTTAGAGTATGAAGAACAACTTGAAAGAACAAGTCTTCCTAAGGGAGATTAAGTTAAATAGATAGACATGTATGCCCTCTTACAAATTGTACATGACACGAATAATCGAATGATAGCATATGAGCGGAAAGGAAATGTCCCTTCACTTACCCCTGGGGATTTATCTTCTTCTCCACCACCCTTTAGAAATCCTAATGAAAACAATTTTCAGCCTAAAGCAATATTGCCTCATAGCTGGTGTAAATTTTGCAAGGAACACCATGAGGAAAGTATTTGTGAGGTAAAGAAGAGTGCCAGAGATAAAATCTTTGGTAAAAGACCTGAAACTACTATCACTGTCCTAGACTTTGCAGAGCCAAAGGATGTTATGATCATAAATACTAGGAATAAATCCTATGCTCCGAAAGGTACATATGATCCTCCTCGCACTTCTTCTATCCCTAGCTCATCTTCACCAGTTGCTATTGTTTAGGGTTCTAAAGCTCCTGACAGTCAAGGAACTACCTCCCCTCTTCCCTCTTCTAAATACACCATTATGAATCAGTTTCCAATATTAAAGCTGATGCTACCCTCTTGGACATGGTTGCCGTCCCTGAGCAACAAAAACATCTGCAAAATTTTATGGGAGGAAAAAATTCCATTATAGCCAACCTCTTTGAAGAGGTATATGAAGGGGATTCAACTGTAAATAAAGTAGGTGTACATAACTTTAGACACCCTGTAAAAGACCCCCCGTTTTTATTTTTTTAAAGATTATGGAAAAAATAGCCCATTGTTGTCTCATTGACGACGGTTCGGGCCCAAATGTAATGTCAAAGATTATTATGGAAGAGATAGGCTTGTCTTGTACAAATGAAAATGCTAGAAGCATGCTCTCTTATAATAGTTTACAAAAAACAACCATAGGTGAAATCAAGGATGTGACCTTGGTTTTGTGTGCGCATCCTGAAATAATGAAAACCCTTAATATTCAGGTAATTGATATGTCAGTGAGTAATTAATCGATCATCTTAGGAAGAGATTGGAAAGATTTGACCCGTGGATACCTCTCACTCGACGGGACACACTTATCCATTCCTCGGAATGGTAAAAATGTCATAGTCCCAAGGGAGGGGAGAATTTCACCTTACATAGAAAGCGTCCCATAGCCTAACGTGAATTATATAGAGGGGGACCTAGGAGTGTATTCTATCTTTGCAGATGAAGACAACACTACCTTGGAACAAATCGACATAGAAGATGAGATGTGACATATGCACTTTGATAGTTCATGCTCCAATGAAGGAAACAAAGCTAGTATTATCTTATACTCTATTGTGGGTAAAATTCATAACTTTTCCTATAGGTTATAGTTTGCTTGCAAAAACAATGTCACTGAATTTGAAGCATTACTGCTAGGCATTGAAAATGACTATAATCTAGGTTGTGGTCACCTTACAATTTTTTGGGATTCCAAATTTGTTGTAAATCTCGTATGTAAGATATACTCTCCGAGCAACAAGTTAATGAAACGCTACACCCAAACTGTTTGGGCACTTATCTCGAACTTGCTATATTTCAACATCACTCATGTTAAAAGGGAATTGAACTCAATGGCTGACAGGTTAGCTGTTTTTGCAGCCTCTCCTACTCGAAAACTTCTGCCACAAAGACCTGATTGTACCTTTCAATCTCTGTATTGTCCGCACGTCCCTGACAATCTAGAGTCATGGAAAGTCTTCCCAAGTGATAAGAGAATTTGTGCTTTCATCCAAAATGAACCTTATAAGCCTAAGGAAATTATATCAATGGAAGATAACAAAATTCTCAAGGGCTTGACTCCTCTAGAAAGTTCATTTTCATCGAGCGATGTAGGAAACAAAGAAAAACATAAATAGGAGGAGTCAAAAAGGAAAGTGGGTGAAACCATTTTCATCCTGCTCTTATACAACATACCATTCCTATCAAGGAGGACATAAAACCAGTTAGGAAAAAACAAAGAACCATTAACCCTGCATTGGAAGCAACTATTCGAAAGGAGTTGGAAAAACTCTTGAAGGTTGGGATAATTTTCCCGGTTAAGTATTCTGAGTGGGTTTCCAATTTGGTCCCCATTCACAAAACAACTTGTCAGATAAGATTATGAATGGATTTTTCATTCATTGAATAGGTCTAGTATAGAAGATCACATTCCTCTCCCTAATATGGAAATGATTTTGTAGCAAGTTGCAGGGTCACAGATGATGTCCTTACTTGACGGTTTTTCTGGTTACATTCAAATCAAAGTAAAAAGGACATATAAATATAAAACTACCTTTATTACTCGCTGGGACACTTTTTCTTACGAACGTATGCCTTTTGTCTTATCTAATGCATGTGCCACTTTTCAAAGAGCTATACAAATAGATTTTGACGATTTGATCAGAAAAATTATTCAGATTTATCTTGATGACTTAACTGTGTATTCTAAAAATCGATCAGATCGTTTCAGTCATCTTAAAAAGGTTCTCATGCGATGCAAGGAATTTGGAATTTCTCTAAATCCTTCTAAGTCTATTTTAGGCGTTACCAAGGGAAAGCTCCTTGGACACATTGTCTCCGATTAAGGAATAAGCATAGATCCTGAAAGGATTGCTGCTATCCTAAATCTTCCCGCTCTTACCTCCAAGAAGGAGGTTCAAGCCTTTATGGGGGTTATTAAATTTGTCTGTAGGTTTGTTCCTTATTTTTCTGTAATGGTAAAGACAATTCATAATCTTCTTAAGAAAGATCGCTCCTTTTCTTGGACAAATGATGTTGAAAATTATTTTATAGGGATCAAGAAAGCAATCAGTTCGACATCGGTTTTGGCGGAGCCAGATTTTGAGAGAGAATTTATGATATATACTAATGCCATAGAGGAAGTAGTTTCTGCTATCCTCATGCAATGTGATGACTAAGTAAATGAAAAACCAGTGGCTTACATGAGTCAAATCTTGTCAGATGATGAGTTTAAATATTCTTTTATTGAAAAGCATGCTTTCGCTCTTGTTAAAGCTATTGAAAAGTTTTGCCACTTTATCTTAGGTAAGCATACGCTGGTAAAAGTCCCTTTACCTACGGTCAAGTTTTTACTCTCACAGACTTATCTTTTAGGGAAGCTTGCACATTGGCTTGCTAAGATCCAGGAGCATGATTTAACTATCCTGACTTCTAACACCATCAAGGGACATGACTTATCCCTTCACTCAGCTCAACATGCTGAAACTAGTGAAGAAATTGATGAGTAAGATAGCTCTCTATCAACACTGTTTTACATTGACAATCAAATCCTTCCTGTGTCTGAACATCCTTGGTATAAAGATCCGGTTTATTACTTGCAAAATCAAATATGTCCAGATATCTTAGATACCCATCAAAGAAGAAGGCTTCATCTTGAATCAACTAGATACGTCATTATAGGAGAATTCTTGTTTGGGAGATCTGTCGATGGTATGTTACTTCGTTGTGTGAACAATGAGGAAGCACATAAATTGTTACAAGAGACTCATGGTTCTTCAAATTTTGTTATTCATCTAGGAGGTCACTTTTTTGCTAAAACCACTGCTTTTAAGATTATAAGGAAATGGTACTATTGGCCTTCAATCTTTCGTGATTCTTATGTTTTTTCAATATCTTGTGACAAGTGCCAAAAGTTTCCTGGGAAAGAACACCTTCCAGCCATGCCTTTACAACCTGTCCTCCCTGACTTTCCTTTTTCAAAATGGGGTTTGGACTTTATTGGTCCTATTAATCATCTGTCTTCAACAAGACAAGTATTTATCTTGACAACCACATAATATTTTACGAAATGGACTGAAGATGTCCTGCTTAATCATTCTCACGATGAGTAGGTGATTTCTTTTCTTGAAACTAATATTTTTTCCAGATTTGGGCTTCCTTTGGAAATTATTACAGATAATGGTCCCACTTTTATTTATGCTAAGATGACCCAATTTTTAGCTAAATTGGGGGTTAAACACTTTAGCTCATCAACTTATTATCCCCAAGGAAATAGGTAGGTTGAGTCTACCAACAAGATTCTGGTAAGAATTATCAAGAGGCTCATTGAAGATGAGCCTCGTCAATGGCACACTCTCCTCACTTATGCCCTTTGGGCATATCACACTACCACCAAGGTGAGCACTGGTTGCACTCCTTTCCAACTTGTTTATGGTCAAGAAACCATTCTACCTACCAAGATGGAACTTTCCTCCTTAAGGTTAATTCTATAGGTTGAAGAGTTAAACTCTTCTAATGTTTCTCAAAGAATGAATGCACTTTTGGCTTTAGAGGAGCAAAGGACGTTTTCCTTGGATAATATAAAGAGAAGACAACAGACTATTAAAATATATTTCAACAAAAGTGTCAAGGCTGTCAAATTTAAAGTTAATGAGAAGGTACTACTATGGGATTCAACTCATGCTGATAGAGGAAGGCATTCAAAGTTCCAAAAATTATGGCTGGGTCCTTTTAAGATCACTTTTGTTTTGGGCACAAATTCTTACATCCTGAAGGACTTACAAGAGCGATTGTTTTCCTATAGCACTAACGGTTCCCACATAAAACATCACGTGGAACCAACTTGAAAATTTTAACACTGTATGGAATGTTTTCTGTATTATAGTTGTATTAATTTCTTTGATTTTACATTTTTGTTATTTTATTTCTGCTTATTTCAATTCTACTGTTTCATTTTTGCTATGTCATTCCTTGCTATTTTGTTTTTTTTGACTTCATTTCTTGTCAAAATAAAATGTTGGATCAATTTTTCCACAGTGACGCTGATCTGCAAAGTATTTTTAATCAATAACAATCAAGTTACACAACCATCATGATGTTCCCCTTGAAAGCATCATTGAAATTGTTATCTGCTTCAAACGCTGTTTTAGAAGATAGTTGGTTTTATCCCTCTTCTACTTTCCTTTTCTTCCATCTGCTTCAAGATTCAAAGGAGCATACCATGAAATTTTTCTCCTTGAATTCAAGAATGCTTTACTATAAATAATCGAATGATTATGCTTAGAGGGATAAACCCCCTCATACTTAACACTTTCCATGAGTTATTCCCAAATTCCCAGTCATTTTCCCTGAAATCCACTCAGTTCCCCCTGTTGCATAATCATCTTGTTATATATCTTCTTGATCTAATGTTACATGGTCTGCCAAACTAGATATTCTGAGTTCTTAATATTTTGTAAATATATTTCCCTATGGAGTTGCCAGTTTGTTGACGATTAAAATCACAACGATGAATTCCACCCGCAAAGGATTGCTAAAGCGCAATTATTTAATTATGATAATAATATAATACTAGTAGGTGAGAACCCCTAGTAGACTAGAGGTGCAAGGATAAACATATTACATTTATATGTTGTTGATGTTATGATGTTTTCTACATAGTCCTATACAATTGATGATGCAGTCTTGGTTTCATTCAATGTGATAATGGGTGGTTGATGCATTATTGTTAAATGCTGTTGGTATTTACTTGCGATACATAACAGTCCCATGGGTATGATGATCATGTTGTTTACATGTGCTTTGTTATGTTATGTTATAACCTTGATTACTAATTCATACATTGATTACTTACCTATATATGATTATGCAAAAAATAAATAGAATAGGAGCATGATCAAAACAAAAGTTAAAACTATGGAAAAGTTCTAAAGTTATGGAAATAAGATTATGTATAACCTTTGTGAAATGGTGGACCTAGAAATTATGTTATGTGTTTTGGTTAAATGATTATGCAATTTTTATTAAAGAATTGAACGGAGGCACATATAGTAATGTTGATATGTGATTATCGTTGGATTTATGTCAAGAGGTTAACGTATATATATGAGATATCTCAGGTGGCACACTATGCAATTGATATGGTATCAAATCTTTACGATGGATATGGCATTGAATTATGCATTGATTATATGTTTTGATTTTAATGGTGGATGCTATGTTAGTGGGCTGACTCGTACATGGAATTGAATGGGGCCAGGTGAGGAAGCGATGTGAATTTACTGCACGTCACTCCAAACCTCCCCTGAGCCCGTAACCCTAACATTGTTGCATTGTTTCTCTGTTGGTTGTGGAAGCTCCGTGATTTCAGGTTTCATAATGAAAAAATCGACCAACTCGTCATTTAAGAGATTTTCTCATAGGTATGGCTCTTTTATCTCCATCCATGATGGAATCTCTGTACTATGAATCAAATGGTGGCTCAGGATTGCATGGGTTCTATGTTTTCTTGAGTTTTTCGACTGTGTGCAATTATGGTGTTATGACTTCTCTGTGATGACTGCGAAATATTGGTATTTGCAAGCAGAGTAATGGGAATTATTGATTATAAAGTTTGTGCATGGGTTATTTGCTCGGTCATCTTGGTTTTGTTTGATGGTTCTTTGTGGAATAATGGTGACAATGGTGCAACCAACTCTGAGTTTTATGTTTGAGGGGTTTTAACCACCATTCTGTGTATCAGTGGCTGTCAACTCGTTTTCCCTCTCGGTCGTTGTTGTAATCTTTATCCAAGTTGCAAAGCAACTGTCGTTAGTTGGTGTGTTTCCTTTGTCTAAGCCCCAAGCTATTGTTAATGGTTGTTCTTTACTGTGATTTCACTGAAATATTTCTACAGTTCATATTGGTTGGCCCCAAATGTTTGATAGAGGTCTGTATCGAATTGATACGAGTTGCGTGCTGGCATTATTTCAAAAATATTTTTCACACCCACCTTCTCATATCTTCTATAATAACGACTGTTATGATGCGTGGGCTCACTTTCAGTTACTGTCAAAAGTTATCGACCTCCTGGGTGTTGAAAAGAAACATGGTCTCTCTGTGTTTTGAGTACCATCCATTGTTAGATTAACCCTCATCCCTCTCTGTAAAAAGTTTTAAAGGATTATGTTTGTGCCTTGATTATTGAAATCAAATTGATTTATTCTCTACTCGGGCATCCACTTATGGTTCTATCAAGAGCTCAAAGTTATAAGTTGAACGACTGTATTGTTTAAAAAAAAAGAGCACAACTCTCTGGTTTTTTAAGATTATTCATGGTTACTTATCGATGGTAAATTCTTGAGGATGGAAATGTGATGAGCCCTCTGTGTTCTTACCTCTCTGCATTTAATTTTAAAATGTCCCGAATTGGAGTCTGACTTTCTTCTACCTTCCTCGAGCACCTCCTGGGGTTTGTTAATATTTTGGGTTTAATGATTGTTTTAGTGGCACAGGCTCCCTCGTTTCAAAAGCCGTCCTCTTGAGCGGATATCTGTGTGTTATTTATATGATGAATTCGTTTGAACAGAGAAAAAATAAATATATCGTCACCTACTGCCCGAGAGCTGCTCTTCTATTTGATTATGGTCTTGATTAATGTGTTTAATCCTAGCATGATCGTGATTGCATTTAAGTTAAGAAGGCACCCGTGTGAATGATTATGTCACCAAGCACGATCATGATTCTGTCAAAGGTTAAAAGGGATATTTGTGTGTTAATATCATTCAGTTCTCTTCATGCATCTTATTGAAATCATCGTGAAGACTGTGATTGTTTTAAAAGGAAGTCTATATGTATTTATTCATATAGAGATCAAGCTCAGGGTTACATTTTTTGGGGTTGACTGTTGTTGTCGAATTAAGATTGTGTCAATTATAAGTTGAAGACCTATGTGTATGATGGTCGCATTAGACGTGCTTTGATTCTGTCCAGTTTTGAAAGGGAACTGTGGGCAATTAAATCGGGCATGATGTTTGTTAGATGAAAATGACCGTTGATTGTTTGGCCCGAGTGTATTACTATTTGATTACCAAAGATGAATGATGGGCATAGATAACAAAGATCACTATGCTTATTTCATTTATTTGAAAATAAGAGATCAACATTAACACTTGTAGTGCTGTGGTTCGAATGGTTATATTGTTACTGTTGAATTGGAAATGTTTTCATAAGTCATAATACACAGACTGTTATAGATTGAAGATTTCTAGGAAATTAAAATTGTTTTGGACAGTAAGCAATCTGTATGAATTTGAGGAACAATGAATGTTTTGGCTTGGAAAGTGGATTCTCTTTGGATTAAATTTGAAACATAGTTATGATATTTGACTGATTTAATTTATTTTATGAACAATATCCATCTAATTCCCTCTCATTTTCTCACTTTTTCGCTCATTATAAAACCCCTCACAATCCCAAATTCATTTTGCATGCCTTGTTCACTAAAATTAAATTAAAATTATGTATGACAATGATAATTAAATAACACAAAGATAGATGCCAACTGATATGTTTTGATATTATTACACAATCAATTATTTAATCAATTTTCGAACAATAATCATGTTCTTACTCTCGGTCATGATATCACTTTTTCGCTCAATACAATTCCCTCAGATATCCCTGAATCCTTTTTCACCCCCTGCTCATTTGACAATTATTAGATAAATTTTATGGATTGGATTGCATAGGTCTAATGTGATTGTTGAGCCAAACTTTGTTTCATATTAAGAGAATGTCATGTATGGTCTATTTAAGAGCTAGTTGCTAATAATTTCTACATACAAGATGATCTTCTTCAGTAGTGAAAGTCATGGTCGAAACAATAGGGGCATATGAAATTGGAATAGAGGTCCTAGAAGGCCCAAATTCTCAATACATTTCGATGCATATCCTCAAGAGTTAAACCAACTCTTTCAAGCTGGATTTTTCAATTGGATTAGACAAGGGGTAGTCCAACCTATACTAGAGAGGCCTCCCTTCTAGCCCCAACATGTTCCTAGTATCCCTGTGCCCCCTTATGTATCTTTGCAACCTGAAGTTCTCGAGAATGACAGATGGCAGGAGATTTTTCACCCAACAGTCTCCCACCATCGTGGCTGGCCAAATTTGTCTTTAGCTCCTACTCCTCCACCTGTTAACCCAAATGTTCATATCACCCCTACACACTCACCTGTACAATCCTCCCATGCAATCAAAAGACTGAAAACTGAGGCCCACCATGTGCATGATAAAGGTAAAGCTGTTGTAGATACCTTCTCTCCTTTAAGTGACTCAACCAAGTCAGTATCATTCCATATGCACTTGAGAGATCACTGTTCCCATGTCATTATCGAGATCAAGCCTCAAGGTGCCACCCAACCTAAGGCCAGTTCATGGAAGTCAAAAGGGGATAGCAACAACAAAGGAAAAATTGTCTCTCAAAGTGACATATACGATTTTTTATTATGTTTTATTGTTGATTTATTGAGGAAAATGGATTGCTGAAAGTTTTGGACAACAAACTATTTTTGGATATTGTGGATATTTACATGTTTTAATATAATTTGAAATATCTCTGATATTTAAATTTCAAATTATGGAAATGATTATGGGAGCCACAAGGAGGAATGTGTTTGATTGATTGTTTAGTTATATTTATTTTTGTTAAGAAAGTAAAGGGAGTCACAAGGGGTCCCACCTACTAGTTATTATTTAATAAAAGACCCTTATTGTTGTTGTTATTATTATTATTATTATTAATTCTTGCCCTAAACTAAAAGTTAGTTGAGTTTTAGTTAACTTAACTAAATGAAGTAGTTGAACTACTTCAACTAATTTGGAATGAATAAAATAAAAACAAGAAGGAAGAACAAGGGGAGAATAGAAGGAGAAGGCATACTAAGGTTTGCTCTTGAGTTTTATTGAGATAGTTCAGTTTTCATTCATTCTTCAATTCATTAAAATACTAATTCTCTTTTATGACAATAGGGTCCTATTGTAGACAACAAGGTTCAAGGCTGAACCATATCATTCAATTGCTTGTTTCAAAGGTGTTGATCTATCTTTGATAGTATATGTAGACTTGTCTATTTATGAATTGAGTTTCATGACTGATAAATGATATTGTGCAGAGTCAAGTGGGCAACAGTCTGTGGCAAGCTGATCCAAATTTTAAAGTTCAGTTTTTACTTCTTGTCAGAGTCCTTTTGTATGGTTTTCATCAGGGATATCTAAGTTTGGCCTTGGTCCATGCCCCCCACAGGGATTTTTGTAAAGGGAACAATTCTTTTGATTTCTTGGAATGAAATAAAGTTATTTCTATTCTGTCTCATTTGTGTTAATATGTGACTTGGTATTTTTTCTTTTCATATCCACATTTGGTTTTGCAATTTGTTATATTCAGAAAATAATATAAAAATGTTATATTTTGCAATAATCTTTTATCTTAAAAAATCAACCTAAGCCCTTGTAATTAATACTTGTGGGTTGGGATTAATTTGGGAAACACTTTTTGAGGCTATAAATATAGGGTAATATTCTCGGCTATCTTGCCTTAGGGAAGCAAGATTAACAAATGTTTGAGTAAGATAAATTCATATCTTTTCCTCAATAGTCTGTACATGCTGATTTATGTGAAGCTTGGTCTTAGAGTTGCATGTTATTTGTTGAATACTATTCGAATCAATACTTATGTTGATTATATTTGAAAGGCACCCGTGTGTGAATGGATTGGGGCCCAATTAAAAGTTTTAATGCCTAGATTTATCATGTCAAACAATGTTTGAATAATGAACAAATGGTGGTAAATACTGTGCATATTCTTATTGATTTTAAAGAATAAATATTGGATATAAATGGATGGAATCATTGTGTGTATTCTTTTATTTATTTAAATAAGAGATTTAGCATTGGATTATGAATGGTTGTGGCTCAAAGGGTTATTATGTTTATCATATCAATGGCCATGATGTTTTTTAGGGTTGTTATGTAAAGTTTATATGGGTGCGAAGGTTGCTGTAATTGAGTATTTTTGGGCATATGAATTATTTTTTGGAAGCCAACAAGCAATCTATAAAGGAAGTAACAATTTAGATGGTGGTTTGTAAGGTGAATACTGATTGAATTGTGGAGGTCTGAATAGAGATATGTTTGATTGTTTGATTTGATTTATTTTTATATGAACAATATCCATATTATGTCCCTGTCATGCTACCACTTTTCGCTCATTATATTCCCCTCATAATCCCAATTTCATTTATGACATCCTTTTTTAAAATAAATTAAAAAGGTCCGTGTAAGTGCGATAAAAGAGATAACACACCAATGATTGACAACTTATATGTTGGTATTTTATTACATAGTTATATTATTTAATGAATCACCGAGCAATATTCGTATATTTATCCCCTCTCATTATACCACTTTTCACTCATTACACTCCCTTCATATGTCCCATGAACCCTATGACCCCCTGCTCACTTGGCGATTATTAAATGGTTTGTTATGGATGGATTTGCATGTATCTCGTGTCAATTTCTGAGCCAATTTTTGATTCATGCAAACAAAATGTCATGCATGGTTTATTAAGGGCTTAGTTACCAGTGAATTGCTTCTATAGAATGAGTTTCTTTAGTAGGGGCAACCATGGAAGAAATAACAAAGGCTGAGGAAACTGGAACAAAGGGCCTAGAAGGCGTAGATTTTCCATTCATTTTGATGTTGATCCGCAGGAATTGAACTAGATGTTCCAGTATGGGTTCTCTAACTGGATCCGGAAAGGAATAATACAACCTTGACCAGAGAGACCTCCCTTCCAGCCTCATAATATCCCTAGAATTCTTGTTCCTCCTCATGTGTCCTTGCAACCAGAAGTCCCTGCAAATGATGGATGGAAATAGATTGTCAATCTGGTTGTCTCTCACCATAGTGGCTAGCCCAATTTGTCATTACCTCCTCCACCTCCTGTCAATCCTAATGCTCAAATTTCCCCTGTTGATTCACCTGTCCAATCCTCACATGCTAGTAAAAGGATTAAAACTGATGTCCCCCATGTGGAGGATAAAGACAAAGTTGTTGCCTCCCCTTCCTCTCCCTTAAATGACTCCTCAAAATCCATGTCCTACCACATGCATTTGAAGGATTATTGTTCCCATGTAATCAATGAAATACAACCTCAAGGTTCAAATCAACCACGAGATATTTTCGATAAATCAAAGGGGGACAACAATGATAAAAGAAAAATTGCCTCTCAGAGTGACAAGTAAGGATTTTAAGTTATGTGTTTTTATGATTGGGTTGATAGAGACAATATTGATGGTCTGCAAAAAGTTTGGACAACAAGATTCTTTTGGATAATGTGGATTATGTGGATATTATTATATTTTTGGACATGATTTAAATTATTTATGATATTTAAATATTCAATTTTGAATATATCTAAGGGAGTTACAAGGGTGGCATGTGTTGAAATGATTATCCATTTATGTTATATTTTATAATTCAAAAAGAAGAAAAGACGAGAGTCACAAGGGGTCCCGCCTACCTAGTTATTATTAATTAAAGACCCTTAACTATTATTATTATGTATTTCTCCTAAACTAAACTAGTTAAGTCAAACTAACTTAACTAAAGAAAGTAGTTGAACTACTTCAACTTATTTGGAAGGAATACAATATAAATGAGAAGAAGAAACAAAGGGAGAATAGAAGGGGAAAGCAAGACTAAGATTTTCTCTTTTGATTTCATGAGATAGTTCAATTTTCTTTCATTCTTGAGTTTATTCAAAGCTTAATTCTCTTTTGACAGCATGGTCCTATTGTAGACAACAAGTTTCATAGTTGAACCAAACCATTTAGATGCTTGTTTTAGAGGTACTGATCCATCCTTGATAGTCTGTGTATTCATGTCTGTTTATGGATTGAGTTTCATAGCTGATAAAGGATATTTTGCAGAGTCAAATTGGCAATAGTTTGTGGCAAGCTGATCTAGATTATAAATTTCAGTTTTTACTTCTTGTTAGAGTCCTTTTGTATGGTGTTCATTAGGGATCTCTAAATTGGAGTTTGGTCCATGCCCTCACATGGGTTTTGTAAAAAGAAAAACACTTTTGATATCTCAGAATGAAATAAAGAAGATTTATATTCTGTCTCATTTATGTGTATTTATGACTTGGTTACTTTTGGTTTTCTTGATCTCCATATTTCCTTTCTGTAATCTGTATACTTTTCATAAACTTATATAGAATTTTATGTTATTTTTCAACATTCATTTTATTAATAAATCAACCTAAACCCTTGTAATTAATACTTGTGGATTGGGAAAATATATTTGAGGCTATAAAACATAGGGTGACATTCCCGACTATCTTTTCCTAGCCAGCCAAGATTAAAAAATGATTGATTAAGATATTCATATATTTTCCTCAACATTTATTTGGTGACCATACTGGGGAGATCTTCCATATCTCTCTAGTTGATTGTATTCGTGATTATCATTGAATATTTCTGCTTTCAATTCTTTGACTGTTTTCTTTTCTTCATGGTAGTACCTATTACAAGGCAACCCAATATTGAGCTCGGTGTTAAAGACCAAAACAACATTGCTTTAAATTTATTCAATACCATCTTAGAAACTGCTAACACCTAGGTTGAGCTTGAACACTTGTGGGAAGTAATTGAACAATACATAAGTGTCCGAGAACGCTGGGAGGCCAGGAAAAGGCAACCTAGGAATCAACTATAGATTTCATTTTCTTAAAGTGTTGATCTTCTTTTCATGTCCTTAAACCCTCACATCTCTAGGAGAATAAGAGGTTTATCTCATGAAATCACCCCTATATCTAAAATATGAAGAAGAAACGTTGTTTTGTCAACCTAACAAGGTACTCTAAGGATAACTTTGTTTGATTCAACTAGTTTGTCTTTCTCTCCCTTACCCATCATTCAAAAAATGACATCTGGGGGTGGCTCTGGTGGCAGTGGAGGTGCTTCTTCATCTCAACCTTCAACATCTTCAGTGATTGGTAGCTTGTATAGCCATCAAGTCCCTGTCCAATCTACTACCAACCCCACCAAGGTCATAAACAAGTATGGACTCTTTCAATTCAAAGAGGATGCTACTGCTACCCCGTGGCATGTATCCTCTCCTCTGAACCTAGCACCTGCTACTCGTCCACTTCCAAAATTCAAAGAGCATATCCCTAGGTTTTTAGGAAATAACACAATCACTACAATATAGGAGCTAATGACAATGATACATGTATGTGCTTATTTGTTAATTCCCTTGAAGGGAAAGCAAAAACATATTTCTTTGATCTCCCTCCCAAGATTCTTTCCACTTGGGAAGAGTTATTTTACTGGCTCAAATCTACCTATGGGCAGTCTAAGAACCCGATCGAACAATTACGAGAATACAATAAAATTGCGTACAAATATGGTGAGACTATCAAGTCTTTCAACCTATGTTTCACCAATTTGTATAATCAAATTCTCGAACTTATTTGCCCCTAGAACCAGACCGCTTTTATGCATTACTATAATTCTCTACCTTCCCCTTATCGTCATAGGCTTGAATAAAAATCTATTGACAATCTTGATTCCACTCTGCATACTTGTCTAGAGTATGAAGAACAATTGGAAAGAACAGGTCTTCCCAAGGGAGATTAAATTAAACAAATGGACATGTCTGCCCTCTTACAACTTGTACAAGATATGAATAACCGAATGATAGCGTATGAGTGAAAAGGAAATGTCCCTTCACTTACTCCTGGGGCCTCATCTTCTTCTTCACCATATTTTAGGAATCCAAACAATAACAACTTTCATCCCAAAGCCATCATGCCTTGCAGTTGGTGCAATTTTTACGAGGAACATCATGAGGAAAGTACTTGTGAGGTAAATAAGAGTGCCAAAGATAAAATATTTGGCAAAAGGCCTGAAACTACCATTGCTGTTATATATTTCGCAGATCCAGAGGATGTCATGATCATAAACGCTAGGAATAAATCCTATGCTTCAAAAGGAAAATATGACCCCCCTCATAATTCTTCTAGCCCAAGCTCATCTTCACCATCTGCTACTATACAAGCTACTAAAACTCCCGACAGTCAAGGAGTCCCTTCTCCTCTTCCCTCTTTCGAATACAATATTCTCAACCAATTGGATAATATCAAGGCCGATGCTACTCTTCTGGACATGCTTTCCATCCTTGAGCAACAAAAGCATCTGAAAATTTTCACGGAAGGAAAAGCTTCCACCATATCCAATCTCTCTGAAGAGGTAAAAGAAGAGGATTCTAGTGTAAATAAAGTAGGTGTAAATAGATTTAGACACCCTGTAAAAAATCCCCCATTTTTAACTTCTGTAAATATTATGGAAAAAATAGCCCATTGTTACCTAATTGATGGCAGTTTGGGCCCAAACATAATGTCAAAAATTATTATGAAAGAGTTAGGTTTGTCTTGTACAAATGAAAATGCCAGAAGCATGCTCTCTTATAATAGTCTACAACAATCGACCATAGGTGAAATCAAAGATGTGACTTTGGTTTTGTGTGCGCAATCCTAAAATAAGGACAACCCTTAATATTCAGGTAATTGACATGCCAATAAGTAATTATTCAATCATTTTAGGAAGATAATGACAAGCTTTGAAAGGTGGATATCTTTCACTTGACAGGACATACTTATTCGTTCCTCGAAATGGGAAGAACATCATAGTCCTAAAGGAGGGAATAATTTCACCATTTATAGAAAGAAATACACAACCTAATGTAAATTATGTCGAGGAGGACCTAGGAGTGTACTCCATCTTTGCAGATGAGGATAACACTACCCTGGAAAAAATTGACCTAGAGGATGGGATGTGGCATATGCACTTTGATGGTTCATGCTCCAATGAAGGTAATGGAGCTGACATGATTTTGTACTCACCTGTAGGTAAAATTCACAACTTTTCCTATAGGTTAGAGTTTTCTTACACAAACAACGCCACTGAATTTGAAGCATTACTAATAGGCATTGAAAATGCCTATAATTTAGGTTGTGGTCACCTTATCATTTTTGGGGAATCTGAAATTGTTGTAAACCTGGTACGCAAAATATATTCTCCTAGCAACAAGTTGATGAAATGTTACACCCAAGCTGTTTGGGCGCTTATCTTTAACTTATTATCATTTAACGTTACTCATGTTAAAAGGGAACTAAATTTGATGGCTGACAGGTTAGCTGTTTTTGTAGCCTCTCCTACTCGACAGCTTCTGACACAAAGACCAGATTTCACTTTTCAATCCTTATATCGTCCTCATATCCATGAAAATGTAGAGTCATGGAAGGACTTCCCTAGTGATGAAGGAATCTATTCTTTCATACAAAATGTACCATATAAGCCCAAGGAGATTATATCCATGGAAAACAACAAAATTACGAAGGGCTTGAATCCTCTAGAAAGTTCATTTTCATCGAGTGATGTAGGCAACAAAGAAAAGAATAAAGAAGAGGAGTAAAAAAGGAAAGTGGGTGAAGCCATTTCCTTGAACATTGGGACACCCGATTCCCCAAATAATGTTAAGATAGGTGCCCAATGTACTGATGAAGAAAAGTTGAAATTCACTGAGTTACTTCGTGAATTTCAAGATGTTTTTTCTTGGTCTTATGAGGATATTCGTGGTTTTGATCCTGATCTTATACAACATGCCATTCCTATCAAGGAAGGCATAAAACCAGTTAGGCAAAAACAAAGACCCATTAACCCCACACTTGAAGTGACTATTTAGAAGGAGTTGGAAAAACTCTTGAAGGCTAGGATAATTTTCCTTGTTACGTTTTCTGAGTGGGTTTCCAATTTGGTTCCCGTTCGAAAAAAACCCAGGTCAGATCCGAGTGTGTGTTGATTTTGTGCATTAAATTGAGAGAGCATAAAAGACCATTTTCCTCTCCCTAATATGGAAATGATTTTGCAGCAAGTTGCAGGGTCACATATGATGTCCTTACTTGATGGTTTTTCTGGTTATAATCAGATCAAGGTAAAAAAGAAAGATAAATACAAAACCACTTTCATTACACGTTGGGGAACATTTTCTTATGAACATATGCCTTTTGGCTTATCTAATGCAGTTGCCACTTTCCAAAGATCTATGCAGATTTCTTTTGACGATCTGCTCGGTAAGAGTATTCATATTTATCTTGATGACTTGACTATATATTCAAAGAACCGATTGGATAATTTTGGTCATCTTAGAAAGGTTCTCATGCGATGCAGGAAATCCAACATTTCTTTAAATCCTTCTAAGTCTATTTTCGGCGTTACCAAGGGCAATATCCTTGGGCATATTGTCTTTGATTTAGGAATAAGCATAGATCTTGAAATGATTGCTTCTATTCTAAACCTTCCTACCCCCACTTCCAAAAAGGAGGTTCAATCTTTTATGGGCATTATCAACTTTGTCCGTAGGTTTGTTCTTGATTTTGTTGTAATGGTCAAACCAATTCACAATCTTCTCAAGAAAGATCGCTCCTTTTCTTGGACTGATGATGTCGATAATGGTTTCGTAAGGATTAAGAAGGAAATCAGTTCCGCACCAGTTTTGGTGGAGAAGGATTTTGAGAAAGAGTTTATTATATACACTAATTCCACAAAGGAATCAGTCTCTACTATCCTCGTACAATGTGATGACCAGAATAACGAAAAACTAGTATCTTTCACTCTTGTTAAAGCTGTGGAGAAATTTCGCCACTTTATCTTAGGTAAGCACACGCTGGTAAAAGTCCCTTTACCTACTGTCAATTTTTTTCTCTCATAGACTTATCTTTCAAAGAATCTTTCACATTTTCTTGCCAAGATTCAGGAGCATGATTTAACCATCATGACTTCAAAAAACATTAAGGGAAATGACTTATCCCTTCACTTAGCTCAACATGCTAAAGCAAGTGAATAAATTGATGAACACGATAACCCTCTGTCAACACTATTTTACATTGATAGTCAAATCCTTCCTATATATGAACATCCCTGGTACAAAGATATGGTGTATTACTTGCAAAATCAGAGATGTCCAGATAGCTTAGATACTCATCAAAGGAGAAGGCTTCGTCTTGAATCTTCCAGTTATGTCATTTTAGGAGACTTCTTGTTTATGATATTTGCCGATGGTATATTACTTCACTGTGTAAATAATGAGGAAGAACATAATTTGTTACAAGAAACCCATGGATCTTCAGATTCTGTCATTCATGTGGGTGGTCACTTTTCTTCTAAAACTACTTCTTTTAAAATCATTAGAAAAGGGTATTATTGGCCTTCAATTTTTTGAGATTATTATAAATTTTCAAGATCTTGTGACAAGTGCCAGAAGTTTGCTGGCAAAGAATGTCTTTCTGCCATGCCTTTGCAACCTGTCCTCCCTGACTTTCCTTTTTCAAAATGGGGTCTAGACTTTATCGGTCCTATTAGTCCTCCATCTTCAACAGGGTAAGTTTTCATCTTGACAACCACATATTATTTTATGAAATGGACTTAAGCTGCCCCACTTAAACATTCGCAGGATGAGAAGGTTATTTTTTTCCTTGAATCTAATATTTTCTCAATATTTGTCCTTCCTTTAGAGATTATTACAGATAACGACTCCACTTTTATTTTTGCTAAGCTGACTCAATTTCTAGCTAAACTAAGAGTTAAACATTTTACCTCATCAGCTTACTACCCTCAAGGTAATTGGAAAGCCGAGTCTACTAACAAAAATATGGTTAGAATGATCAAGAGGATCACCGTAGATAAGACTCATAAATGGTACACCCTCCTCACTTACGCTCTTTGAGAATATTTCACTACTACCAAGGTGAGTACAAGTTGCACTCCCTTTCAGCTTGTTTATGGTCAAGAAGCAATTTTTCCTACCGAGTTGCAATATTCGCTATGACTGATGCTACAGACTGAAGAATTGAATTCTTCCAATATCCCTCAAAGGATAAATGCACTGTTGGATTTAGAGGAACAAATGATGTTTTCCTTGGAGAACATAAAGAGAAGACAACAAACTGTAAAAAAATATTTCAATAAAAGCACAAAAGCTGTCATATTTAAAGTAAATAAGAAAGTCTTGCTTTGGGATTCATCTCACGCTGATAGAGGAAGACATTCAAAGTTTGAAAAGTTGTGGCTGTGTCCTTTTAAAATTGCTTTTGTTCTGGGCACAAATTCTTATATTCTAAAGGACTTGGAAGAGAAATTATTTTCCTATAGCACCAACGATTCCCACTTGAAATACTATGTGGAACTAGTTTGAAATTTTAAATGATGTATGGAATTACTTCTGTATTATAGTTTTTGTTTCACTGCTTTGATTTTTCTTTGTTGTTTTATTTTTCTGCTATCTCATTTATGTTTTTTTTCTTTTTCTTTTATTGATTTCTTTTATTTTCAAGAATAAAATTCTGGATCAGTTTTGCCACATCGATGCTATTTCTGCAAGTATTGTTAATCAATAAAAATCAAGTTACACAACTGTCACGATGTCCCTCCTTGAAGACATCATTGAAATTGCTATATGCTTCTAGTACTTCTTTTAGACAAGATAATTGGGTTTTCATCCCTATTTTCTGCTTTCCTTTTCTTCCATCCACACCGAGATTCAAAAAGAGCATACCAGAAAATTTTCTCCTTAAAGAAAAGAACACTTTCACTATGATTAATCGAATGCTATGCATATAGGGATAATCCCCTCATACGTGACACTTTCCATGAGTTATTCCCAAAATCCAAAATCGTGTTTTCCCTTAAACCACCTCACTTCCCCCTATTGCATAATCATTCTGGAAAAAAACCTTCTTTGATATACAATTCACCTGGTCTACAAACTAGACATTTTGAGTTATTAATTTGTTGGAAACAAATTTCCCTATGGAGTCGCCAATTTGTTGACGCTTAAAAACACAACGATGAATACTATGCTTGCAAATGATTGCCAAGATCTATTAATATTTATATTAATAATAAAATACTAGGTGTTACCCCCTTGTAGACTTGTGGCACTATGATGGATAAGCTGTGCTTATATTGTGTTTTCTATTGTGATAGTACCAACACAATCTTCCACAATTTGATGTTCCAAATCATGGTTTAGAATGTTATGGTGACATAAGATGGTTGGTTGATTGATGCATGGCACTGGATCATTTTTATGACCACTCTCAGATTATGTTAAGATTGCCCTATGGATGAAAGGATTATTATAAGGTTTGTTTTGATATTGCAATTAAATATGACATTAATTGGTTTTAATGATATTGATAAGGGATGATATGGGAGCTCTTTCGAATTAAAGAATTATACCCAAACTCTAATGTTATGTACTATTGTGACAAAAGAAGGGTGCACAAACCCTTGATGCTATAGTTATGCACCTTGTTGTATGTTATATGTGGAGGCACATGGGGTAACGTTATAGCACATTGTTTAAAAAAAAAATGGTTTGACATTACCAAAGGTGGTGCACTATGCAAATGGGATATGTCAATGAATATATGCTTTATTGAATGCTAGTGCTATGGTGAATTGGATGTCTCATACTTGGAATTGAATGAGGTTGGAGGGATAAGCGACATGCATTTACTGCACATCACTCAAACACCCCTCGAGCCCATCACCCTAGTCATACTTGCATTTTGGTTTTTAGCTCTCGTGGTTGTTTATGCTCCACATTGTTTGGTCGTGAAGAAGGCATACAATCTAGATTCTTCCTCATGCAGGATTTTCCAGGTATGGGTTCCTTACTCTTCCATCCATGATGGTTACTCTACCCTTCGAATCAATTTTTGACTTAGGATTTCTCGCGGTATGCGTGTTTATTAAGATATTATGGGAATTTTGAAATGTGTATTGGTGTTGTGTCTGTGGTTTCTTCTGGTGATTATTCTGGACTGTTGGCATTTAAAAAAATGGTTATGCTCTCCTTGCTATGTGTAATATTTGCATGGGTTTATTGATAAAATGGTAATGAAGCATGCTTGTTCGGCTTGGGTTTTGGGTCTGGTTTCTCTATGGAAATTGATTATTAAAATTTGACAAGCTCTAAGCTTTGCACATGGTTATTACAACAGTCTCCGTGTTTAAGATTTTCCACTCCATTTTAGTCTCTGTGGTTGATATTTTTCGATCCTTTGGGTTGCAATGTGAACTGTTGAAATTTGAAGTGTTTCTTGCCTCGACTTGGAAAAACCCTGAGCTATTATCTATCATAGCGTCTCCCTCACTGAAACTGTTGTCTAGAAAGCATTGCACGATTGGGTTTAACATCACCCAGAAGTTAAATGGAAGCATTATATATGCTTTTGGTTGGGCACGGGTTTGTGCTTGGACACTCATTTTACAGTGTTGTTTAAGATTTCGCTTCTTTTCATTCCCTATTGGAGGTGGCTGACTGTCGTTTGGTAACCCTCACAGTCGAGAGTATGATTACTTGTTATATCTTTGTGGTAAATTTTGAAAGGCACAGGCTGTCTGTGTTTTTCGAGGACTTATTCCTTTGATTGAGCCATCTGTTCTTACTCCCATTTGCCGTGTTTAAACCCTAAATATGATCTTGATATCGTTTCAATCCAATCAAGGGTAATTAAGCACTGTGTGTGCTTGGTCGATTGAGCACGATTTGGTTCTTTCCTTCGTTTAGCAATATTTGAAGAGGTCTGTACATGATGATTTATGTGAAGCTTTGAACCATAGTTGCATGTTATTTGTTGAATACTATTAGAATCAATACTTATGTTGATTATATTTGAAAGACACCCGTGTGTGAATGGATTGGGGCCCAATTAAGAGTTTTAATGGCTAGTTTGATCGTGTCGAACAATGTTTGAATAATGAACAAATGGTGGTAAATACTGCGCATATTCTTATTGATTTTAAAGAATAAATATTGGATATAAATGGCTAGAATAACTGTGCATATTTATTGTTTTTTAAAAGAAAAACAAATAGATTTAGCATTGGAATATGAATGGTTGTTTCTCAAAGGGTTATTATATTTATCATATCAATGGCCATGATGTTTGTTAAGGTTGTTATATAAATTTTATATGGGTGCAAAGGCTGTTGTAATTGAGTATTTCTGGGCATATGAATTATTTTTTGGAAGCCAACAAGCAATCTGTAAAGGAAGTAACAATTTAGATGGTGGTTTGAAAGGTGATTATTGATTGAATTTTGGAGGTCTGAACAAAGATATGTTTGATTGTTTGATTTGATTTATTTTTATATGAACAATATCCATATTATGTCCTTGTCATGCTACCAATTTTCGCTCATTATATTCCCCTCATAATCCCAATTTCATTTATGACATCCCTGTTCTGTAAAATAAATTAAAAAGGTCCATGTAACAACGATAAAAGAGATAACACAACAATGATTGACAACTGATATTTTGGTATTTTATTACATAGTTAAATTATTTAATGAATCGCTGAGCAATATTCGTATATTTACCCCCTCTCATTATACCACTTTTCTCTCATTACATTCCCTTCATATGTCCCATGAACCCTATCACCCCCTGCTCACTTGGCAATTATTAAATGGTTTGTTATGGATGGATTTGCATGTATCTCGTGTCAATTTCTGAGCCAATTTTTCATTCATGCAAGAAGAATGTCATGTATGGTTTATTAAGGGCTTAGTTACCGATGAATTGCTGCTATAAGATGAGTTTATTTAGTAGGGGAAGCCATGTAAGAAATAACAGAGGCCGAGGAAACTGGAACAAAGGGACTAGAAGGCCTAGATTTTCCATTCATTTTGATCCTGATCCATAGAATTGAACCAGTTGTTCGAAGCTGGGTTCTTTAAATGGATCAAGAAAGGAATAGTACAACCTCGACCAAAAATACCTCCCTTCCAGCCTCAGAACATCCTTGACATTCCTGTTCCTCCTCATGTGTCCTTGCAACCATAAGTCCCTGCAAATGATGGATGGAAAGAGATTGTCAACCTGATTGTCTCTCACCATCGTGGTTGGCCCAATTTGTCATTACCTCGTCCACCTCCTGTCAATCCTAATGCTCAGATTTCCCCCATTGATTCACCTGTCCAATCCTCACATGCTATTAAAAGGATTAAAACTGATGTCCCCCATGTGCAAGATAAAGGAAAAGCTGTTGCTTCCCATTCCTTTCCTTCAAATGACTACTCAAAATTGGTGTCCTCCCGCATGCATTTGAAGGATGATTGTTCCCATGTAATCAATGAAATGCAGTATTAAGGTTCAAATCAACCATGGACTACTTCCGGGAAATCAAAGGGGGACACTAGTGATAAAAGAAAAATTGCCTCTCAAAGTGGCAAGTATGGATTTTAATTTATGTGTTTTTATGATTAGGTTGATAGAAACAATGTTGATGGTTTGCAAAAAGTTTGGACAACAAACGTTTTTTGGATAATGTGGATTATGTGGATATTATTATATTTTTGGACATGATTTAAATTATTTCTGATATTTAAATATTCAATTTTGAAGGTATCTAAGGGAGTTACAAGGGTGTCATGTGTTGAAATGATTATCCATTTGTGTTATATTTTATAATTCGAAAAGAAGAAAAGACGGGAGTCACAAGGGGTCCCACCTACCTAGTTATTATTAATTAAAGACCCTTAACTATTATTGTTATTATTATTTATTTCTCCTAAACTAAATTAGTCAAGTCAAACTAACTTAACTAAAGAAAGTAGTTGAACTACTTCAACTTATTTGGAAGGAATAAAAGCTAAATGAGAAGAAGAAACAAAGGGAGAATAGAAGGAGAAAACAAGACTAAGGTTTTCTCTTTTGATTTCATGAGATAGTTTGGTTTTCATTCATTCTTGAGTTTATTCAAACCCTAATTCTGTTTTGACAACAAAGTCCTATTGTAGACAGCAAGGTTCAAAGATGAACCAAACCATTCAGATGTTTGTTTTAGAGGTGTTGATCCATCCTTGATAGTCTGTATATTCTTGTCTGTTTATGGATTGAGTTTCATAGGATATTTTGCAGAATCAAATTGGTAGCAGTTTGTTGCAAGTTGATCCAGATTATAAATTTCAGTTTTTACTTATTTTCAGAGTCCTTTTGTATGGCGTTCATCGGGGATATCTAAATTAGACTTTGGTCCATGCCCTCACAGGGGTTTTGTAAAGATAAAAAAACTTTTGATATCTCAGAATGAAATAAAGTAGATTACTATTATGTCTTATTTATGTGTATTTATGACTTGGGTACTTTTGTTTTCTTGATCTCCATATTTACTTTCTGTAATCTGTATACTTTTTAGAAACTTATGTAAAATTTAATGTTATTTTGCAACATTATTTTTATTAATAAATCAATCTAAACCCTTGTAATTAATACTTGTGGATTGGGAAAATAAATTTGAGGCTATAAAACATAGGGTGAAATTCACGACTACTTGTCCTAGCTAGGCAAGATTCAAAAATGATTGAGTAAGATAATTCATATCTTTTCCTCAAGAGTGTGGATCCTCTTATTTTATAGTGGATATCTCTTACAAAACCCTTTATGTGCTTTCATATGAGATCACATGGTGGGTTAAAATTGGGGAGGGCACACTTCTACCATTGGGAGTGGTACCACTACCAATGAAATCTAGACCAATGATATCCATTGAAAAGGAAGATCATGACCATTCATGGCTCATGGTTGTTGGGTATGTGTTATATTATTTGCATGTGTGTGTGTGTGGACGCGTCAAATTTGAAAACTACGTCTGAAAATTCCTCTAGTAGTGCTATTTGTGTCGTGTGCATTGGGTTCTTCCTAGGGGGGTCCCAGGGTGGGCCAGGTATGCCCCCCCTGGTTACGCGCAATGTTCGGGGCAACGCCCCAAATTTTGTTTTGGGTGGTTTTTGATATTTTTAGCTGATTTTTCTATTTTTAGTGGTTTTCTAAATTAATCCCGGATTAAGGGATTAGGGTTTTGGTATCTATAGAATATATAAAAATATTGTATATATTGTATGGTGAATGGTGAAATTCGATATAATGAATATAAGAGAGATTTTCCCCGGTTGAGGGTTTCTGGTATAAATCTCTGTGTACTATGTGTATGAGCCATTGATTAAATTCTATTTTTCTTAAGAATCTATATGCATTTCTTTACTTCACAGGTTTAAAACTTACATGTGGTATCAGAGCTCATTTTTGTCTTCAGAGGGACGCCTTTGTTGTTGAGGGTTTGGCTCGGTCTTGATAGATCAAGTTTATCTTGGGTCTGTGATAAACCTGGGTTTAGTGGGAGATTTTGCAGTGGTTATTCGAGTGTATAAAGATGAATTAAGAGCTCTTCTAGAATCGAGATAGATAAGTTCAACGGTAAAAACTTTGAGCCATGGAAGCTCAAAATGGAGGACCTTCTTGTAAAAAATAACAATGGATCGCTATGGATCCTGGTACACAACCTACTGATATGCAACCTACTAGCACACAGACGACTGGTACACAACCTAATAGTACACAAACTACCATTACACCACCTACTGTTATGTCAAAGGAATATTGGGAGAAGTTGGACAGAAGAGCAAGGAGTAATATTCGACTCTGCCTGGAAGATTCAGTGTTGTTGAATGTATCGGGATAATCTACAACCAAGGAACTATGGAATAAGTTAGGGAATTTGTATCAATCAAAGTCCCTGATAAACAAGTTGTTTATTCGAAAGAAGCTGTATCATCTTAGGATGGAATATGGAGATTCTGTGACAGGACATCTAAATGCCTTTAATACTCTGGTAAAGTCAACTTGTCTATGTTAATATTACGATTGCAGAAGAAGATAAGTGTATTACTTTGTTATGTTCTTTTCCAAACTCTTGGGATAATCTGGTTGTAGCAATTGGTAGTACCACTCAATCAACATTGAAGTATGAGGATGTAGTTTCATCCTTGTTATCTGAAGAGATGAGGTGGAAAAGCATGGATAGTCATAGCACATATGCTTTATTTGTAAGAGGTCGTACCCAAGACAAGAATCCTGGTAAGCCTTCATGGGGGATATTTAAATCTATAGGTAGATCTAAGTCTCCAGGAAAATATTTGAGGAAATGCTGGAAGTGTGGTAAAACATGGCATTATAAGAAAGATTGCAAGTGTAAGAAGGTTGAAAAACCAAAGGGATCTGATAGTACCTCTTCCATAGAGGCGAAAACCTCCACTGAAGAAGAAGGTGATGTTTACCTGGCATCTACATGTACACATGCAGATCGTGATGTATGGTTGATCGACTCAGGTGCGTCATACCATATGACTCATCACAGGGAGTGGTTCTATGAATATGAAAAATATGATGGTCGTGATGTATTCCTAGGAGATGAATCGACAAAAAAAATCATGGGACGTGGAAGGGTTAAGTTGCTGCTAAAATATGGAAGGATTATAACTCTCCCTGGGGTTCTGCACATTCCAAAACTAGCCAGGAGCCTAATATATGTAAGCAAGTTGGATGATGCAGGAGTGGATACTGTATTGGGAAAGGGCACTTGCAAGATGGTACGAGAAGCAATGGTTTTGATGAGGGGAGTTCACTGTGGAAATCTGTACAAGTTGTTGGGAATCACTTATACTAATGGGTTTAATGGTTTTTTGGTCCCTGAGCAGAGAAATGAAGGAGAAAAGACCAATACTGTCCCTAAAAAAAAGACCATGTTGTGGCATCAAAGACTGGGGCATATTGGAGAAAAGGGCCTTCGAACACTACATGGTAAAGGTATGGTTGAAGGTATGTCTAATTGCAGTATGGATTTTGATTTCTGTGAACATTGCATATATGGTAAACAAAATCGAGTAAGATTCCCATCTGGTGCTACAAGAGCAAAGGGGATCTTAGAGTTGATGCACAATGATGTGTTTGGACCTGTTCCCGTTCCATCCCTAGGAAAATCTATGTATTATGTTTCATTCATAGATGATTTCTGAAGGAACACATGGATTTATTTTCTTAGAAAGAAATATGAGGTATTTGATAAATTTAAAGAGTTTAAGGCCCTGGTAGAAAATCAGACATAAAATAAAATAAAGGTATTGAGAACAGATAATGGTGGAGAATTCTGCAGAAATGAATTCGAATAATTCTGTAAGAAGTGTGGTATAGCAAGGCATACGACTACTCCATACACTTAGCAGAATGGAGTTGAAGAAATGATGAACATGACACTGATGGAAAAAGCAAGGAGCATGCTCAACAATGATGAGTTAGGACAAGAATTCTAGGCAGAGGCAGTGGGTACTACATGTTACCTGGTCAATCGATCACATTCATCAACGTTGGATGATAAAAATCCACACATGGTATGGACTGAAAATAAACCCTCTCTTCAACATCTTAAAATGTTTGGTTGTGATGCTTATGTACATGTTCCAAAGGAAAATAGGAGTAAGCTGGATAAAAAGGCTGAAAAGTGTATCTTTATTGGTTATAAAGATGGTGTGAAAGGTTAGAAGCTTTGGAACCTAGATACCAAGAAGACTGTTTACAGTTAAAATGTTGTTTTCAGAGAGGTAAAATATGTTTCCAAACATTAATTCCTACCAAGGCCAGAAGAACCTGAGAAAATAAAGCTTGTGTTGGATGATGCAAAATCTGAATCATTTGAAGAAGATGAAGCAGAAGAAGAAGAAGAACCTCATACCCCAGTACTGAGGAGATCAGTGACAGAAAGAAGGAAACCATAAAGGTATAGTCAACCTTATTTTTCTTCCAATTTTTCTTTACCTATTACTGATGATGATCCAAAAACTGTCAGGGAAGCAGTGAATTCAGAGGATAGTAAACTCTGGAAGAAGGCCATGGTTGAAGAAATGGATGCCTTGGAATGATGCATGGGATATAGTTGAGTTTCCAGCTGGAAGAAAATTTGTTGGTAGAAAATGGTTGTTTAAGAAGAAGTTTAATGCAGAAGGAAAAGTGGAGAAATACAAATCTCGGTTAGTAGCAAAAGGTTATTCCCAGGTAGAGGGAATTGACTTTGGTGAGATTTTTTCTCCTGTTGCTAATTTAACTTCTATTAGATTTATTTTATCTATTTCTACTGCTTTTGATATTGAAGTGAAACAGATGGATGTGAAGACAACATTCATACATGGGGATCTGGAATAAGAAATCTACATGAACCATCCAGAAGGCTTTGTAGTGAAGGGAAAGAAAGAGCTGGTCTGTAAGATAAAGAAGTCACTATATGGTCTGAAGCAATCACCTAGGATGTGATACCAAAAGTTTGACACATACATCCTTGGATTGGGATTTGTGAGAAGTAGGGCTGATCACTGTGTATATTCCAAGCAGGTTGGTAATCACTTCATTTATGTAGTGTTGTATGTTGATGACATGTTGTTGGTAGGAAATAACATGGATGTTATCAAGGAGGTGAAATCATAGCTATCCTCCAAATTTGAAATGAAGGATCTCGGTGCTACTAACTTCATTCTGGGAGTGGAGATTAAAAGATATCGTGCAAACATGAAACTCTGGTTGAATCAGAGAAAATATGTTGAGACTATATTGCAGAGGTTTAATATGCATGGAAGTAAACCGATCAAGGTTCATATTCCTATAGGTGTAAAGTTATTTGCAGATCAATGTCCCAAGACACAGGAAGAAGAAGAGGACATGTCCCATGTTTCGTATGCCAGTGCAGTTGGCAGTTTGATGTATCTAATGGTCTATACTAGACCAAAAATTGCACATGCAGTGGGAGTTTTGAGTAGGTATATGTCAAAACCAGGGAAGGCGCATTGGACAAAAGTAAAGAGGGTCTTCAGGTATTTGCATGGCACTACCAATTATGGATTCTTCTACCAAGGAAGACCAGGATTGGACAAAGTGGTGGACATACATGGCTTTGTTGATGCGGACTGGACTCAAGATCTAGATCACAAAAGATATACAAGTGGGTATGTGTTTAACCTATTTGGAGGAGCAATCTGTTGGATGAGAAAAAGACAGGCTGTAGTGGCACTCTCAACTACAAAAGCTGAATACATGGCAACCACTCATGCAAGAAAGGAAGCAATATGGTTACAGATATTGTGTTCAGGTATTGGGTTGGTGCAACAAGTAGTGAGATTATATTGTGATAGTCAGAGTGAAATATTCGTGGAAAAGAACCCAACTTATCATTCAAAGACAAAGCATATTGATGTTTAGTAACACTTTGTGAGAGACATGGTTGAGGAAAAGAAGGTGTTGTTGGAAAAGGTTGACACTTCGAAGAATGTTGTAGATTTATTGACAAAGTCCGTGAGAACATAAAAGCTCTCCTGGTGTAGAGTAACAATGGGCATTGTTGCCCTGGATTGTTGACTACATAATCCTGTGGACCCCTGGATGCAAAGAAAACAACAAGTGGGAGAATGTTGGGCATGTGTTATATTCTTTGCATGTGTGTGTGTGGGTGCATCAGATTCAACAACTGCATTTGATGATCCCTCTAGTAGTGTTGTTTGTGTCGTGTGCACCAGGTGCTTCCTAGGGGGGTCCTAGGGGGGGGCCAGGTATGCCCCCCCTGGTTACGTGCAACGTTCGGCATCGGGCGGTAGCCCAAGGCAGTGCCCCAAAATTTGTTTTTGGGCAGTTTTTGCTATTTTTAGCGGTTTTCTAAATTAATCCCGGATTAAGGGATTAGGGTTTTGGTATCTACGAAATACCTAAAAAGATTGTATATATTGTATGGTGAATGGTGAGATTTGATATAATGAATATAAGAGAGGTTTTCCCTGGTTGAGGGTTTCCGGTATAAATCTTTGTGTACTATGTGTATGTGCCATTGATTAAATTCTGTTTTGCTTAAGAATCTATATGCATTGCTTTACTTCACAGATTTAAAACTTACAATGGTCCTCATTCCTTTGATTTTCCCTTAGTTCTCTATAGATGTCCGTGAGCCATTGATATTATCCCACATATGCGATATTTTCCATTGATTGTACATTATAAGTGAGGGACCCTATAAACCCTCAAAGATCCTGATCATTGACTTAAAATATGATCAAAGGTGAATGATTGATACATCGACTAAAATATGGTTCATTTATTAGTCTTTGGGGCCCAATGATCCTACCATGAATCATAATCTAGTTGGTGGAAGTTATAAACTTGCACATCCATGGACGTACCCCCTTGGAATAAAAACAATATTGACCATTGATCTATGATGATCCCAATAGATATTGACTATGTGTAATGCACCCGCTATAGATTTTCTCATCGCTCAAGAAAATTGGGTATTCCCACACTACCATGTGTCACAAACCCATTGGTGTGGGTTACAAAGGTAAATTTCATGGTATTGATGAACTCATCAAATGGTTGCATTGGATTTTTAATTTTACCTAACATGTTTATTTTATTATGTTAGAGTAGGTTAGAATTAATAAGCTCTCTAGCATGAGCATTATATTTAATTGTGTGTTTCATTTACTTTATTGACTGTTGCATTTTCCTTTTGTTTTGGAATAAAATAAGATGATGCTCACATATTATATATTTTCTCTAAGATATGTTGCTACTAACTTGTCCCTAGTTCCTTTTCATTTATGAATGATTTATTCCTATCTCAGGGGAGGGGCAAAGGAATTGTGTCTTCAATCCTCCCCTACATATGAAATCCATTTGGTGAGATTGTTTCAGGTTAATAGATTATTTTTATATTCTGGATTTCTCATGCTCTCTTGAGATGAACACATGTCCCTGAGTTGGAGACAGTTGTTACACCTCAGATCCACTTCAATGCACCTTATATTTTTTCACTAGATGTGACCCATCATATGAGTATATTAAGTGTATAATTGTATCATGATGAGCCAAAAGTGTGGTTATCTTTGTACTTATGTATTTTATTGGGCCATGATTAGATGATCTATGTAACAATGTGGGACCTAGGTGGTACCTCTAGACCCCTTGTGGTCGGTCATGGCTTGTCCTTTTAGTCCCCATTTCAATATAGTCCTTTCTCTTATGGTTTAGGTTGACTTCCCCTTGGTGGAATTAAGTTGGAACCATTTCAATAATTTATGATATGGGCAAATATGAAAGGGTCTTGTGATGGATCTACTAGGACACATGATCTATGGGAACGTCTAGTCTCTCTCACTCCTTTATATGTAATGTAAACGTGTTTCTCACGTTGTAAATAATTTTATACCTATTTAAAGCACACTTATCTTATGACTAAACATGGACCTCCATATTATGTATTTGTCACACTTTGGTTATCAACTCTTCAGATGATTTTGCAGATGATCACCTAGTTTCATGCTTCCTGAAATAATCTCATATATATTGAGTTAGTTCATTTATCCCAAGGCACTAATCATATCATCCAAGACACTTTTGGGATATTTCCACATGCATGGGTCTTCTCTTGACATGCCACATTGAATATCCTATGGCATTCTCTCATTTAATCAATTTTTGATCCATTTATTACTTGGTATGAGGGTCAACCTCACATGTGTGGACCTCACACTGGATGTTGGATATTTTAATGACTTATTTTGACTTGGAGGGTCACTTTCCACCCTTTATGGAGGTTATTTTCTTGATATATGGATGTGGTCATACCTTGGAGACATCATTTGAGGACTTATGGGTATGATTGGAGGATCCATCCACTTCTTGGGGGTTTCTTCACCTTATCCATGAGGCCATTCCACCTTTCAAGGTTAGACATTGGCTTATTTCTTCATTGGAGGACTTCTACACCATGATTTGAGGCCTCTTCTATGCTTTTTGAAGGGGATGTTGAGCTCCTTCACCAAGATGAATTCTCTTTTGTGGGACGATCCCCTCTCTTGGAGGGTTTTATGTACACATGGCATGTTTTACTTGTATCTTGACTTAATCTCCTTCATTATGTGGATGACATGTCACTTTTGTAGATCTCCTAGGCTTAATTTTGAGAGATTAGAAAATAATAAAGATTGAGTCAAAGGATGCAAAAGAATCATATATAAATAAAGGCTCTCCTTTCATTCCAAATGGTTTTTTTTGTTGGTTGTCATTTGTGAATACAAGTTTTTTAAGACCTACCTATTGGATGTTTTGATGTTAATTCTTGGTGCTCTCTCTTTCTTGGTTTATTCTTGGTGCACCAAATATTTGTTGTGATAGTTCATGAATTATACTAGCTTTCAAGATAAATCCATTGAAGGGTTACTATACCACTTGGAGAGAAGACATTTTAGGGTTTACTCCTTCCTTCTTCTCTTGTTAGCTTGGGTAAGTGCTCAAACCTTTGCTTTGTTTTTCCTCTTGTTTCCTTGACAAATATTTTAAGTGTTTTATTCACATTATAGTTAATCTTGTTGGTGAAGGTTTTTCCCTTGTGGAATACCTTCTTGTAGGGACTTGGTATTCATACCTTATATTGATTAGATAAGAGATTATTCTACCCTAAGAGTTCTAATCTCTTAACCTTGATCCTTAAGATAAGAATGACCAATTATTATAATGGCATTATTCTTGACCCCATAAGCCCTAGTGGGAATAAGGCACTTGTATTCTCCCAACAACCAACAAAAAAACCCTAAAATCTAAAATATTTTATTTTTTGTTTGTTTATAAACAAACCCAACGGTGAAAAATAAAAGAAAAATCTTAATTTGGATTTATTTCCTAGTCTAGTTCATAGATAATTGATTATTTCATCTCCTAGACCAATTTGTTTAATGGTCTGTGCTTAATTGTTTTTCTCTAACCCTAATAAGGTGAAATGGCCCTATAGGATTGTTCTTCAAGGTGTTATCTAAATTTTTGTGAGTTGATTTAAGGAAAATACATAACAACAATAAAAATTAGGTTTGCATAAACCCTCAGACTAGGGGTTGGTGCTTAAAGGTTCATATCTACTCATACCTAGGTTATATTTCATTTCTAGATCATTATTGCAAGTTTATCTTGCATATCTAGTGGTTATATTGATCTCCTAAGTTCTTATAATGGCTTATCTTTCATTTGAATATTTTATTGGTGAATTCTAGTGCTAACGTTGGAAACCCTAAGGGGGATTCACCACATATTTTCAAGTTATTTCTGAGTTCATTGTTATATATATTTAGAACTTGATTCTAACATTTGTTGGGCTGTTATTTCATAGCATATATCTTTACTTGGTGAATTAATCCAAGTCGTCTTGTTTACAAGTATATTTTCTCTCTCTTGGATGGTTCTCTCTTCACTTCAAATCTGAAATTTCTGCATCAATTTATCATAAAAACATATTTAGAAGCTTGTGGATAGCCATAATCTTATCCTTTTTCCAAAATATAATCTATTTTTAATCAAAGAACACATTGCACCATTTATTTATGTTATTTTATTACACTCTTTGTGCCCTAAAGTAGCTTAAAAGTGGTTCTTTTCTGTTTGAAGTTTCATTTGTTGAGTGATAGTCATTTAATTGAAAATCTGAAGTTGTTTACAATCTTTCATATTATATTTGACACACATATCCACTAAATCCTAATACTCATTCTTAGGTGAATATATTGGTGGTTTATATGTTGTTGTTTATAATTGGTTAACTTTGAAGCATTTAATCACACATTGGATTATTTGAAGTAAATTATTTCACTAATAGTTTTACTTAATCAAACAGGGATACCCCCATTGGTTTCCAAGGGCCGACATAAAGTGGAGGGAAAATTGTATTGAGCACACAATGGTGCATTTCCCATCTTGTTTCCCCAAGTTAACACTTGTTTTCGGACTTTTCACAAGGGAGATATTTCAAGCGGTGGCACATTCTTAAGATACCCATTCTAGGTCATTGATGTTATTCAAGAAACTTATCTTGCTCATAAATTATCATCAATATATATTTTCCACAATATCATTTTTAATCACTTTTGTAGTGCTTGTCATGCAAGACCATGATCATCTATTACCCTCATGTCAAGATAATTAAAATAAGATCATATCCAATTTTAGCCACCGATAATACCACTTGAACATACAGTCCGAGGGATATTATTTCCATACAAATAGCCTACATCATACATTATATTAGGACATTTTGTAGTAACGAGGCACATAAGGTAATTTCAACAAGGTAAGCATTTAATTGGCATATAGCAATTTCATTGAACCCACATCATTGTAGGGAAAGACTAGGGACATCGACAGGGACATCGCAGGGAAAGACCAGGGAAAATGACAGGGACAACACTTGGAACTTCAAGAGAGCACAGTTTAAAGTTGAAGCACACAATATTGGGACAACGACAGGGACACCACTCAGAAGCTTAGGATTTCTTTCCAAATCTGGGTAAGTCCTCGTTCCCCATGCTCTGCAGTAAATAATATAATATACGACATTTAAATAAAAGGAATCACATCCAAGAGCAACATCACGCTGTCCAAAATGCACAGAGACTAAATAAACTTACAGAACATAACATAACATAAAAGAAACGCAATGTGTTCTAGTGGCTTCCAACAGTGTGGTGGGTTATCCTGGTCGGGAGTGGACAGTGACGGGTCTGAGAACAGGGACAATGATGGATGTTTCTTTTTTATTTGTCCTCTATGGAAATGAAATTACATTCAACACTCATAAAAAATGGGCAAGAGGTACATGTCTCGGGTGAAACAAACCATTTAGGTCAAGTGAAAATGCCTCTTCAAGTAAAGCATGGAAGTGGGTTTGGGTCAATGCCAAAAAGTTTCAGGGTATTTTAAAACGCATAGCTTCTCATCTAAAATGGGAACAGACAAGGAAAAAATTGGCCCTCCATAATAAACTTTCAAACAAGCATCCTTTGCAAAGGTGTAACAACAACAAAAATAAAGACGACAGTGATTATGCGTTGTACAATCCCACATCCACACCTCTCACATGGTCATTTGACCTGTATGTGCAAGAGATACTAAATGCCAAGAGGATATTGGAGGTTTTGGAAGTCAAAGGGCATGAGAGAGACCTTCAAAGCCAACTATTGATAGTAGAAAATCATGACTTAACAGAAAACAATAAAGTTTTAACATAGTGAGTGACAATATTGCAAGAAGCCCTTTTGGAAGCAAAGGATAAATGACAAGGCTTGAAGGAGTCCGGGCAAATTAGGGAATATTACACGATGCAAATTAGAGAGGTGATGAACTCTAAAACACCCAAAGATGAAGGGAAAACAGGTGAACAATCTTACACCCATGGAGTGAAAGCAAGGGATGAAGAGAAAAGAGGTTCTACAAAAAAATCTAAAACTTGGGCACAAGTCATTAACAATCCCACGCATATGGAAAAATAAACACATAGCCAAGGGGATGACATGCAAGGTAGAGAAAACAAGGAAAGACAAGGTCGAACAACAAACATAATTATCAAAGGTGTGAGAGAGTATGGAAAAAATGAACGTACTCTCGATCTTACAAGTGATTTTTTGAAGGACAAGTTGCTTTCGCAAGGCCGAATTTGCCAAGCATGGAGGATGGGTAGGCCTAGTGGCAAAAGAGCTAGGCCCATAAAAGTTATCATGTCAAGCATACGTGACAAGAAAAATCTCCTAGGAAAGAAGCAACTCTTGAGAGGCTCTCGCTTTTTTCTAGACGAAGATTTAACTATTAGACAGCAAGAGAAAAGAAGGGAAGAGTTATCAAAAGGTTAGGGCAGCAAGGGATGAGGGAAAAAGGGCATGGTTGTTCAAAGGAAAAGTTTTTATTTCCTTTTTCAGTACTCATTATAAAACATGAAAACAAGTTGGTAGCCAAGAAGAGGCAACGATTTCATTAGCAGGAAAATATGCAACAAGGCCAGTATGGACAAATAGGGGTGAAGACTCAACTTTGAGTCTTGTATACCAAAACAAATAGCAATCAAATTACTCCCAGGTTTCCTTAAGTTTATTTTTTTGGAATTGCAGAGGTTATCCTTGGAGGCGGGAACCTGGGTTAGGACCTATCGCGAAAAATATGGACATAATTTGTTTATTGGAAACACATCAGCATGATGGGTACAAGACACCTATGTTTGAAGAGTATGTGAAGATGACAGTGTGGAACAAAGCAACTAAAAATGGTAAAGGACACGGGGGTATCATGGTCTTAGTGAAGAAAAAAAAAGGTCATCTCATTCAGTTAGAAAGAGAAGACTCATATAAACAATTCATTTGGTTTAAAATATCAGAAAATGGTAATATCATTAGGATTGCAACATGTTATTTTTCTCCACAAGTTCAAAAACTTACAAAAGTAGAGGGCTTGACCACAAAGACCCATTTGCAGCCTTAAAAAATGATATTGCAGCGTACTCTCAACTAAGAGAAGTCCTTATAGTAGGTGGTTTTAATGCTAGGAAAACATGTGAACAAGATAGTATTATTCATTGTAAGGAATACTGCAACCCCATTTGGCTTACAGTAGAGAGAAATCATCAGTGGACAAGAGTTTAAGAGGACAACAAAATCTCCAACTTTTTTGGGGAACAACTGCTTACTTTATGTGGGGATTTTGACTTAGTCATTTGTAATGGGGTGGCTAGATGGGCGAATACTGGCAATTTCACCTGCAATACCTACAATGGAGCAAGTGCAGTGGACTATGCAATTTTCTCACATGGCTTGTATGAGAAAATAGAGGAAGTTTTGATTGGTGAACAACTGTGGGATTTGAAATCTGAATCAGTCAGGGATGATTTTAGGGGTTAAATTTCGCTCATGGGCTAATTTTCCATGGTTTTTCCAAAAAAGAGATTCTCTATTTTAAAAATGATTCGCCCAAATTCTAAAGGATAAAATTATTTTACCTTAAAAATCGCCATAATTTTATAAAAACTATATAAAATCCTTGGAAATTTGAATATTTTTATAAAAATATTGCCTAACATTTATAGTTGGCATATGAAGGATTAGTAAGATTCGCCAAGGTTTATACATTTTAAAATAAATTTCCATCCTTAAAATCATCCCTGAATCTGATCATAAACCGATCTATTTAAGTCTAACTTGGGTTGAACAACAACAAACTGGGACTAAAAATCAGCACATCCGACAACCTCCTATAAAGGGTAGAATTTTATTTACTCAAATAAACTGTAATACCTTCAAGATAGCACTAAAGATGTTGTTTAACAAGGAGAAAATTCCATCCTAGGGCCTTCATAGCCATGAGCTAACAATTTAATCCAAAGGGCACTTACATAATGCAAAAGAGAAAAAGATAGGAAGTCTGAAACAAACTGCTTTCCGGTTAATGTTTGGTTTGATGAGGAATGGAAAAAAACAAGGAAAACTTTAAAAGAGTCAATCCATAAAGAAATAAACATAAAAGCTTACAAGCAAATTGTAAGAAAGAAGAAATCTGATTTCATGATCTCAAGGAGGGAGGAATTAATCTTCTTGGGAAAAAATAACCACACGTTATTTTGGAAGGAGCTTCAAATGAGAAAGAAACAAACTGAAAATAATATCACAGCCTATCAATGGTTCTAGTATGCAAAGTAGATTTATGAGCAAGATCCTAAGGTGGACCCTCCTCCCTTGGTCAACACTACTACTAAGCTCTTCACCATGCAAGAAATTGAGGGGGGTATCAAAAAGTTGGGTGTTGGAAAATAAAAAGATTTAGTTGAACTCCAAGCAAAATATCTAAAGTGGGTTTCTAAAACTCTTGCACCTCACATTATGAAAATTTTCAACAACATCATTCAGTAGGGATTCCCTACATATTGAACAACGAGCCTAGCAATACCTCTTTTCAAGAGTGGGGATGTCAACAATCCCTCCAACTATAGGACCATAATGATAAACCCCTTGTTTGCGAAGTTATTTGGAAGTATGATAGAAAATAGAATCAACAAGTGGGCAGAAGAAGGGGATAAGCGTGCCAAAGGGAAAGCAGGTTTTAGACCTACACACTGAACGATTGATCACGGTATAACTCTAAGGCACATCGTTGAAAAAGTATGGGAGAAAAAAGAGGAAGCCTTTTATTGCTTTGTCGATTTCAAAAAAGATTTTGACACTGTCCCTAGAAATAAGCTTTGGCATAGAATGGAGGAACTTGGGGTTCCTATACATCTTAGAGAAACCGTCCATAGGCTATATGAGGTGGTTAAAGTCAAAATCAAAACGTCAGCTGGTGTCTCCGAAATTTTTAGGAGTGATATTGGGGTCAAGCAAGGGTGCCCATTGTCCCCTACCCTCTTTGGCTTATATATTGACAAACTTGAAGAGTTGTTAAACTCACAGGAGGGTGATGGTGGTCTCTTGGGTGATTTTGTGATAAGGCTTCTTTTGTATGCAAATGACCTTATTCTGATTACTAAATCTGCTCTTGGGTTGCAAGAACACCTAATTTCCCTTGAGAGATTTTGTAGCAGAGTGGGAATGCAAGTCAATACTAGCAAGACGAAAGTGGTAATTTTTTCTAGCAAAAGAAAACATAAGTAGCATAAATTCTACTTTGAAGGAAACACTCTTGAAGAAGTGGAAGATTACAAATACCTCAGAATTGACTTCAACAAAAATCTATGTTGGGAAGGTTGCAGAAAGAAAAGACCTTTGGGAGGTTGGAAAGTGTTCTATGCTTTTCAAAATAGATGCAGAGAAGCAGAGCTATGGGATTGAAAGACTATGCAAATTATCTTTGGGATTTTAGTGATCCCGATGGTTCTATATGGTTGTGAAGTGTGGGCCAGCAACACATCTGACTTACAGTGGAAACAAATTGAGAAGATTAAAAAACACTTGATCACAAACAAGTTTAAAATTAAAAGTTCAGTCCCTTATGATATCATGCTGAGTGAAATGGGGGCTGCTCCTATTGAAGCAATTACTATGGTGCGTCTCATAAGATATCTAAAACAAATTGAGCAAATGGAAGATAGTCGGTGGCCTAATGTTGTCTTCAATGACATATTGTGCAAAAGAAAGAAGATGTGGCTGAGACAAAATATTAAATGGCTTAGTAAATGGGATATACACTTGAACAAGTTCCCTACGAACAATAAAGAGATAAAGGATTTTGTTATTGATAGTTTCCACAAGTGAACTTGGGATAAAGGGCTTGGGAGAAAGAAAGAGTATTATATTGAATTGTTTAATCCCACATACAATCATCATCAAAAAGCGTACATTGGGGCCAATATACCTTGGAGAGCCAAAATTCTTATTGCCCAAATAAGAACCAATTCCCATCAACTCCGTTGTGAAACTGGGCGTTGGAAAATACCAAAAGAAGCTTGGGAAGAAAGGGTGTGTGTGTTTTGCACCTTTGGAAAAGTGGAAACAAAAAAACATTTCATTTTAGAGTGTGAAGCTTTCAAAGACAACAAAGACAACTATATAAATATCTTGACAACTAGCTCTTGGAATAACTTATTCAACACAGGCACAATGGAGAAATTGGGGGAGCTCATCATCAAGTTGAATAGGAAAAGGGATGAATTGTAGAAATCAGTGTGTGAGGCGGTGTGTCCCATATGCTATTGTTAGCCTCGTGGATGTTAAAATCATTTTATTTCTTTCTTTCTTTCATCAAACATATGATATCAAGGACAACTTCATAAATAAGTATCATCATATCATACTCTCAACACCATGAAGTACTTATATCATGTAAACATCATCATCATGCAATAACTCAAAACTCATATCGTCAACAAGTATCAACGAACATACAATATCACAAGAGAAATCCTACCGACAACACCACCATATAGTGGCGTAACATAACCTAAATAAATTTGAGCATATGATGCCTTAAAAATAATAAATTCAAACAAATATTCTTTGGATGTACATTTTCATTCCATCATGAATAAAATTTCATAGTAACAATAAAAATCAATTTCACCTAAAATCAAACAATTTGATTAAGCACTACAAATTTGAGTTTTAACAATTGCAAATAAAAATAAGTATTTACCATTAATTATATTGAGTCGGTGTCACCCTCAATCATTTAGACAACCAATGAAATCATTTAGACACCCAAGGATCATACAATGATTATATCAATCAAATATAAACCATTGAACTAAATTATTCCAAGTTATAATCAATAAACATATGTATTTCACCAAAACATTCAAATATTACTATCAATAGAACTTGCACTAACTATTTGACATAAACAATGCTCTGTTGGCATGTTTACAGGTAGAGTGTGCTTTTCATTGATGGAAAGAAAAACAATGATGATGGCAGGTTTACAAATAGAGTGTACATGTAAAGAACAACAACCAACAAAGAAGACACAGAAGAACAAGGTCGAGAAGCTGAGAAGGAATAACGCAACGTTGCACACAGAGCGCAAGTGAGCGCCAGGGCCGAGGTGAATTCCATTACCAAATCTCAGGAGAGATAGTCTCCCCATAAATGCAGACAAGGTCCAAGTCATCAAGGCTCACATAAGGATCAAAGGTCGTGGCCTTTGACACTTAGAGATTTGAGAGAGACAAATCTCAAGAGGAGGAGCAGAAGTGGCCATTGGATCACTATTTGACATAAAAAATGCTCTGTTGGCATGTTTACAGGTAGAGTGTGATTTTCATTGATGGAAAGAACAACAACGATTATGGAAGGTTTACAAACAGAGTGTACATGGAAAGAACAACAACCAACAATGAAGACACAGAAGAACAAGGTCGAGAAGCTGAGAAGGAATAGTGTAGCGTTGCACGTAGAGCGCAAGTGGGCACCAGGGTCGAGGTGAATTCCATTAAAAAATATCAAGAGAGATAGTCTCCCCATAAATGCAGACAAGGTTAGGGTCATCAAGGCTCACACAAGGATCAAAGGTCGTGGCCTTTGACACTTAGACATTTGAGAGAGCCAAATCTCAAGAGGAGGAGCGACAGTGACCGTTGGATCACCAATCCAGAATACCCGATGGTTGTCAAATCACATATAGGAGGAACATGTAGAGGAGGATATTAGACCTCAGCCTTTGGATGGAGTGCAAAGGACTAGTAGCTGTTAGATCCAGTATAAATGTGAAGTGGATAATGGGCAAGATCCATCCTCCAAATCCACAAAATACGAAGTCATGAAATGATCTAGGTCGTTGGATATAGAGGACACATGGTGAGAGATCAACATTTCGCCGACTCACGAGTTGGAGAAGTCAAAGGTGAGAGTTGTAGGAACTCGCGATATGCGAAGTTGCAAAATGATCTGGGCTGTCTGATCACCAAGGACCTCGACCGTTGATCTGATATGAAGTCATTTCAAAGTTTCGTGTATCAGGAGTTTGGAGGAAACTCACAGCAGGAGTTCGCGATATAAGAAATCGTGAAGCACTCTTTTCCTTGACCCTTGATCATAGCTTGTGGTCACATCAAAGGAAGAGAAGTGAAGGATCTAGCACTGCTAGGCTCCATTTTAGAGTTTCACGTATCATGAGTTTGGAAGCAAATCACAACAGGAGGCCATGATATGAGAAATCACAAAGCACCCTCGTGCTTGGCCCCTCATCATAGATAGTGGTCATATCAACGAGAGAGAAGGGAAGGAGCTAGTGGTGCCAGGATCCATTTCAGAGTTTCGCGAGTCGGGAAAACCAACGTGACTCATAGTTGATCACCCGAAATGCAAAATCATGAAATGACTATTGGTTAGGCATACGATCACTGCCGATGGTCATGTGAAAGGAAGGGGCTTAGACAAAAAAGATAAATTCCCACTGTGTATTTTTCTTAGGAAAGGAAAAAGTGCTAGAGGGGTGAGCGCACAAAGGTTCTCTCAGTAACTGCTAAAGACGAACTTATTGTAACTGCAGAAAACCACTGATGGTTTCAGCCATATAATTCGAAGAGGCTGCAAGGTGATTGTCAGAGAAGCTGAAGAGTCTCGAGGTATCTGTCAGTGGAATGAAGAATCATCATAGAGACGATTGATAGATGGAAAATAATTGAATATGATAGATGCTAGTGAAGCCAAAGAGTCTCAACATAACTACCATGGATGAAGAACATACTGAGTGTAATCGCCAGAGGGGATGAAGAGTTAGGTGTTTGATCTTGCAGAGGAATGGGCATGATAAATATACGCAGAACAATGAAGAGGAGTGGGCTTGGGGTCGAGAGTTACTGATGCGGGTAAAAGCAGGCTATGTACAACAACTAAATTATACAGAAGAAACTTAGCGCATAGAAAGGATATGCATATCCGAGAGAGGAAGAAAAATTCAAGGTGCGCATGCAGAGACATAGTAGGAAGACACTGATGCAGGCATAACATAATAGTGCACCAGAACAATGATGAGACTGGTAAGCTATAGATAAACATTGTATCTTTGTAATAAGTCTGAAGTAACGAATTTGTTATACTCAGGGTGGTTGGGAGGTGCTAGGGAGGATTGGTGTCCTCAGATTTTCAAGTGGGTGCTTGAACACAGGGGGTTGTAGATTCCTTCTGGTTGTAGCTAGAAATACCAAGGTGGCAGGGTGGTGCAAGGGAGAACTGTTGTTCCCTACTATAAAGGTTAGTGCATGTGTGACTGGAAGTTGGTGCTTCCATCCAGTTGGTGCTGGAACACTCAGGGAGTTGGCGCTTCCTTCTAGTGGGTGCTAGAGAAACCAGGGAGTTAGTTCTTCCTTCTAGTAAGTGCTAGAGAAAACAAAGAGTTGGTGCTCTCAGCAAGTTGCAGCTTGCAAAACAGAGATTGTAGCCTGGAGAGGAGTTGGAGCTCACAAGTATGATAATGTAAAGAAAATAAAGATTACTTATCATATCAAGAAGAAGAGTTTTTTTCCCTTTATGGGTTTCCTTAGGAAATATCTTTCTTTGTATATTTCATGTGTGTGATTGATGTTTAATATTCTATTGTTTACTCCTCTGCATCATTTTGATTGTCATTGAGTGTTTTGTGAAGATTTTAAAATGGGCATAATAGTTTAAGCACACTAAAAATTGATTCACCCCCCTCTCAGTTGTTCAACAATTGGTATCAGAGCTGGTTCCTTTTATCTAAAGGTAGATCAGGAAGCTTAAACATGTCAAGCCATGAAGGAACTTCAACATATAATCCCCCCCGCTCAATGGAACAAAATTTTCCTTCTGGAAAGTTAGGATGAGAACCTACATAATGGACCTAGGTGCAGATGTCTGGGATGTGGTAGAGACTGGTTATGTAAAGCCAGTTGTACTAGCTAATAAGGATGGCAAGCTAGAATTCATCTTCAATGCTAAGGCTATGAATGCTATTCTGAGTGGGTTTGCAGAAGCAAAATTTGTAAAAGTTATGAACTTAGAAACTGCCAAAGAAATGTGGGAAAAACTCATTAGCAGTTATGAAGGTAATGAGAAGGTAAAGGACACCAAGCTTCAAACCTACAAAGTACAATTTGAGCAGCTAAAGATGAAAGAGGATGAAATTGTTGGAAAGTACTTTCTGATAGTTGAAGAACTAGTAAATGCAATGAAATCACTTGGTGAAAAAATTGAGGAACCCTCTTTAGTTCAGAAGATTTTGAGATATCTGCTAGATAGGTTCAACCCAAAGGTCTCTTCTATAGAAGAACTTAATGATCTAAAAGCCTTGGATTTTGATCAACTTCTAGGAATGTTGACTGCATATGAAATGAAGATAGTTAAAGGTAAACCCACCTCTAGAGAAGCATCTTTTAAAGCAGATAAGAATGAGGATTCTGAGCCTGATGAAATTGAAGAAAACTTTATGAGAAGACTAAAGAAAGGATCAGGCAAGTACCAAGGCAACCTACCCTTCAAATTTTTTAACTATGGAAGGATAGGTCACTTTTCATCTAAGTGTCCACACAAGAAGAAGGACTAGAACTCTAAATGTGAAGAGAAGTACAAATTCAAGAGATTTGGCAAAAAGAAAAGCTTATGTGTAAACAATGATGACTCCTCAGGAGACACATATAGTGAGTCTTCCTGTGAAGATAAGATTAATGAAATTATGCTAATGGCCAAAGAGGATTATGATAATAAAAGCACAAGAAGTGATGTTGATGATGAAGAAGCTGTGGTTGACTTGGAAGGAGAACTGATAAGTTCTCTAGAAGAAATTGCTAGACTCAGACTCAAGAAAAGAAGCAAAAACAATTTCTGATACAGTTCGAGAAAGACAGTAAAAAACTTGATGAATACTTTGCCCTGCTGAAAGTAGAATTAGAAGAGGCAAAGAAAATAGAAGAGAATCTGAAACAACAATTATAAAAAAAGAAGGCAAGATGTGAAGCCTTGGAAGAAGAGGTAGTAAAAATCAGAAAAGAAATGGAGAAGTTAAAAGAATTATATGTCCAAAATATTCCAAGCATTAAAGCCTCAGAAGGATTAACCACCATTCTGAATCAACAAAGGAATCCAAATTTGAAAACTGGTTTGGGTTATGAAGAAGGATCAAATAATGGTCAGTCAAGCAACAAAGAATCCATTAAGTTTGTCAAATCTACATGCATTGACAACAATAAATATGGATAAATAAAGGAAGATAATCAACCACCAAGGAAGAGGGAAGGAAGAAGTACCAGAATTGAAACTGTAGAACAAAGAAATAATATACCCTCTGCTCAAAGAAATAAATGAGCATGGAAGAAATCGACCTGCTCAAAGAAGACAACCATTTTCTAGGTACAAAGGATTTTCTATGGATATTGTTTTTACTGTTCTAACGTTGGTCACAAAGTTGTAAACTGCTCCTTAAAATTTAGATATGAGAAATCAATACACTCAAGGAATAGATATTTGTCACAATAAAGAATGAGACAGGCAAGTAACAAACAACCACATACTGCAAATCATGTGATGGATGGGAAAAGGACACAGGTTAAGCATAACAATCGTTATGATCCTCTATTCAATGAACCAGCATGTTACACCTACCATAATTATGGACATAAAGCTACAGACTGTTGCTTAAGGAACTATGAACTAGATTTGAATCCTTCTGCTAAAAATGTCAAGGTTTGGAAGAAGTAAGAAAATGACAAGTGTGGACTAGTGTTGTTAGCTCAAAGACAAAATAACCCCTGGTATATTGACAGTGGTTTCTCCAAACATATGACGTGAGACAAAGGTAAGTTTCTATCTCTAAGTGAAAGAAAATCAGGAAACATAACCTTTGGAAATGATGCTCCAGGTAAAATCAAGGGTAAAGGGATGGTGAGTTTAAGTAATAGAAAAGGAAAAGCCCAAGATGTTCTGCTTGTAGATGGGTTGAAACATAATTTTCTCAGTGTAAGTCAAATGCGTGACAGAGGATGTGAAGTGGTGTTCACTTCCAAGGATTGCAAGATAAAGTCTGTAAACTCAGGGCAAGTAGTAGCTAAAGGCATAAGGACAGATAATAATGTATATGTGCTGAAACAAGATAGAGAAGAGTGTCATCTAAGAAAACATGATGAAATATGGTTATGGAATAGGAGACTTGGACATCTAAACTTTGACCACTTAATCAAGCTCAAAAATCTTGAGGCAGTAAAAGATCTTCCAAGAATATCAAAGACACAAGAGTCTGTGTGTAAACCCTGCCAAGTAGGAAAGCTAACCAAGACTTAGTTTAAATCCAAGAGCTCTACTTCAACAGAGAAACCAATCCAGTTAATTCATATGGATTTATGTGGACCATCACGATAGGAAGGCACATGGAAGGAAAACTACTTTACGTTGATCATTGACGATTACTCCAGACTTACTTGGGTTGATTTTCTCAAAGAAAAAGCTGTAGCATTTGAGAAATTTAAAATATTTAAGGCTTTAACTGAGAATCAAACATGTAAGAGGTTAAAGGCAGTAAGATCAGACAAAGGAGGAGAATTTATGTCAAGCGATTTTAAGGAATTTTGTGATAAAAATAGGATCAAGAGAGAATACACAATCCCAGGAACTCCACAACAAAATGGAGTAGTTGAGAGGCAAAACATAACCGTGCAACAAATGGCCAGGTCAATGATGAATGAGAAGAACATTATTCAAACCTACTAGGTAGAAGCAATACACACAACAGTCCATATTCTTAACAAAGCCCACCTCAGACCACACAGTGACAAGACACCTTATGAACTGTGGTATGGAATACCTGCTTCAATCAAACACTTCAAAGTCTTTGGGAGTAAGTGCTACATAAAAAATAATAATGAGAACCTTGGAAATTATGATGACAGGGCTAATGAAGGCATGTTCTTAGGGTATGCTACAAACAGTAAAGGATAGATATTCTATAATAAGAGTCTGCATAAATTGGTTGACTGTAGTGACATAAAAGTTGATGAAGGAATTCCAGTAAGAGAGGTGAACAATACCGAATCAACAATAGAGGATATAGATGAAGTTGAAGCTGAACATGTACAAGAATCAGAACAAGAAGACTCAGAGTCAGATGAAGATGCAAATACTCAGGCAAACTCAAATCAACATACACCATCAAATTCTTCCTCCAGAATTACTCAAAATAATCATCCTGCAAGTCAGATAATTGGTGAAAAAGACAAAGGTGTACAAAATAGGAGAAGGATAATAAAAAACACTGAGAAATCACATATAGCCTTCATATCCACGGTGGAACCCAAGAACTTCAATGAGGCCAATAAAGACGTAAATTGGTTAAAATCAATGAATGAGGAACTGAACCAAATTGAAAAGAATGACACTTGGAAACTCGTTCCTAGGCCAACAGATAAAAATGTAATAGAATCAAAATGGGTCTACAAAAATAAGATGAATGAGAAAGGAAATATTGTAAGAAATAAATCTAGATTGGTCTACAAAGGATATGCTCAAATAGAAGGACTAGACTTTGATGAAACATTTGCGCCTGTAGCAAGATTAGAAGCTATTAGAATGTTTCTTGCCTATGCTTGTCATAAGAAGTTTAAAGTCTATCAAATGGATGCCAAGTCATATTTTATAAATGGAGATCTAAAAGAAGAAGTCTATATGGAATGACCAGAAGGTTTCCAACTGTCAGATAACCCTGACTTTGTATGCAAGCTGAAGAAAGCCTTATATGGGTTGAAACAAGCTCCTCGTGCTTGGTATCACAGACTAGATACATATCTTCAAGACAAAGGGTTCAATAGAGGAACAATCGACAACAATCTATATATCAAAAAAGAGGGTAATGATTTTCTCATTGTGTTGGTCTATGTAGATGGAATCATCTTCGGTAGTAATAATGCTCCACTGGTAAAATGGTTTTCTTCTGCCATGCAGTCTAAATTTGAAATGTTTATGATAAGGGAACTGCCATTTTTTCTTGGCCTACAAATTACTCAGAAGTCTGAAGGAATATTTCTTTCTCAAGAAAAATATCTAAGAGAAATGTTGAAAAGGTTTCAAATGGAAGACTCTAAACCTATTAGCACACCTATGGTCACTGGATGTAAGTTAAGCAAGGATGACGACTACCTGATGTTGATCAGAGTTCATATAGGTCTATGATAGGCAACCTATTGTACATCACAACATCCCATCCATAAATAATGCATGCTGTTGGACTGGTAGGAAGGTATCAGACCACACCTAAACAAAGTCATTTGTTAGCTGTCAAAAGAATATTCAGATACTTGAAAGGAACAATGGACTATGGCCTATGGTATCCTAGGAATCACAATTTTCAACTATCAGTCTATTCAGATGCTGATTGGGATAATTGCATGGATGAAAGGAAAAGCACGAGTGGAGGTGCATTCTTCTTAAGAGATTCCCTTGTATCATGGCTGAGAAAGAAGCAATGTTCCATTTCCTTATCAACTATAGAAGCTGAATACATTGCAACTGCCACTTGCTGTAACCAAGTATTGTGGATGATTCAAACACTTGCAGACTTGGAGGTAAAATATACTGCACCGATCCCAATTCATTGTGATACTACCAGTGCAATTAGTGTGTCAAAGAATCCCGTATTTCACTCCAAGACCAAGCATATACCCATCAAGTACCACTTCTTGAGAGAACAGGTAACCAAATATGTGGTTTATGTGCATTATATTCCATCCAAAGATCAGATTGTTGATATCTTCACTAAATCGCTTGCACAAGCTCAATTTGAGTTTCTACGCCAAAAGTTGGGCGTGGCCCCATTATCAACTTAAGAGAGTCCATTATGTAAGGGGTAGTATGTGTTGGTTGAATATCTAACACCTCCAAAAAATAATGCAACAACTCAGGGGGAACGTGTTTTCTTTGACATTGATGTCAAAGGGGGAGAAAAGGTGTGGATGCTACAGTTGGAGGTCTAAGAAGAATAGTGCAACCATTCAAGGTTGCCATCAATGCCAAAGGGGGATATTGTTGGCATGTTTACATGCAGAGTGTGCTTGTCATTGATGGCAAGAACAACAATGATGATGGTTGGTTTAGAAACAGAGTGTACATGGCAAGAACAACAACCAACAACGAAGACATAGAAGCACAAGTAGCAAAGACACAAAAGAACAAGGTCGAGCGCAAGTGGGCACCAGGAAAGAGGTGAATTCCATTACCAAATATTAGGAGAGATAGTATCCCCAGAAACACAGACGAGGTCCAAGCCATCAAGGCTCATAGAAGAATCAAAGGTCGTGGCCTTTGACACTTAGACATTTAAGAGATCCAAAGCTTAGGAGGAGGAGCGACAGTGGTCGTTGGATCACCAATCCAGAATAACCGATGTCCGTCAGATCATAGTACAGACAGGAGGAGCGCGCAGAGGAGGAGATTATACCTCAACCACCGGATTGGAGAGTGAAGGACTAGCAACCGTTGGATCCCATATAATTGCAAAGAGGATAATGGGCAAGAGCCATCCTCCAACTCCACGAAATATGAAGTCGTGAAATGATCTGGGTCGTTGTATCTAGAGGACACGTGGCGAGAGATCAACATTTCGATGAATCGTGAGTTGGAGAAGTCAAAGGTGATATTTCTAGGAATTCGTGATATACAAAGTCAAAAAATGATCTGGGCCATCTGGTCACCAAGGACCTCAACCGTTGATCTGATATGAAGTCATTTCGGAGTTTCGCGTATCAGGAGTTTGGAGGAAACTCACAGCAGGAGTTCGCGATATGCAAAATCATGAAGCACTCTTTTTCTTGACCCTTGATCATAGCTTGTGGTCACATTAGAGGAAGAGAAGTGAAGGAACTAGCGCTGCTAGGCTCCATTTCAGAGTTTCGTGTATCATGAGTTTGGAAGCAACTCACAACAGGAGGTCGCGATATGCGAAATCGCGAAGCACCCTCGTGCTTGGCCCCTCATCATAGCTAGTGGTCACATCAGTGGGAGAGAAGGGAAGGATATAGAGGTGTCAGGCTCCATTTCAGAGTTTTGCGAATCAGGAAAACTAAGGTGACTCACATTTGATCACCCGAAATGAGAAAACGTGAAGTGACTATTGGTTAGGCATACGGTCACTACCGATGGTCATGTGAAAGGAAGGGGATTATCCAGAAAAGATAAATGCCCATTGTGTATTTTTCTCAGGAAAGGAAAAAGTGCTAGAGGGATGAGCACACAAAGGTTCTCTCAATAACTACTAAAGACGAACTGATTGTAACTGCAGAAAACCACTGATGGTTTCAGCCAGAGAATTCGAAGAGGCTGCAAGGTGATTGTCAGAGAAGTTAAAGAGTCTCAAGGTATCTGTCAGTGTAATGAAGAATCATCATAGAGATGATTGACATATGGAAAAACATTGAATATGGTAGCTTCTAGTGAAGCCAAAGAGTCTCGGCATAACAACCATGGATGAAGAAAAGATTGAGTGTAATCACTAGAGGGGACGAAGAGTTAGGTGTTTGATTTGGCAGAGGACTGGGCATGATAAATATACGTAGAACAATGAAGAGGAGTGGGCTTGGGGCTGAGAGTTACTGATGTGGGTAAAATTAGGCTGTGTACAACAACTGAATTGTACAGAAGAAGTGTAGCGCATAGAACAAATATGCATATCTGAGAGAGGAAGAAAAAGTCGAGGTGCGCATGCAGAGACAGAGCAGGAAGACACTGATGCAGGAAGAGCATAGTAGTGCACTAGAACAATGATGATATTGGTAAGATATATATAAACACTGTATCTCTGTAATAAGTCTGAAGTAATGAAGTTGTTATAATCAAGGTGGTTGGGAGGTTCTAGGGAGGATTGGTGTCCCCAGAGTTTCAAGTGGGTGTTTGAACACATGGAGTTGTAGCTTCCATCTGGTTGCAGCCATAAATACCAGGGTGGCAAGGTGGTGCAAAGGAGAACTATTGTTCCTTGTTATACAAGTTGGTGCCTTTGTGACTGGAAGTTGGTGCTTCCATCTAGTTGGTGCTGGAACACTCAGGGAGTTGGTGCTTCCTTCTAGTGGGTTCTATAGAAACCAGGGATTTGGTGCTTCCTTCTAGTAAGTGCTAGAGAAAACAGAGAGTTGGTTCTCTTAGCAAGTTGCATCTTGCAAAAAAGTGGTTGTAGCCTCAAGAGGAGTTGAAGCTCACAAGTGTGATAATGTAAAGAAAATAAAGATTACTTATCATATCAAGAAGAAGAGGTTTTTCCCTTTATGGGTTTCCTCAGGAAATATCTGTCTTTGTATATTTCATGTGTGTGATTGATGTTTAATATTCTATTGTTGACTTCTCTGCATCATTGTGATCATCATTGAGTGTTCTGTGAAGAGTTTAAAATGGGCATAATAGTTTAAGCACATTAACAATTGATTCACCCCCCTCTCAGTTGTTCAACATGCTCATCACTATTAATATCAACTAGATATCATTTTCCAACAATAGATAGATCTATACTTTCTAACTAAAGGATAAAAATAAGGATGAGTTGTTCTAGTGCTCATGTGAGCCTTCCCAAAAAGGTGTAGTGAAAAAGAATTTCACCAAAATTCATAAGGTTCACAACATAACTAACTTCAATCTCTCTCTCTCTCTCTCTCTCTCTCTCTCTCTCTCTCTCTCTCTATATATATATATATATATATATATATATATATATATATATATAACCCAAGCATACAAACATTCATATATGTATAAAATTCATGAAATCACAATGGGTTTGTTAAAAGTATGTGGCGTGGGTACTCGTTGGATGTGGAATTTAATTCCACATCCAACAAGTGCCTACACTTGAAATTTGAGTAAACCTAGAAGGAGATAAGTCTAAAATGTGATTAAAATTTGTTTAAATGATCCATTGGTGTCTTTCTCATAGGAAGTGGTTGAATATGCTCCTTTACATTTACAAACTTCCCCTTTTTTGATTGATGAAAATAATGATTTAAAGGAAGAAACTTCCCACATACTTCATATACCATTTTGCTCAAATATTTTGATTGCCTTAGTTGCAATTTATCAAACATGGGCATGCATGATAACCCTTTGTCTTGAGCCTTGCCTATAAAACATGTAAAATTATTATTGTTAGGATAATTAGACAATAATCACATAAGGAATAATATTATCTATTGAGAAATTAATAATGCTTATCTACTTTAAATTTAGTAATTTTTTTATATATATTTCCAATAATCACTATTCTTATTAGAGCACATTCTAAATCTTTGAAAACCATGAGTTACCAACATAATATCTCATGAATTTTGAATTCATGATCATGCAAATTCGATGGCCTAAAAACCATCATACATTCTAATATTGTCCCATAAAAGTTATAATTCATCTATCAAAGGTGTCGAATATGTATCCATTTTCTTCACCTAATGCTTTCTAGGTACTAGTAAAATTAATGTTAGGTACTCCTTCTTAATTGGCATCCAAGGAAGGATATTTTAGTTGATCAAAACTATGGGCCATTGTTATAGCATCAATTTACACCACATATGCATTGGTTCCATCTTGGCCTTTCTCTTTCCCACTTGCAGACCTTAATCCCCTTTTTTCTCCTTTAGATTCATCAAAAACCACATTTTTTTGACATATATGCTCCCTAATAGCTATGCAAGGTGCGTACATATGCATGTTGCTCCATTGCAGGCCGTGTACACCTTAACTTGGCTCAAAATAATAATATTTTTCTTATTTTTGGGCGGGGTTCACAGGTTCACCCAGTTCTTGACCCCCTATTGTGTGTATACAATTGTTTGTAACCACTCCAACCACTTGGAGAGGGTATAAAATGATCCTAAGGCTAGAGGAGAACTATAATCATACTTGAAGCATCACAATGCTGACATTTTTTTTCTACGTCTACAAGCCCCTTTTCCCTTGATGTTGATTTATTTCCCTAGACTTGGAAACCCTTGTTTTCAACCTTCCTTGCTCCACATATCTTATCAAGAAGAATCCATTCATATTATTTGGATTTGCACGAGGATTGGAGTTGAAGGTATCATCTATGGTCAGTGGCCTGGGCAGAGGGACTTGAAGTTTGGTTCCGGAGCAGTGCCAAAATAGATATAGGTGGTAACTACCATTGTCTTTCTATTTATCAATAAATATACCTCTTTCACATCAATTATTTGTGTTTCAATGCATGATGTTTATGTTTAAGCATTCAAATTCTTAGAAAACTAATTAATCTAATTGATTTTATTTCAATCATTTTTTGTGAAAGTTAGTTATCATATAAATACCTCTTTGTAGTTTTCAACTTGATTATTTTTAGGTGATCAAAGGGACCATTGAAAAGGAGCACTGAAGTGAAAGGTTTGCAACCATGGGATTGTCATCAAACGTAGGGAACCTGATATGCTTATCTATTCCTTACTGATAGTTAGTTAGTTAAGTTAGTTACAAAATATTTTGATTGCAATTATGGGATTGAGTTCACTCTTCAAAGATCATCACTCTGTTTTGGATCTAACACATATCCATAGGGGACTTTATCAGTAGTATAACTGACGACCATACTGGGGATTGTCTCCTTTGTGGGTTAGTTATAGGTGATTGCGATTGTCTTTCCGATTTGATTGGATTCTTTCTGTCTTGACTGAGAAGATTAGTGATTTAGAGTATTATTTGTGCCTTTGCAAGAATCCTGGTCCTCTCTTTCTAGTCTTTCTAAAATATTTGGGGTTTCATACACGACCTACTTTGTAGACAGGTGCGTACATACACACCCTACCCTTGAAATAGACACGTACATACACGTTCTATTGTGTGCACAGTCACTTACATCTCTTGAGAGAGTTTTTAAACTTTCCTCAGCCCTTTTGGAAGATTTGGTTGGTTTTTTGGGATCTTTTCAGGTCCTCTGACTCTCTGTAGCCTACTGTAAGTCTCATAAATCAATTATTATAGTTTATCTTAAAAGGAAAAAAAAATATTTAGTTTTGATTACTAATGGATTCAAGATTAGTTTGGTAGTGTGAAAGTTCTTTTGGTGAGTCTTTTATTTCTAGGGTTGTTATGGTAGCCCTCCTTATAGTGTGAAAGAATTTAATTGAGTCATTTCTATATGTCTACCTTACCTTTACTTGTTTAACAAGAAAAATAAAAATTGTAGTAGTTTTTCATTTTTCGTTTTTCTTCAATAATAAGAAAATATAAAAAGAAGTTTTCTCTATTTTTTTTTTTCTTTTAGTCTTTACCCCCCCCCTTTGTTTTTGTAAATACAAGAGCACTATAATGATATTCACAAATTTACGTGTCAATACAAAAAAAAGAGTCTGCCACCTTCCCCACCACAATAGGGAAACCAAGACAGGTGGCCATCAAGCGTATCTGTGACTGTAACTGAAAACGGTTCTGGCAAAAAAGATCATAATGTTCTATTGTACAGTGGCCATGGACGACTGTCTTACATAGCTTGATAGAGAATTTTAATTCTCTACAAAATTGACTAAAGAATAAAGAAACCATAAAACATGAGAGAGCTAGCCTGGACTCGATCGTCCCTAGGCGCTGTAGGCTGGGGCAAAGAATTGTCCACAGGTTGGACATATTTTGCTAGCTAGAGCAGTCATCATCGTGTCCATCAGGAGGTCTAAGTGTTGTCCCAAGAAGTTCTGGATATGGGCATGGTCATCCATTTTTTTTTCCGTATCTCAAAAATGAGCTGAAGGTGATCCTCTGTAAATAAAATTGGGGTCGGTGGAGGGGGTTCCTCCATCATGTCTACGTCCATTTCTTCCACTGCGTCCACTGCTTAAGCTACATCCCTTGTGTCCACAGTATCCACTGTGTCCTGTTCTCTTTCCACCACTGCCATTTCTTTCAACGGAGTGGCTACTTTCCAGCTGGGGGGAATTTATTCCTCCACCATGCAGGAACTAGTGTAATAGAAATGGTCTGAAGAGTGGACTCTTGGAGGGTCAATTTTAGGACCGCGACTGAGTGGAGGGGAAAAATTCATGGGAGGGGATATTTATTCCATGAAAGGGCCTCTACCAAGGTCAATGGTGGGAATTGGGGTGGGGGGATGGTTTTTCTTGAGATGACTGGTGATAATGAGGGCAAGCTAGGTGGGGGGAGACGATTGTGTCTAGTGTAGGAACTGTAATACAATGGGCCTCGACTGGACTTGCCTCGCTCCCTAGGAATGTTGCGAGCTTGGATGAATGGAACTAGAGAAAGTGAGGGTAGGTGCAAAGCCAAAAGGTTGTGGAGGATTCAGAGAAGGACAAGGAGCAGACAAGAAAAATGCCAAGGAGGAATGAGAGAATGGTACTGCATCCAAAATTTCATAAAACCTTGTGAGTTGACATGGGAGGGAGCCATGAAGGCTGAGGTGAATGCAAGCCTAGTGCAGGTACACCCATCTTGGTTCATGCATGGCTCCCTTTATTTTCCTCAGAGTGCACATCACACCTCCATTGAGTCATAGTGAATGTGGGTTATTCGAGCTGGGGGGATGAGAGGCTGGCGACAGGGATTAATAGCTCCCTGTGTTGCTTGACACCACCCGACTCCCACTTCCATCCACTTGTCACCCCATCTAGGGGAGGGAGATCTTGAAGTGCCAACTTCCTGCATTGAAGCAGTAGCTGTGAGCTCTGAGAATGACTCTAGTCAATGTAGATGTCTTCTTGAGTATTTACTCCTGCATTCACAAGCATGTCCACCACCTTGTTGGCATCACATCTTGTGTGTGAGATGATTAAAGTGAGGGTGGGCTTGAGAAGATATTTCAAGTTGTTGAGGGGCCCAAGGACACGCCAGTTGGGGATGATTCTCTCCGAGTCCTTTCCTGTGATGATTTTGGTGGTGAGGTTGATGATGACTCTAGAGTCCCCTTATATTATGAGACTAGAGAGATTGTGATCTATATCCATTTGGATCCCTTTGATCAATCCCCATATTTCTGCCGAGTTGTTTGTGTCATATCCTATATTTTCTGCCATTAGATGCTATATTTGGCCCTCACTGTCCCGAATAACAACTCCATAACCTGAGTGACCAGGATTTCCCTTGGATGCACCATCAAAATTGACTTTATGGAAGCCTAGGGGAGGAGGAAGACAAGAGTGGGGATTGGGAAAAGAGACTTAGGAATAGTGTTGGGAGGAAAGTGTGGGACTTAGGGTGACATTCCCAGAGCTTAGAACAAAGGTTTCAGAGGGGTCTAATGGGAATTATTTAAGGGTCCAAGGGTGGAGTTTGAGAGTTTCCAGGATGTTCTTGTGAATGAAAGTCCAGAGGGTCAGGAGGGGGGGAGTCCCGAGAGTGGAAGATTATTCTATTTCTCTCTTTCTAGAGTTGTCAGACTAAGAAGCCAGGTAGGATTTGCCAAATTCTATTTAGGATGGAACTTTTGGAGGATCCACCCCCATAATATTTGAGAGTGTTGATGATGTTGTTTCTCTCCCAATTGGTCCTTTTCATGCTTTGGGTGGACTGGGTCCAGATTAGCTCATTGTAGGGGCAATGATTTAGGAGTTGTTCCATGGTCTCTTCCTGCTGCTCACACAAGTGGTAGATTGAGGGTCCGATGAAGCCTCTTCTTCTGAGGTTATCCCAAGTTAAGATTTTGTTTTGAACCATTAGTCAATGAAAGGTGGAGATTTTTAGCCAAAGTTTAGATTTCCAGATTGTAGTCCATATATGCTCTCTTTTGTTGTTCTGAAATTTTTCTTGCAAACTGTAGCCTTCTTTGAGTGTGAAGTTTCCATTGGGAGTGTATCCCCATCTAAGGATGTCTGGGTCTGAACTAAACCATATTTTCCTTTGTTGGTGCATTTCTTTCCAAAGCTGTAAATTGAAATTTGCTGCCACGTGAATATCTTGAGCAATCTCTTTCCATTTGCGCCAGGGGGCGCTGATGGAGGAATTCGCCCAAAGATATGCCATTTTGAGGGAGGGGAGATTATGAATGTGATCCATGTATGATTTTAGGTTATCCTCAATCTGCAAGGGGGGAATCTGCTTCCAGGAGTCCATCTAGAAGAGAGCACTCTGACCATTTCAAATTTCCCAAAAGGCATGTTCTTGAACTAAAGTGCAATTCTTCCAAGAAACATTCCAGATATTGGATCCCTAGATCTTGTCTCGCAATCGGATTAGGTGATCTTGAGGGATGTTTGGGGCATATTTCCATTTCCAAAGATGGGCCCAGAGCTCTGATGGGGATTTGAGCCAACACCGCCAAGTTTTTGCACCCATTATGCTATTTAATTTTCCTTGATCCCTTAGACGCAAACCTCCTATAGAATTTGGTTTGTAGACTCTTTCCCAGCTGACCAGAGCCCATTTTTTGTTCGTATCATGACCATGCCAGAGGAAATTCCTCTGGAGGTTTATTATTCTTTTAATGATAGACCGGGGTGCAACAAGGGCCAATAAAAGATAGGTTGGGATGGATTGAAGCACATATTTTAGGAGAGTGAGTCTAGCTAGAAGGTTGAGAGAGAGAAAAGTCCAGTTGCTGAGACGGTTTGAGATTAAGAGCAGAAGGGAGTCCCAAGAGATTTTGCGAGCGACTGAGTCTGAGAGTGGGAGTCCCAAGTATTGAGAGGGTAGGGAGCATATTGGTATGTTTAAAAAGCATGAGATACGTTGCTTGACCACTGCATGTGTGTTGAAGAAGAAGAGTTGATATTTATCCAGGTTGAAAGAGGTTCCCGAGGCTTCACTGAAGTCTGTGAGGATGGTTCTTAACTTACCTACTTCTTGGGCAGTGGGGGTGTTTAGGAGCATGGTGTTGTCAACAAATTGGCTATGCGAGGTGATTGGTTGGATGCCATGAAGATTAAGGCCTTGAAGCGAGCCATTCTGGATGGAATATTTGATGTAGTGGCCAAGGCATTAGACCATTATTACAAAAAAGAAGGGGGATAGAGGGTCTCCTTGCCTTATACCTCAGAATGGTGTGAATGGTTAGGAGGGAACATCGTTGACCATGATAGAGAATAAGGTTGAGGAGATGAGGTTCAATATCTAGGAGATCCATTCATTAATAAACCCGAAGGCTTCCAAAAGGGATTTCATGTAGTTCCAGCTTAGCTTATCAAAATATTTTGAGAGGTCCAGTTTTAGTAACATACCTAGGGTACGAGTTCTTTTGAGAGAGTGGATGACTTCGTGAACCAGGATGATGCTACCAAAAATTTGTCGACTTTCTACATATCCATAATATTCTTTAGAGATGATGAAGGGGAGAATGGGTTTTATCCTCAGAGCTATGACTTTGGAGATGATTTTATAGATCACATTGCATAACAATATGGGCCTAAAGTTCTTCAGGTTGGTGAATATTTCTTCCTTGGGTATGAGAGTGAGGAAAGTGGAATTTAGTGCTGGAAGGACTTTTTCTGAGACCCTGGATTCCTCGACTACTAACCATACTTCTTTGCGAAGCATACACCAATAATGGTGGAAGAATTCTATGGTGAAGCCATTTGGACCTGGAGCCTTGCCCTTAGGGAGACTCTTTATTGCTTGATATACTTTAGCTTGCGTTATGGGCCTCATGAGAGCTGCAGTTTGTTCTGAGGAGATTAAGGTTGGGATGTTCTGAGTGATCCTTTCAATTGTTGGAGTCTTGTCTGTTGGGGATTCTGAGAGTAGATTCTTGTAGTAGTCCCACAACTCAATTTCTATTTCCCTATGGGTTAGGATGGTGTTACCTTGGTTGTATTCCATCTTTGTAATGCGGTTGATGAAGCATCTGTGGAGCATAGATATGTGGAAGAATTTGGAGTTTTTGTCCCCCTCTTTGAGCCATTGAACACGGTATTTTTTCTTCCATAGTATTTCCTCATGCTTGTATATTTCTTCCAACTTCCTTTTGAGGGTGTTATCTTCCTGTTGTTGCTAGGAATCTGTATGACTCGTTTGTATGTTCCTCTTTTGTATGTATTCAAGTTACTGTTCTATCTCTTTCTGATCATGAAAGATGTTTCCAAATGCATCTTTGTTCCATTGGCGCAATTGGTGCTTGACATTTTTTATCCTTTGTTGGAATATGTACATTCTAGTTCCATGATGGATCTCTGCATTTTCCCACCATTGTTGGTATAGTTCCTGAAAATCCGGGTGGAATAACCAGGATTTTTTGAACTTGATGGGTTTGAGCTTTGGAATGACTATCATATCTATCCATAGATGCACTGGCCAATGATCCGACCCTGCTTTTGGGATAATGCTGGATTATACCATAGATCCTTCTAACAAAAGGGTTTTCGAGATGAGGAATCGATCCAGTCTGCTTGCAATTTGTTGAGGGCATGATCACCTATTGGACTAGGTGAAAGTGCCATTTCAAGTTTCTATGTCAACCAATTTGATATTATCTATGAGTTCCTAGAGTTTTGAGCTATGTTGGTGTTATCACATTTATTTGTAAGGGGGTTGTTTTGGTAAGAAGTGTACCCCCTCCTTTTTTGGATGGAAGAATATATCAAAGAGTGGGTTAAAAACCTGCTTATCCTAAGTTTTTATGCCCAGACGCATCATGCCAAGGAGCTCGTAGATCTGGGCAGCTAAGATCTACGCGCTCAGATCTATGACATAGATTCCATATTGGACTGCCCCCCGCCGTTATGTCTTTAACAAGGGGGGGGGGGGGTCCAGGCAGGTGTTTGACTATTGTGGTGCCTCCTCATGAATTCAGACCCCCCCTCGCCTAAAACCTCTTACCGCTGCCTACCCCCTCTGGGTAGACCACTTACCACCACCTCTTACTACTCTCGCCTCCTGCTGACATCTGTCTCCCACTCCGTCTCTCACCTCTGCCCATCAAATCACCTGATCTCCCTCCTCATCTCATTATGCTACATCTGTCCTCCACTCACCGTCAGGTCATGTATCCTTACCACTCCCACCTATCACCTCCTTCTAGGTGTTCTATCGCTCACCTCCCCCAGGGTATATGGTCCCACCCCATATACTGCTCCAACCTCTCATTGACCCCCACATCACCACTTCACGCCATTTCACCTATGACCTATCCTAGCGCGGTGTGCATATCTTCCGCCATATGCATTTTTTCTGTCAGCTTCCGTCTGTCTCATCTGTCCACATGGGCGCCTCCCATCTCACCTCCACGATGCTGACACCATTGTCCCCGCCAGATCCCTGTCCACGTTTGCCAACTGGGTCCCCTCGTAGCAGTCCAATGAAGCAGTAGATAGCCAAGGGGAGGCCACCACATATTCCAAGTGCAGGGGTTGACCCTGTGCACTTAGATCCCGATGCATCAGTTAATGTAATAGGGAAGGTGGGTGAGACATCATCTCCTTCCTTAAATAGAAGGTGAGGGAGGGACAAATTGCAGGGAAAGGCTATCAGTCCAGTCTGATAGAGACCGCGTCTGACAAAATAATGCATGGGCATTCTGATCGAAGTCTGCATGTGTAGCCTGATAGAGGAACTCAACAATGCAAAGCCTTAAACTCATGACATGATTGTTCCTTCAACAACATAGTCAGTTCTAAGTATATGTAGGCATTTTTTCCATTTAGTTAGTGTCGATGGTAGAGCTACGCTTCCGCTTGTAAAGTTTTAATGAGGCCTCTGGTTCTCTGGTTATGCTATGTATTTGATATTTCTTGTTTAATGAAAGTCAACCTCTTTTCATATCTTTGTAAACTCTGTGTTAAGACACTCAGAATTGGAAGATCCAGTCGAGGGTGGTGGTGTTGCTGCGATGCAGGTTTGATCACTGCAATATTTTCACCAGTTTTAATCAGTTTCCTATGTTACATTTCCCCTCTTATACTGAGTAGCTCGAAATTGGAGGATCCATCCGGGTTGTTACAGTAGCATTGTGATGTAGGTTTGATCATCATGATGATGTGGCTATGTCGTTTAGACATATCTTAGTGTTTGAAGCTTCGAGTCCAAGAGGATCTCATTCTCGAAGCTTTTCCTCCTTAGGCTGTTGGAAGACTGGATGTCCATAGCAATCCCTTACATATTCTCACCAGCACTCCCCCCTACTCACCTTTTAGAACAAATCACTGACTAAAGTTAGATCAAGACCTCATTTGCCTATGTGTGCCAACCGAGTTTTCTGAGTTAGAACGATATAATCCTGAGACAATGTCCATTAGACCACCCTTAATTTTATTCATTATGACATACAAACTAATGGGCCTTGGGCTTACCTCTTCTACAATCCAGAGGTGACTTCCAACGCTAAAATTTTTGGTGCCATTGTCGGGGATGAAGTTGAAGATTTTCCCTATGATTGAATGAAAAAGCTTACTGGTTCTGAAGGTGCATCATAGCCTAGTACACCAAGATTGCGACTGTGCACCTGGTGACTCCACTGTGGCAACTCCACTGTGATGACTCCACTGTGATGAGGTAGACACACGAGGTCTACTCCCCAGCTGCCCTTAGAAACACCTAAAGTAGATCCATAGAAACTTATCAGAAAGGAAAAGGCCCTCCAAGAAGGTACTTCTACTGCCGAACTAGGTATTTCTGATGATTTTCAATCTCCTCCTGTAAGAACTCCAATTTTTTCTTCTCATCCTATTGTTATACCTTTTGTTGGAGTTTCTTGAACTTTAAGTTTTGGGAGTGTTGCTGTTGAGTTTCCTTCTCCTGGTTCTATACTGGAGAGAGAAAGCCTTGTCACTCTTATTTCCCCTGAAGTAGTGCCTCTATCCAGACCCCATACCTCAGAATATTTTCCCACTCCAGGTTTCACCACCCCTCCTCCTATTACTTATGTTGTTTCTCCAGAGAGGGAAACCTCTGCTCCCTCAAGCCCTGAAGCCTTTCGTACAAATCCTTTATTGTTTCCTTTTCATCTAGGAGGCTCAGTTCCAGTTTCCCATGTTTGAACACCTTCACTTCCTCATTCTCCTCCACCTGTTATCCCTATGGCAGGTTCTAATCCCCCTATAAATAGAATGGATGCCATAGTGGCTGCAAGATATTCCCCTCTAGTCTTCCCTCAGCCTATGAATTATCTCCCTGCTAGATATTACCCTAAATATATGCCTAAGTTCATTGGAGAAGAAGACATAACTACTAAAGAGAACCTTGCTTCCTTCTACATTTATGTAGACAATCTAAATATTGAAAATGAAGATGTCTAGATGAGAGTATTTTTCCAGAACCTTGATGGTGAGACTAGGAAATGGTTTAGGGGATTGATCCCTGGATCTATTTCTGGGATTGAGGCTCTGCATGATGCCTTCTTGAGACAATGGGGGGATAAAAAGGATTTCATGTATTATATCACAGAGTTTGGATCCCTGAGGAGAAAAGAGGGAGAGTCTGTCTCTGACTTCTCTAAACGATTCAATAAGATGTACAATAAGATCCCTGCTGAGATAAAACCCACATAATCCTCGACCAAAATCACTTATGCTAGAGCTTTTGACCTTGATTTTTGCCTCCTGCTCAGAGAAAGAAGAGATAATTCCTTGGCTAACATGCAATATGCAGCCTTGGAAGTAGAATCCAATGTGTTGGTAGTTTATAGGCTTAGAAGAAAGTTTGATAGAGAAAAGGGAAGGAGAAGAGCTGAGGCCTCAACCTATGGTTCTTCTGCAACTTACCCTCAAGTAGATGAATTGACCAAAATGGTAAAGTCCATGTCTGAAGAGATGGAGAAAATGAGAATGGAGGGGAATCCGACATACATAAATCCTCAAAACAATGATAACAGAGGCAACTTCATGAGGCCAAGCATTAATTCTCCTTAGATTATGCCAAGGGATCAAAGGGACAGAGATAGAAATGATAAGAAAATCCAGATTGCCCTTCAAAATAACCTTGTTATTGATGAAGAAAAGGAAGAAGAAGAGCTTGACCTTGAAATTCACTGTATTGGAGACACCTCCCCATTTCCCCATTTGACTCAAGCTGCTTATGATGATTCTCTCATGAATAGTCAAATAAATAAGTTGAGTAAGGGGGAGAAGGCCAGTGGCAGTCCCAATAAATACAACCTCCGGTCTAAGAATAAAGAAGGGAAATATGACATCCCTGATCAACCTTCCATAACAGATAAGCCTACTAAAAACACAACTAACATCAGTGAGGAAAAGAGAGATCATAATTCCCCACCAATAGCCAAAGACCCTGTCCTAGAGGTAAGAGAAATTTTGAAGCCTCCTTCCTCCTTTAATTTTGAGCATGAAATTCAAAAAATCAGAATTCCTGTGCCCCTTTCATAACTGGTTAAGCACAAAGAATTCAAAAAATCCCTATCTAAATTGTTGCAGTCTAAGCCATCTTGCCATTCCACAGACTCAGTAAATCTCCAAGACGAAAAGCCAACAATCATATTAGGTCCTATCGTAGAATACATAGATGATTCATCTCCTCCCTTCTACACATCATTGAACATACATGACAAGGTGTTGCATAATTTCCTGATGGATTTAGGGGCTTCTCATAATCTCATGCCCAAAACCGTCATGGAAGATCTCGGGCTGGAAGTCACAAAGGCTTATCATGATTTGTACTCTTTCGATTCAAGGAGGGTGCAATGCCTTGGTGTTATCAAAGATCTGATGGTAACCCTGTTTTAGCTACCCATGAAAAGTGTGGTCATGGATATCATGGTGACTGATGTTCCTCCCAAGTTTGGCATGCTATTGACAATATCTTGGATAAAAAGGCTTGGGGGAACATTACAAATGGACCTCATATACGCTACTATTCCAGTGTTCAGAGGGGAGCATAGGAGACTTTATAGGGAAGCTCAGTTGGCCTACATTATTAGTGATGAAGAAGACCCCACAAATCATCCTATCTTCACCCTTGATACTGATATGGGATCTAGCCTGTTACATCTCACTACTGCTCCTGAGTCTCCCCTTAAAATAAGAAAGCAGTCCCTCATCCTCTGGGAATATTCTCCCCCATTTCCCCATGTTTGGAAGATGTTCTTTGATGGAGATTCTTCTGGAGAAGGAGTTGGTGGCAGAGTGGTATTTGTTTCCCCTGCTCAGGAAACCATATCTATGTCATACAAATTGGAATTTGAAGCTACCAACAACGTGGAAAAGTATGAAGCCCTGATTTTGGGCTTGAGAGCTGCAAAGGACATGAATATTGAAAAGTTAGTAGTGTTTGGCGATGCTGAGTTAATTATTTAACAGGTCAGAAATATTCACTAGGACAAACACCCTCAGCTCAGAAGTTACAGAAATGAAGTGTGGGACCTGATTGACAGTTTTTTCTAGGCCTTCAACATTTCATTCATCCCTAGAGAAGAAAATACAGTGGTCGATTCTTTGGCTGTCTCAGCGAGAAATTTCAGAGTTCCTTTGCCACCCAAGCTCAGATATGATGTAGAAGTAAAGTATAGACCCTCCGTACCTGACAATGTCAATCATTGGAAATTATTTGAGGATGATCTCGAAGTCAAAATATTCATGGAGACTGTTGATGAGTTTTTAGAATTAGATATTGATCAAGATATCGATTTTGACATGGAATCCCATGATGATGTATTTCTGAACAAGATTGATAATCATCATATTGTGCAGTTACCAAGTAATCACATTCCAAAGTGGCTGGTTCCTTTGGAAATGATTTTTGACAGTAATGATGTGGTAGTAAAAGCTAAGAGGCCAGATGAGGATGCTGATGTATTTGAGTGCAATATTGGCACAGAGCAAGATCCAAAATTTGTCAAATTGTCAAGAAGTTTTTCAAGGGAGTAGAGGGCCGAGTATACTGAGCTATTAAAATAATTTGCTGATGTGTTTCCCTGGACCTACGAAGACCTCAGGACATATGACACCAATTTTATTGAACACAAGATCTCATTAAAGGAATAATCCAAGCCATTTAGGAAGAAGTTGAGACAGATAAATCCTATGTTGCTGCCTATCATGGAGAAGGAGGTAAAGAAGTTGTTGGATTCCCAAATCATTGTCCCCCTGAGATATTCATAATGGGTAGCCAACTTGTTCCCAGTGAGAAATAAATATGAACAAGAGCTCAAAGAAGGACAATTACATGCTGCCAAATATGGAACACATATTGCATAAGGTAAGAGGTGCATCCAAGATTTCCATGATTGATGGATTTTCTAGATACAATCAGATCTCTGTTTTACCTGAGGATAGAGAAAAGACAACCTTCACCACTCCTTGGGGAACATTCATGTATGCCAAAATTCCCTTTGGGTTAATGAATGTAGGAGCAACCTTTCAGCGAGCCATGGACATCGCCTTCATTGGGGAGAAGGATAAATTTTTGGTCATCTATCTGGATGACATAACAGTACTTTATAGATCTAATAAAGAACATTGCTGTCATTTGAGGAAAATTTTCTTGAAGTGAAGAAGGTTTGGTCTTTCTCTGAATCATAAGAAATCATTATTTTCTATGAAGGAGGGGAAATTACTGGTGCATATAGTATCTTCCGAGGGAGTAAAGATCCATCCTAGCAGGGTGAAGGTGATCCAAACCCTCTCACCCTTGAGATCCAGGAAAGAGGTCCAATCCTTCCTAGGAAAGGTAATTTTTTTAAGAAGATTTGTTTCAATTTTTTCTGAATTGGTGAAGCATATCACAACCATGTTCAGAAAGGGAAATGAAGTAAAATGGACTGCTGAGCCCAGGGAATCATTTGACTGGATCAAGAAGTATTTGACTGAGGCACCTGTGCTTATCAGTCCTGATTATTCCAAGGGTTTTTTGATTTTTTATTTTGCTTCTTTTGATACAGTGGCAATTGTTTTATTACAAAAAAGTGCTAAAGGGTTGGAGCAACCTATTTCATTTTTCAGCAGAGCACTAAGAGATGCATAGGTGAAATATGACATTATGGAGAAGAAAGCCTATGCATTGGCGAAATCCCTCAAGGCTTTCAGGATCTATGTCCTTCATTCAAGGATTATTGCATATGTCCCTTCAGCTGCTGTGAAGGACATCCTCATTCAATCTGACATAGATGGGAGAAGGAGCAAGTGGATTGCCCGAGTCCTTGAGTTTGATCTGGAAATAAAACCCACCAAGCTAGTTAAAGGCCAAGGTTTAGCCAAACTGTTGGTTGAATCTAATTGCAGATATTTGGGTGTAAACTTCATCAACACCTGCTCAAAAGGTCAGCAATATGAGTTTGCTGATAAAATTCCTTAGGGCACCCCTCCATTGACAAAATGCACCTAGTATAAAGATATTATATATTTTCTACAATAATTAAGACCCCCTGATGGTATGGGAAAAATAAAGGTAAGATCTTTAAAGCTCAGAGAAATTAGGTATTGCCTTATTGATCAGGTCTTTTATTGGAAGGACCCTCTAGGTGTGCTTATGAGATTCTTAGACCCATAGGAGGCCCAAAAGATTATGTTCGACTTTCATGACAAGATCCTTAGGGATGGGTACTACTGGTCCATTTTATTCACTGATGTCTGTACAAAAATCATAGCCTGTATCAAATGCCAAAAATTCTCAGGAAAACAACAACTCAAATCTCTGCCACTAAAACCTGTGGTAGCTTCAGGACCCTTTTAGTAGTAGGGCCTAGAATTTATTGGAGAAATTCACCCAAATTCAAGTGGTCAACATAGGTTGATCTTAAATGCAACATATTATTTCACCAAACGGATAGAAGCTATCCCCACCAGGAGTGTTTCACATAAAGTGATCATTGGTTTTCTTGAAGATATTATAGCAAGGTTTGGTTGTCCAAACATAATCATCATTGAAAATGATGCATCCTTCAAGACCGAGCCATTAGTCAAATTCTGTGAGCAGTTTGAGATTTCATTAATCCACTCCACCCCCTATTGTCCCCAAGGAAATGGACTAGCTGAGTATTCTAACAAAATCATTATTAAGATTATTAAAAGACTGTTAGAAGACAATAAGAAGGCTTGGGATTCAAAGCTGAAATTTTCTCTGTGGGATGATCGAGTGACAACAAAAATATCCCTAGGCATCTCTCCTTTCCAACTTGTTTATGGTACATAAGCCATTTTTCCTTCTCAGATGGCTTTACCCGTAGCGAAATTCTTTCAGGATTATCAAGGAGAACCTAACAATATGATCAGAAGAATTCATCAACTAGTAGAAGCCCAATAGACTAGAGAGAAGATGATGGATAGAGCTCATGACTGTTAGTGAAGGATCAAGAAAGAATTTGATAGAAAAGCTAGAAAATACGATTTCCATCTAGGAGATCTAGTACTTAAATGGGATGCACCCAGACAAGACAGGGGCAAGCATGGTAAATTTGAAGCCCTCTAGATCGGGCCCTTCAAAATCTTTGAAGTGTTTTTAAATAATAATTACAGGTTGTAGGATGTGGAGGGTGAGGAATTTTTTAATAGCCATGTGAATGGTCATTTCCTGAAGAAATGTTTTACTTGAGCCTTAAGTGGCTCCCATGTATTTGTAAATATTGTTTACCTGTTTGTTTTTCGATTTAGTAAGTGACTCCATAACCCAACAACAAGGCACTGAAACTGCATAAAATATCTTGGCTTCTCATAGGGAGCAAGCCACCCCCCATGGAGCCTGATGTTATCACATTTATTTACAAGGGGGTTGTTTTTGTAAGAAGTGAACCCCCCCCCCCCCTTCTTCAATCTCTTACATTCATATTCTCCTGTGTACTAAGCCACAGAGCCAAGATTTGCAGAGAACAAGAGATATGCGCACTAAGCATCAAATCCTCCTTCCCAAAATTAGGTCAAGGAACATAGCCACTTCCTTTATCAACCACATAGCCTTACTTACACATTCTGTTGCACAAAGAACGCAAATTTACTTGCACTTAGCCACTTAGAATTCACTCTCTAAGTCTCTTACATCGCTTCTTCTTTCTACCTTACAATATTACTTATTTATACTTTTACAATAAGGCCTAATCATGAGTAAACCCATGGGCCAACATCCCATAACCCATTACAATACCCTAAGAATCCCTTGCTGGGTCCACAAAGACCGCAAACAAGTGATATATGCGACCTCAACTCCACCTGGGTGCTCCTTCCTCGATCACTGCGTCGAAGTCCAAAAAGTGGTCAAACCTGACCAAGATTTCCTCAAAACTTGGTCGAGGGCCAACAAGCTATCCTACTCTAGGTGTTTCTTCTCTCCTGTTTTTTCCCCAAGGGTGAGGATGATGTTTAGGTCTCCTCCGATAATCCATTGTTTTTTCCCAATAAGAGATCCCAGATAAGCCATGATTTTGAGGAAGATATATTTTTCTTGGCTACTCTGAGGGCCATAAGCATTGGTGATTATTCCATATTTGTCGGATCCTATTGCTCGGTAGTGGGAAGTTAGTGTGTTTGTTGTAGAGAGTGCTTGATCCATTATCACCGTGGATGGATTCCAAAGAATGGAAAATCCTGCTACTTCTCCTTTCAATTCCAGATGGTAGTATTTACTTTGTCTCCAACACCTTATGAATATGTCCTCCGCTATAGGTCCTGCACATTTTTTTTCTTGCAGTAGTAGGATGTATGGGTCTTCATGTTTTATACATTTTTAGAGAATCCTTTGCTTGGATCTTCCATATAAGCCTCTAATGTTCCAAGTGATAATTTTCATCATTAACAGTTGGGGGGGTGAGAGAAGGAACCTTCCGAGAGATGCTAGATTTGTCCCGAGTCGATCATATAGTTACCTACCTCCTTTATCAACTGTTGGACAGACTTTCATCCTCGTCTTTTTTTCTCCTTGGGGATTTTCCTTGGGTCTGGGTTTGGATCAATGTGTATACCTAGCCTAGAAGTGGCTCCTATTGTAGAGTCTAGGAATACCTTTTGGAGTTTCCTGAGTTGATAATTCGAGATGGTTTGGAGATCCCTTTTGTTTAGCGCTTCCTCTAGCTTATCTAGATCTATGTATTCCAACTCCTACTCATTAAACTCCATTTATGTCTCCTCATCCATCGTTGGGATATTTCCTGGGTTCAAAGGGGGTTGAGGTTCTGGATTGATTTTCTGCTCTACTTGTGGCTGCTTCTATTGCTTCTCCTTACTTTTGATGTTTCCCCTGTCTGTAGAGAGGTGCGGGTTTTTGATCTCTTCTACCTATGGAAGATGATTGAGGGCATCGAAGGAATTTTCATTGGCATTTTTCCTCCCTCCTCCTTGATGGGTTTTCTTCTGAGCTTGATTTTTGCGATTTTGGACCTGTGTGAAACCCTTTTTCATTTTCTCCTCCGTTCCTGGTTTGGCTGGGGCATTGAGGGGGAAGTCCCTGAAAATATACCCATGTTCATGAAATTTCCTACAATGAAATGGTATGTGTTTGTAGTCTATGGTATATGCCCAGTCCTCATCCTCGTATTCCAGTGTGACGGTACAGGGTAGGGATTTGGATATGTCCATGTAGACATATATTCTTGCATAGGAGGTATATTTTGTTTGTTTGGTGGCTTTTGAGGATTTGGCATGCCTTCCTATAGTGTTTCCTATGCTCACTAATATACTAGAGTCGGATCTATACTGGGGCGTAGGAAAAGTTTTCTTTTTCAGGGTTGAAGCGGTTTGTCCAAAATCATAAGTACATGCCTGCTGAGTTGTAGAAATATGGTCGGCCTTCAAATATTCTATATTTGTCTTCTAGGTTATATAATATTACTGTGAAAAATCCTTTGGAGCTTTGCTAGAGCTCATAGTCTTCTTTCAGAGTCCACTAGGTTTTGATCCAACGAGCTAGGTCCCTTTCCGATGGCCAGAGTCCAAGAAATTTTTCAATGAGTGCATGGTCCCTCATGAACTGCGTATGCTCTCCTACCTTGGCTGATTTGATGACATATTTTGGCATTGTAGGTGTCTATGGGATGCATTTTCTTGGTATCTAGGTTCGCGAAGCTTTTGGATGTGACGATTCCACATCCATTCTCGTACCTCTGTCTTGTCCAGTCTCTTCATGTAGGATTTGGTCCTAAAGATGTGATGGGGGTTGAAAGGGTGACCGACATAATCTCGAGCTTTATGTCTCATGTGCGACTGCATTCTGGTAAGAGGGGGATTTCACCCCTCCATCTTCTATCATCTTATCGTGTTAGAGAATGTGGCAGGGTAGGTGTGCTAGGCAGGAATAGAGGGGAGAAGGAGGTGCCAGGACACATAGTGTATCAAGGCTCAAACCCTAGGCAAAAACCCTAGCACGTAGTTTTGTTTTTTTCTGTATTTATTTTAGTCTTTACCCTTTGTTATCATTGAAAATAAAGGTTTATTTCCTAGAATTATTTCTTCTCCTTTGTTCATTGATTTCAAAAAAGATACATGTTTTCTTAAAATATTTTGAGTTTTCATTGAGTGTTGGTCATAGTTTGGATTTGAAAAGAAAAATATTATCGTTTTGCTTGTTTTGAAGAGTTGCATTGCATTTAAAGAAAATATTACTTTGCATATTGCATTGCATCTAAAATATAAACTCAAATTATGCATTTGCATTGAAAATAAAATCGCATTGCATTGTTAAGAGATTGCATATAGAAGTGTTGTTGTAGCACACTTTTTCCATGGGAGAATGATTTTTGTTTATTGATAAAGAATAATGTTCTTAAGGGTTTCAATTTTGGCAAAGTCTCAAATATATCACTAGTTTCACATCCATCAACCCTTGAGTAACAACACCTATAAAACTTAACGCGTAATCTAAAATAAAATAGACTTTTATTTGAAGTTTCCACAAATTAGTCCAGGTTAGGGACTTGGATTAGGATTGGAGAGATAACTCTCCAAGGCCATTGAACGAACATAGGAGTCTAACTTAGGGAGAGTCAAAAATCCAATTTTTGTATAGGTATAACCAGGATCCTCTTCTAACACAAGAGTTAAACACGAGGTTGTGTGAGGAAGGGTTGAGGATGTTACCCCTATGAGACTTGACCACGCGTAGTAGATTGATTATATATGAGGGTTTCATCAGTTCCTATGAATCCTTGTGAGGCATCTCTTTTGGAGCTTCAGGCATAGCTACCCTTCCTGTACGTTTCATCTCGACTATCGACTGTGCCTCCCTGGCGCCGATTGTGAGTTGGTAGCTCTAGTAGCCTTTCCTAGGTACCATAGAGGTTATTGTGAGGGGATTTCCACGTTATTTGAGGCATATTTCGTATCACACTATTAGTACCCCTCGAAGTGAGGGTTGCTTGCACTAGGTAGGGATGTTAGGCGAAGGTCGGGGTAACTTCTTCTCACTCCTTCATTCTTCAATCCTGAGACTTAATCAACCCATGCCATTTTTCGAAAGGGTCCTTTTCCTAAATTTTTCTACTTTGGTCTCAGACCCTAATCCACCTAAGTTGTGGTATTGAAGAAGTGGTTTGTGTGTGTTGTTTCCTTAGGGAATTTTTCTAGTGGTGTTCTTTGTGCATGTAGTTGGCATTAGAAATTTATTTGGTGGTTACTTTAAATATTTGTTTTAAAGTGGATGACCAACTGCTTTGTCAGTATCGAAGGGTCCAAGGACTTTCTCCAATAAGAGTTAATTCTCCACCACCTCCTCTGAGGTGTTGACTAGACCAATCTGGTGCTTTTGTGCTAATTGGTCTTGTTGATCTTTTGGAGTCTGAGATTGCAGAATCAAATGATTCTGCACTGGAGGTTACACTATCTTATATTTCGAAGTCGAAGACTTCGTTAGACCTTGAAACCCTTCGTTAACTGGACTGGATGATCCAATTTTATTGCATCTTATGAATTTTGATTCAGGTAACACTGACAATCATCCTCTTTGGTGGTCTTTTATGGAGGACACCTCAAGCATGTTAGGGTTAAGGGTCCCTACAACTCCTAGTTTGGGTATAGTTGGGGGAGGGATTTCACCCCCTCACCTTTATGCCCAAATGACTAATGTAATGCAGGCCACAAAGGATGCATCGATTAGTGGTTTCATGCCTATGATTATTGGGTCCACTCAAACTTTGAGGGTGAATCCATCATTGTCGTTTATTTCTAATGCATGTATTTTTGGGATGCCGTCGATAAGAATGAAAAATGTTTTGGATGGCTCTTAATCGATTTACCGAACCCTAGATTTTGGGCTGCAATTTCTTCAAATCCCTTGTAAGGTTTTCCTTGGGGTAGGGGACATATCCCTCCATCAATTGCCTTGTTCGGGAGTGAGTCTTTTCCATCTTCCAGGTCTAATCCTTTTGTTGGGTGGAGTGGTCCGATGAGTGGAGGATTTCAATGCTCCGGCATGCCTTTGAGTTATAATTCCTTCACATTGTTTGGTTCTTTCATGAACATTCCTTTCCATTGATCCGGGGTTCCTTCAGGGGGAAAACCTTGTCAGAATCAGTGGAATCCTAGGCAAGAGGATTTCCCTTCGCAAGGGATGTCAGTAGGGGGAAACCCTTTCCAATCCTTTATAAACCCGATGGGAATTTTTTTTCTCCCTTTGGTCAAGGACACCATGGTTCTTATTAGAACCCTCTCCAGTCAACGAACTCTTTTTGGCAACCTGGTGCCAGTTACAACCTAATATTTTCTTTTCTAGTTGCCAACCAACCCATGGATCCTAACCCCGATAGTTGGAATTCAATGCCAAAACCAATGCTTCCTTTTCTGGAAAATTTTAATTTTCTAGATTTTTCAAAACTAATGAATGACCCAGTGTGTCATGATCATAATTGACCCCTGGTCCCCACCAAATTACCCTCGAACATTCCTAAGTTCGAAGGAAGATATGGTGAGGATCCAGGTGACCACGCCACAAAATTTGACTTATGGTGCTTGTCAAATTCATTGAACGATGACTCCATTAGATTATGGATATTTCAACTCACTCTCACGAGAGTTTATGTGAAGTGGTACATCAAATTGCAGGGGTCATATTTTCGCACCTTTCAAGATGTCGCACTGGTCTTCCTCAACCATTTTCGGCTTCTGGTCTAGTAAGATGCTGGTAGTAATTTATTGTCGATGCTAATAAAAGACAAATCTAACCACATCTCAGATCATATCCATAAGTGGTAGAGGCGAACAAAGGATGATCAAGGGAAAGATTCCTCCCAAGTTCCTCTTAGAATGGTTTCTCAAATCCTTGTTGCCTTATATATCCAAGGATGTCTCTACGTAAGGGGTAACCTATGAGGAGGAAACCATATTTAAAGGGCCCAACAAATGGACTTGATATACTCTCAATCTAGGATCCTGTATGAAATTTTGTTGGATGCACCTCAATCAAGTACTTACCTTATGAAACCAAAGTATGGCCACATGCCGATGGAATTGTTGGTTCTATCAATATAATTTCTATGTATTTGGTTGCGAACCAGATGAACCAGATGAATATTCATCAAACTGCAACCAATCAAGCTAAAAATTCAAATTTTCCCACTATCCAATCATCATATGTACACTCTATTCAATTGACAAATATGAAGGGTACCCAACAACCCGAAGGAAAGAAGAGGGGTAAATATAAGAAATGAAGTGGGAATAATGATAAAAATGATAATACAATCTATTCTAATGTTGGTGGGGCTAAGACAGAGAAGAGGAAGGTGAAGTTTTTAAAGAAGACCACCTTACTCATCATTTCCCCAAAATGGAGGAATTCCACCGTTTGTTGACGCAACAACAACCTGCTGTGTTGACTAACCCATTCCCTGAGGGACAACACATGGAATCATACTCTTCCGATGTTATAGGAAATGTGTAAGGGGGAACCCAAGGTGCACCTTTCTAGAAGGTACCACATCGTTCATCCATATGGTGGGATAGAATATCTTCGGGTCGATTAGGGCACAAGATTATGGTAATCCTGAGTCGTCTTCAAAAGGAAAATAAACTCTCAACCCTCATAATTCTCTCCATATAAAGAATCTTGAGACATAAAAAATTTCACACATATCAAAAGGTGTGTATAAGCATTCTTCTCACAACCCTAATGCTAGATCTGCAACCAACTACTCGATTGTTGAGGATTTGGGTCAAATTCCTTGTGCGATGTTGACCCTCGCAGTGCTCCAAAGTTTCTCTTCAAAATAGAGTGCATTGCTGTCCTCTATAGGAGATATTGATTCTTCGAGCTTACAAGTGATCAAATTTGACACCACATATGTCAAAACTCTTCCATATCACGTTGCCTTTCAAATTAATGTCGTGTATTCTAGGCATGTTATTGGAAGGAATGTTGTTGATGAAGGAACTTCGACATGCGTTATGTCACTGTATTGTTGGAAATACATCGACTCTCCCAATCTCTCTTTGTCTCCTGCTTTGGTCACAACATTTTATGGATGCTCTTTCATGCCACACGTGATTATCTCCTCGTTCCTTGTTCAATTGGGGGGGGGGGGACCATTTCAGTAAAAGTGGAAGTGGTCGACGCTCTGCTCGAATACAACCTCTTGTTAGGATGAAGTTATACATACACAATGACGATTGCCATATCCTTGGTGTTCCTAGTATGTTTCCCTCATGAAGTGAAAATCACAATGATCAACTAGATGTCATTCACTTGTTCTAACTTTGCGGCATCTACAGGATCCAAAATATTGTTATTTGAAAACTCTTAGACAACAAATGAGAGCATTGGTGTTGGGATGTATCCTTCGTTGATGGGAACATTCAACTTCATGGCCCTAATTTTATATATTAATGTTGTCTCGACTTGCTATCAACAATCAATCTCTTCAATCCCGTGTCTCAAGTGATTGCTTTTCGAATGCCATATTTCAAGGATCCTTGGGTTTTACCCTCTCCGTGTGATTCGGTGGAAGGTATTGCGCATGATGGGATGGCCATGCCACTATATGCAGTAGAGATAGATTACCAAGCGATTCAAAACATTACTATAGATATCAATCCTACTCCTTCCTGGAAAGAAGAAGTGGATCAACTTACGAAGCCCATATAGGCCCTACATTCTTTTAACTTGCTCGATTTCCTTGACACCGTTCTACGTTCTTACGAGGCTATCCTTTAGGAAATGATGGGGCTCGAACAAACCTAGTAGGACTTACAACATCGATCTTATTTCCTCCCGAAACTTATTAGGGTTGAGAAGGGAGAGTTCTGATCGAATTTGAGTGGAGGTGTTGATTGCCCCGTGAACCCCATAGTTAAGCGTGTTGTGTATGGAGAGGGAAACATGGAAAATATATTGGAAACAATTCTGATCGACATCTCTTGAAACCCTGGCATTGTGGAGAACATGTTCATTGGTGTAGAATGATCTTCGGAGGAGATATGCACTTATAATTCCATGTTCAAGGAATTCCGCAATGTATTCATCTGGTCATATGAAGAAATGACAAACATATCTCCCCGAATCGCTGAACATGTAATAAGAACATACAAAAACGTGAAACTTGTTTGACAAAATTTACATCGGTTAAACTTAGAAAGGAGACAACAATTAAGACATAGTGAGAGAAACTAATCAAGGATGGTTTCATCTATCCAGTTCCCCTTACAAAATGGGTGTCAAATCGTGTTCCAGTGGATAAAAAGAAGGGAACCATTCACGTTTGTATGGATTTTCAGGATCTAAATAAATCTTGTCCCAATGACAACTTTTCCATGCCATTTATTGATTAGATCATCGACGTGTGTGTGAGAAGTGATATTTTTTATTTTATTGATTAATTCTCTTGCTATAATCAGATCCAAATCTAACCCTAGGACCAACATAAAATTATGTTTATATTTCCTTGGGGTACATTCACATATCAAAAGATGTGTTTTGACCTAAAAAATATCGGGTCTACGTTTTAGCAGGTTAGTTCGTTTTACTTTCATGATCTCAATAATATTGTTGAATATTATCTTGATGATCTCACTACTCACTCTTGTTAGAGGGAAGATCATTCAACTCACCTGTAGCTTGTGTTTAAGTGATGCCGATATTATTGTATTCGATTGAATCCTAATAAGTGAATCTTTTGTGTCATATCGAGGCGTGTATTAGGATTTAATGTTTCCAATAAGGAGATCATGGTCAATCCATTAAAGGTTGAGGTGATAATCAGGTTTCCCTCCCCACAAAATATTTGACAACTTCAAAGTTTGAAAGGAAAAACCAATTTCCTTCATCGGTTTGTCACTAACTATGCTGACATCACCAAGGGATTCACATGCTTGTTGAAAAGGGGGGTCCCTTTTATTTTGGATGAGTTTGCGCAATGATATTTTGACACACTCAAAACAAATCTTGTTTCCACCCCTTGATTAGTCCTTCAGACTATAGAAGAAATTTCCTTCATCGGTTTATCAATAACTATGCTAACATCACCAAGGGTTTCACACACTTGTTGAAAAAGGGGGTTCCTTTTATTTGGGATGTGTTTGCGCAACGATATTTTAACACACTCAAAACAAATCTTGTTTCCACCCCTTTCTTAGTCTTCCATACTATAGAAAACATTTTATGTTGTATCTTGAAACAATATAATCTACCATCAGCATGGTTCTGGTTCAGGAATATGATGCACTCCAACAACACATCATTTATTACTTCAGTTGTGGTATGAAGGGTATTGAACTTAACTATTCGCATGCTGATAAGCTGGGTTTGGAAGCCACACACAATGTCAAAAGGCTTCAAGATTACATTATATTGCATAAGACAACTGTAATTGTTGATGTCAATCCATTCTCATATGTATTAACATGACGAATGATTGGGGTAAAATACAAAAAAATGGATTTTCATATTGTGGTAATTCGAGTTGGAATTTGTTTCTGCCAAGTCCAAAAAGTAATTAGTCTTTGTCGAACTTATGTTGGAATTTCCTAGGGAGGATGAGGATACCATTATCATGGACTTGTTTCTTGACAAGCATATCTTCCTTATCTCCTCCAATGATCCTTGGTATGAGGATGCCCTTGTGTATATCCAAAATTTGAAGTTCTCTTCTCATTATTTGTGAGATGAATGAGATCGTATTCACCATCAAGAAAAGAATTATCTTATCATTAGCAACACTTTGTATCACCATGGGGTTGATTCAATCCTTTGTCGTTATTTAACTCATGAGGAAGCATAGATTTTTATTAGTGATTGCCACAATGGAGTGTGTGGTGGTCATCTTTTTGGGTTGGAAACAACCCAAAAAATTATGCACACCATATACTTTTAGCCGAAAATGTTCAAGGATTGCATTGAGATTGTCAAAAGGTGTCACCCTTGTCAATTATTTTCTAGGAAAATGTGGGTGCATCCTGCTCCTTTATTTCTGTTCATCATCGTCGATCCCTTCACCAAATGGGGGATATATTTTATGAAATTCCACCCACTTTCGTATAGGAGGCATCATTGTATTATCATGGCCGTCGACTAATTTATGAAGTGGGAGGAGGCCATGCCTACATTTTCAAATGAAAGTGAGATTGTATATCTGTTCATATTCAATCAGATTCGAATTTCGGAAAGAGTTTGTCATGAACCATGGCAGTCACTTCCAGAATTGAATGATGTCAGAATTAGTGTCAAAATTAGGTTTCAAGTGGGAGAATTCTTCTCCTTATTAAACTCACACGAATGGTCAAGTAGAGTTTGTCAATAAGTCTCTCAAGACCATCCTTCAGTGAACTGTCAATGTGAGAAAATCAAATTGGCATTTGATGTTTTACCCGACATTATGGGCGTACCAAGATTTGGTTAATATTGCTACGGGCTTGTCGTCTTTCGAACTCATTTACAGGGTGGAGGAAATTCTACTGATTGAATGTGAAATACCTTCGCTAAATATTTCTATTGAGATTATTCTTGACATAATAGAGTTAGAAAATCTCGATGATCAGTGTCATGATGATGCCATGAAGAATGAGGCACACAAAAGTGTGTTAAGAGTCAATATGATAAGTCTTTCGACACAAGGATCTTTTCCGATGGAGACCTTGTATTAGTCTATGACCAAGATACGGATTCTTTAGGGGTAGGCAAGTTTAATGTGATATGGCACAACCCTTACATTGTGAGGCATGCCCTACAAAAGGGAGCTTACGAGTTAGCGGATTATGAGGGTAATGTGTTGCAGGAGCCCTGAAATGGGATCTATATCAAGAGGTACTACACTTGAGCGTTGATGCTGAAGCGTTTTCCCTTTGTAATTATTGTATATTGTTAGTATTTAGAATTAGTTTTTCATTCGATTTTTCGTTTCGATTTTCTTATCATGCTTTTATATGGTTGGCAGATGCCACGTGAGTCTTTGGTCTTCATAGGGTTATGTTGACGGGTCTATATTCTCCCGACAACAACAATGAGTACTATGTGATACATAGTCCCAACTAGACTATGCACCATTTGGATTAGGAGTCCCATCTAGAATTTGGCCCATCTGCCATTGATACTATTTTTGGGGTTTTTGGCCAGTTACGGTCCGATTTACCGATGAAGATGGATGATGAGTGAATATGAAATTAAAATATGTAGATGGATACTATGTATTGAAAACAAAATAATCTATTTCTATTCTACTCTAATCTATCCTATATAAGAGCATGCTAAAATAACCAGGGAGCTGTAAATGAAAACAAATTCTTCACAAACTCCCACACATATAGCTGAATTAGAAGAGCAGAGCTAGAAAGAAGTGAATGAAAACATGTATAACTAGAATAGTCTAATTTATACCAACACGTGCGTTAACAACTCAACAATATTAAGACTTAAAGATATTCGAAGAAACACTTAAAACATCATAATAACATAGAGTGGATAAGAGTTAATCTATAAGAAATAAAACATTCTTACATTCCATGTGAACAACATTCATCTTCACTCGAAATAATTTACAACACAGATGTATCCACACACAAGTATCCCTTCTTCAAAAATTTGCCTTTGAGGGATTCTCAATATTAGAAATTTCAACAATAGGGCATAAAAAATCTAAGAAAGACTCTCCAATTTTAGTTAACACTGTGTTCCCAAAATAGTTCAGAAATAGACAATGTTTGAAGAGAAAAAATCCCCTACAAAATGAGCCTTTTCTCTTTCTTATACAATTCTTAGTAACTGTTGGATAACTCTTTGCCTTCCTCTTGAAGAGGTGGTTACAAAAGTGGTTCAACTTCCTACTTCCTAGTGACAAGTGTACAATAAGGACATAATTGATATTGGTTGGGAAAGAGACAAAATAGGAAACATGTGTTGACATCTTCTAGCTGCTATTTTGTCTTCATTCAAGGATTCTTATCCCTGATGTATGTTGTCCAAATTTCTAGTTGATTGTACAAGGATCTGATCCTTCTATAAATTAGATATTCTAGAGCTGCGTTGTTCATGGCCAAGCTATCTTCAAGGGTGCTCATGTCTTTTTCTAGTGTCGTCATGAAAGCTTGTATCATGGTATGGAGTTTTACCGGTTGCAACAAGTGTTGATCTATGAGTTTTATGGAGATGGTAGTGGCTACTTCAACCACTGCTTTTATTTGATTTGTGATTTCATGCACCTTGTCCACTAGCTCTTCTGTCACAATGTTCTTCCCGAGCTCATCTAGCCTTGGTAGTCGACTACTCTTGATCAATTCCTGCACAACTTTATGTATCCTTGAGCATATTTCCATTCATTTAGTAACCTCCTTATCAACTCTCTATCCCACCTATTAAAAATGGTCAAGTGCATACAAGTCCATTTTTATTTTTCCTTTTGATGGTTGGTACAATTCTGGAGGTGCATCATTATTTTCAGTGATCCATCTGTCGATGTCGTCAATTACTTCTTAGATAGTTTGTACTGTGTCAGTTTTGTTTGTATATGATAATTCTGCTCTATGATTATAGCGACTGCTTCTTGAAAGAGGTGAAGGTGATAATGAATTTATATGATGGCTTCTTCTAATTCTCTCCTGACCTTCTCAACACTAACTCTGAAACTTTGAAGGATGCGTTCATCAATTCTATCTTGCTGGAGTCTTTCTGTTGAAATATTGTAACTTTGAAGAATATTCTACCTGAGAGAGAGTCGAATAATATTATTATATTATATTTAATTAGGCCCTATTGTGCCTTGGTAAAATTCATCCCTATTGTGCCTTGAAAGATAAATGTAAATTAAGAGGGTAAAGTGACAGTTCGACCTAGACCTAATTATAGGCTGGCTAGACCACTATCTATAAGAGAGGCCAACGCCTCATTTGGACACACACACCACACTAGTTGTGTAGCTATGAAGAAGTGCCCAAGTCTTGGAGGAACAGCTACTGCATCTAAGTGTGACATCAAGGAGGGTTCCTGGTCTTTGTCTTGGTATATCTTGGTTAAGTAGTGCACTACTCTTCCTAGTGAAGGAGTATAGGAGGATTGTCTGTTTAGTTTTTGGTCTATCTATCTTGAAGAAGTTTTTGTTGGGTTTTCTTCACCATGAGGGTTTCCTAGGATAATTTGTGTGTCTCTATTGTTTCTACGATTTCCTCTCTTTCAATGATCTTATTTATGCATCTATTGAACCAAATGATTTTAATAATAAATAAGAACCGTAATTTCTAGTTGTATAAGTAAAAATTCAACATGGTATCAGAGCAGGCCTGAAAGAGACCAACTCACAATTTATAAAGAAGTGGCTAGTCTCAATGCACCTTCTCCAAAGTTCAGTTTTCAGTATTGCAGTTGCTGTAGAATTAAGGTTTCTGCATAAAACCCAAGTGTGCCATTTTCCCTTTTTAAGGAGGACGTTGGGAGAAGTGACCACATATAGGAGCTCGCCCTAGGAGGGCGCATCTAGTACCTGGATCAGAATTCTGAAATTTGATGTTTGAAAAATTAGGGTTTCCTCATAAAACCCTAAGTTGCAGTTGAAGTTGGAGTTGAAGTATGAGTTGCAGTTGCAATATCAATTGCAGCTATAGTATCAATTGCATTTGCAATGTCAGTTCCTTCATGCTAGTTGCAACACCAGTTGCAATACCCATTACAGTGAATTTTTTTGTGAAGTTTTGAGATTGTTTTTTTATTTTCCTAGTGCGACTTACCATAGAAAATATACAACTAACTTTAAGTTACAAGTTGAATCACCTTTGAAGTTTTAAAGGTTCGTTATTTCTTTTCACTGCCGTCGGATGGTGCCACTACCTATCAATGCTGTCAGAGGTATGTACTTACATATGTTTAAACTGTATCATTATTTTAAAGGATACTTGCAGGAGAAAGGATATTTTTTCTAAGAAATAATCATAGATCCAAAAGGATGTCAGATCTAGCACATTCAGAGGAACTATGCACCCCAGGTTTGATTACTTTGATATCCATCTACTTTTTATGGCATTATTGTGATATTATGAATATCTAGTTTGCATTTTGATCTGTTGAAGTTATCATACTAACCATTGGTCAAAATTAAAGTCAAATTATTAGATTGATTAAAGTTGAGATTATAGAGTCTATTCCCTAACTCAGATTTTTTTCAAGATAGAATATTGTCTTCGTACAAAGGATAGTTTGAAGAAAATAATTGTCATGTTGAGTGAAGGAGACTCTGAAGAAAAACAAAAACACTAATTCTTGAGGACATGACTACAGGTTCCGGGTTTGATTGATTAAATTGATAAGATTCAAATTTTCACATATGAAGTTTGATAACTACTAAACACTATAATTGTGATATTAATATTTGAAAAGTTTTATTATTGAATACTTGGTAGCATGTGAGCAATATTTAGATAAATGATTATTGTAATTATTTACTAGATATAACTGACATCTCCTCATGGATAAACTTCTTGTTTTTTTTCCAGGTTACCATGGAGGAATGATTGATCACAACACTATAAGAGTGTTTCTCTCATTTCTTATTATTGTATTTCTTACTTTTTACCCTTGTGTTGAGCACTTAACACACCCTAAAAGATTTTATGAAAATATTTTTCTTTTGGGTACCACTTGTTTTCTTTTGTTCTGTTTACTGAATTGAGTCCGTTATGGAGGGATCACTAATTTAATTTTCATGTCTTATCATCGATCAAGTTGGATTTATTTGAACCTGTCAAAGTGAAACCTTTGTGTCTAAAAAGAACTTGGCATTTTAACTAAGAATCTATAGCTAAAATTGTGACCCACGTGCTTATGTTCGACTTCGAAAAAACATGAGCAAGTGAAATGACCACATAGTAACAATAATCGCTGATCGTCGATGTATCACCGACATCGGTAAAAAACATAGTAGATTTGCGTTGGTTGTTTGCAAATACGATTTAGGAAATGGCCGATTTCCCATCGACGTCGATGAAATATGAGAGGGATAAACATTGACATGGGCCATGACGAACCTCTGATAGCCGATTACTGATGCGTTTGTTTGGGGTCAGCGAGATCTCAAATATTTAAATCATGGAAAATTTTCAGATTGACACATCGTCGATCACCGATCCCTGATGCATTTTCGACATCGACAAGTTTCGAGAGGGTAATCCAGGAACACTTGTTTAAACTTATCACCGGTCGCTGATCCTTGATACTTTTTTGGTATCAGCAGGGTAGGACCTACTTGTTAAAACACTTATCTAACGGAAATCCTGATTCTGAATAACATGATTAAATGAAGACACCAATCTCAAATGCAACATACCTTTTCCGCGTAGGTATTTCGTACGGCCTAGTTCATCCTGATTCACCTTAGGTTTCCCCGCGTCCTAGTCACACTTCCAAGTCAGCTTTTCCACATCAGCACTGTATGACAAGATGGATCGGTGTCAAAGTTTTTTCCAAGAGGTATCAATAAACATTGTCTAAATAAAAGCACCGATTCTCGATCCACTTGTTAATTTAGCAGAATGATGGGACATTTTCAACAAAAAATAAGATCAAATTCTACCATTTAATAGGCCAATTAATGTTTCACTCCACATACATTTATACCCCATGCACCGATATAATAACGAGAATTTGAAATCATCGATGAACCACATTATAGCATGTGCCTACACCGCCAACCTATGACTGCATTTAAATCTCGAGCATAATGCGGATCTGGCGGTAGATTTTGTAGAACCACACCTACACCCCGAATTGAATAACTGATGTGACAAGGTAAGTATTATCTCCATTTAAATCACTAAGACAACTTCAATCACCTACATTCTGCACACAAGTTTCTCATTTCCAAAGAAGTCGAAGAAGCAAAGAGAGCGTCTCAAGAGTTGCGTTTGATTCTCAGAATTTCAAAACTAGGTTAAGCTAGTGTGAAGAAGAGGAAAAAATGCCTCCAAGGAAGCCAACAACTAGATGCTCTCCAAGGGCACCAAAATTGAAGGAATCAAATATTGGTGAAGGATATTCTCCCGGTGCTGCAAGTCAGTTGGAATTTTCTCCCAGAGCGGAACCGGTCATCAAAACATCGACTAAGAAATCATTTTCTCAACCCCCTTATTTTGGAAATACAAAAGCAACCATTGGATCAAAGATAATTCTCCCACAATGGGGAGATTTGTTCAACCAAATTAACCAGGAATATTACCTGAAGTTTATCCCCCACAACGACCCGGATGTAAGGGTGCTCGACGACTAGGTTTTTCCAAATATCTGACGGTCGTGCTTGCATATGGTAGCCTACCAAACTCCAGTCTTTCCTTGCATTGAGACTATGATATGGATAATCGATCATACACAATCCAAAAATTTCCTAATCAATGATGAGAATGGTGGATGTGTTGGAGTTTTTCTCTCGACAAAGGTGATGAAATATTACAAGATCAGGGACCCAGAGGAGCGGTTGAACACATATTTCGTGGTGAATTTTATGAATTCCATGACACCAACCGATTAATGGCCTTCTGGTGGAAGGAATACAATAAATTTACAAACTGGAGAAATGACTGGTACAGGACAACAAATTTGAGGGAGCCATATATCTACTTAATGGTTCTATTTTTGCCGATTATATGGGGAAAAATATTGTGCTAAGTTCTTAGAGGAATGGATGCCCCTGTCATACACTGTGGCTGTTTTCGGGAGTAGCTTCAACTGGGGAGAAATCATCTCCAATCAATTGAGCAACAATATATTGCAGGCTCAGTCACAAAAGGAGGGAGAAGCACCCACTTTTCACATGGCCTCATATCTATTAGATGTGATATGCGTAAGGAATTTCTTTGCCGAAATGAATCTGAGATGGCACGTCGCAGAGCTACCTGTACATGTATACTTCAACATCCCGTGGGAAAAAAGGAACAAGAAATCTTATTCTGTCATTTGCGATGAAGTCATTGCTCATATTTGTTTCATTATTTTCAAAAACAAATGCCCAAGACTGTCTGTAGTGACCAAAAAAATGATTTCAAAATTAGGCCACTGGTATCTAGAAAAAACCACAAACTATATCAGGGTGTTTAGGGCCACTAGTGCACCACATTTACTCCTCGTTCACATATCATACTGGATCGTCATAGGATAAATCTGTTACCAGACCATTCTGCAGGGTTATAAGACCACTTTGGTTAAGGACAAGAAATGAGCGTTCATGCCCTATGGTCTCCATGTAGGGTTTTGCATAGTGAAGGACACTACACAAGATAAACAAGAGGGTTTGAGCCAACTAGAATATAGGTTATCAACAAGACGATTCCGTAAAAATCACCCTAAAGGCCTAGTTCTCCAGCATGCGTCACAAGTGTCTTCTTGCTGGCCATACACACATGAAAAGTTTGAAGATGAGATATTTACAGAATGTGCTTAGGACTGGGAGGAGGTACTACAGAGAAAATATAACCCGAACATGACTAGGTTCAAATCTATGAGTATGGATGAGCAATTCGAAATGATAAAACAAGAAACTCAAGAAGCTCTCAGAGTTAGAGAAGAAAACAAAGAAACAAAAGCCAGAGAGGCACAAAGGAGGGGGATGCTATTACTAGAAGGAGCCCAAAGAGTCATCCAATAGCTAGAGAACAATCCTCAACTAGTATAAATGATGAGGATCACCCCGACTGACCCAAGAAACATAAAAGAAGAGCTAAATGGATCAGAGCCAACACAACTTGAGGAAACCATCGGTCTTGAAAATCCTAGAGTTCCATCATCACATGCTAGATCGCCGGTGACCATTCCAACCCAGCATGAGATTCCAAGAACACCAGGTGAAATGGGTGTGCCTCATACCTTGTTTGATCTAATAACTATCTATGATGATGAAGAGAGTTCAGAGGTCTCTCTTATAACTCCGATATCAATTACAGAGGAGAAAGAACTAGGGGGAACATCTTCTCCAAGTACCGATGCATCAATTCCAAAACCTATGTAGGGTGACCATGAGGCCGAAAGTATAGTATACATTGAACTTATCAACCTATTGGGGAACTCAAAAGACAACTACGAGGATGAGATAGGTTCAGGTGGAAAAAAAGAGGAATTGCAATAGCCAGAGATCGACACCTCACCAACCGATCACCAAGTAAGTATTGAGTCTTTCATTGTCCCTTCAATTTTGGCCGATACCTCGCCAATTGATGAACACCAGATGGAGGTTGATCCATTCGAACCTATGGAATTTTCCCCAGCAAATAAGTACAAGAGCCGATCCTAGATCAAATACATATGGCAGGAAGCTTGGGAAACACTCTAATTTGGGGAGAAAAACAAATACCTGAGCTTGTTGATGAGGTCGCTGATATAAACGCGATTTATTATGACTGAAATATGGAAGCCATCATGAGGAGGACCATCAAGAAAATATGGCTCTCGTTGGATAGCTCGATTCTCATCGCCACGGAGGAGAAGCTGCTCAACACAAAAAAAGCGAAGACATATGAGCTCATCAGTGCAGGGATGGATATCAATGATTCCACACTAGAGAAAGTAAAGCGAGATGAAAAGAAACTGGCTTCCACACAGAAGGTGCTAGACCATCTGAGCCATCTGGAAAAATATTACTAAGACTCAACATATGCCACAGGTTTTCTGAAGAGTGAGTTCCGATATGCATATGCAAAGTTCACAAGAGAAAGACATCTCTTCTTTGCATGTGTAGTCGATTATCAAGAAGATACCCTTATGGCACTAGAAACCTGTAAGGATGTGGAGAGATGGTATGAAAAGGAATACCAAGCTATCGAACGAATCGATTACATCAACGCAGTGTAGAAGGGACGATATGTGGAGGAGCATGGAATTCGAGTGCTGAGGGATAGAAGCATCTCTCGGATCAGGAAAGCAGCCGAATATTGGGTAAGTATGGCCTAGGAACCTCAATGAGAGATACAAAAGAGGTGGGCCGAGTGCGAAAGAGGCTGGGAAAATATCAATCGAGAGATGAAAGACATTATCCTTCTAGAGTTTGGATCACCCGAAGACTTTGTCGACTTGCATGACATAGTAAAACGACATGCATAACAAGACTCAATACGGGGAGCGAAGATCACGCAGGTGGCAAGAATGACACCTCGTCAAATACAAAAGTTTATGGAACATCCGATCAAGGCTTGTGCAGTTATGTAACGTTTAAGTTCCAAAGTCATCAAATATAGAGAACATGAAATAGAAGTGAAGGAAACCCTTTCATCCCCGATGGATGAGAATAGATTCGCGTATGCTAACACATGCGAGGATCTCTTCGTCAAGTGGTCAGAATACGAGAAGAGTCATCCACTCTAGTAGAACCACGAGATGATTTCCAAGGAGAAAAGAGATCAAGCGCCACATGGAAATCTTTTGTTTTACTTAACACAAAATTTTAGTAGCTATTTCAGTTAGTGATTATTTATAAATAGGGGGATTGAACTTTTAGAAGGGGTCAATGGTTTTTGGGAAAAGACCCTCTTTTGAGAATTGTAAAGAATTATTTCTGAGAAACTTTGAATAAGTTCTTTTTAGAACAAGAGAAAAAAATCTTGTTTTTCATCAAAAGCGTTATGTTATTGGATTGAGGAGGAATTACTTCCAACTTTATTTCATTAGTTGATGCTGTCACGATTAAGAGTTTCTGTATCTATTGATAAGCTATCTTTTTCAATACTTTAATGATTTTTTTGTTCTTAATGATGAAAAGAAAATCGTTGTGTTAATGTGTGATTGATGGTAGAGCTAAGGAAACTATTTTTCTTGCACTCATCTTATTGCATGTGTATTTTATTTCAATAAATGTATCTCAGTCACTGTTGAAATACCAACAAGTTAATGTATTATTACTAAACTTGTAATAGGTGTGAATACCATTGTCTGCATGCTAGAGAACGAGGGTTATCCCAGGCTCAACCTTCTTCAGTAGTTAATAATCCCTTCTATGAATTAGATTATACCATCAAACCTTAATTTATCATACTCATCTAATAAAATAAAAGAAAAAAGAGAATGTTTAATCTGAAGGAGGAACTTTCACAGAAAGATATCCTGTCAATCATTAAGTAAAGCCCATCGATAAATTAGCTAGATCAAAAGATATGGAGAACCATTCCACCCATCAAATGTTGGAGAGTCTAATTGGGCCCCTAAGGTGGGTTTGGTTCCTACTGTTGAGTTAAAGGGATATTGGACCTGTTGGGGTCCTATAATAATAGGTAATCTAACTCTTCAGTTGATGATTTAGCGTTTCTTCCATGATGATGAAATATGGCTCGGTTGATTCCATTTTCCCCTCCATCCATTTTACCTGACCCTCCATCACCTTGCTACACCCTTCATCCACCTCTGCGCCCCCACTCCCTGTGCCCTTTTGTCCTGTTGAGTACGCCTCGCCCGCCACTCATCCCTAATAAACAAACTTAGAATAAAAATAGTAGGTTAATAATGCTAGTAATAAAATTTAGTATAGTTAATTTAATTAAAATAGGTTAGACTAGTGAATAACTAATTAATTAATTAATTATTAAGTTAGTTTAGTAACTAATTTAGTGTTTTATTAATTAAATATTAAATAGAAGTTAAAAATAAAAACTAAAACTAAAATAAAACGCAAAACCAAATCAAAACAATATAAAACATTTAAATTAAAAGAAAAAAAAGAAACAAATTAAATAAAAACATGTTATAAAACATAAACAACAAAGAAATATTAAAATAAAACAAAAAGTATATACATATAAATAAAACAAAAAAAAACAAATAACAAATAATAAACAAAACATAAAAAAACAAAACATAAAATAAATAAATTTAAAACACTTACCTTCCCGTGCATTCCGGACCCCCCCCCTCCCTAACGTCCCATCAGTTCAAGGGGGGTCCAGAATGAAAACCACTCCAGACACTTGTCTTCCCCTGATTAATTACGGACCCCCCCACCCCCCACACTAAAACCACTTACCACCTCAGGGGGGGTCTAGAATACCACTCCCCCTCCAAAACCGCCCTCCCCCCAAAACTAAAAATTGCCAGTCTTGACCAATCTTTTCCCTGAGGTGATTATGGGAAAATGAAGGATTTTCAAAATCCGAGAGAGTTTTTTTCTCAACACGGGATGAAGAACAAAAAACTCTCTCAGGTTTTGCACAGTTTCCATGAGCAGGGAGAATTGAGGCCATCTTCGAGGCCCATTTTTTTAGTTTTTCACTTTCCTGTTGCAGTCCTGATTTTGTGGGAGATGTTTCAGTGAGATGGAGGCGAATTTGGAGAAACCGAAGGAGGTTTTTGTCCAACACATTCCCATATACAATAACCTATTTCAGTGTTTCCCCAGGTGTCAAAATTAAATATAAATAGATGTCTGTTCGGACCCCTTTTTTGCAGAAATCCGGCCCGTCTTTCATAGAGGACAGTTCCAGATTTTTGGGGATTTCTTGCTATTTTTGGTCGAGGTGGTTGAATTTGACCTTGGGAACCTGAGGAGAGTATTGTTTATATATTGTATGGAATCAAATGTCCAGGGGCTGATCTCACACACAAGCAGGCTGTGAGCACTGTAACTTCTATCAAGAGATTTTCCAGAAATATAAAGAAATGTTTCACAGGATTCCTACATGTTAGCTATTACTGAAGTTTTTCCCTCGTCGTTGAATGTGTATCTGCCTTTGTTATAATTTTTTTTTATGTTTGATCTTTTTAAAAGGAGTTAAAGTTACATGATTTATCTTTGCATACCTATTTTCTGACTTTTAAAAATCTAAATGTTTGTCTTCTGATGTTATATTGAAGAAATTATTAAATGCTTCTTTACTGTGATTGATAATCTCACCTTTTCTGCTAATCCATCGCTTATTCCCAAAGAATCCAATAGTTGCATTATCTCACCCTATGAAAAGACTTCTTATAAACTGTTCTTTGATCTCTATCTTTATGAACATACCCCACAAACCAATGGAAGCGTGAAACCTTTTCCAGCCAAGCTACAGAAAACTCCAAGAACATAACCTATTCCGCATAACTAGCCTAATATCCTATTTCAAACAAATCTAAATTTGACAGAGAGATCCCTCTCTGAGTCTCAGAGGGATATATCCTTGACTCAAAGTGGTTTTGATGTTGCCTCTGTGACTGCATCCGCAACCTTGGGAAAATTACAGAGCGCTAACAAAATGGCGACCATACTGGGGAACTTTCTCCAGTAGTACACTTCAAAGTTCTAGATCTGATCATTTATGGTGGACAGTGACCAGACACAGGAAGGCTAAGATCATTCACCTGGCGACTCCAAATTATCTCCAGATAGTGCCAACTCAAAGACTCCACTGGAGGAAGAACTTAAAGCATGGCCAAGTAGCCTATAAAGACTAGGTACTCAAGCTCAAATTGCATTCAAGACATCTTTGGTTTTATATGTAATTATGTTTTGTCTTATTCTAAGATTGATCAAAAGTATATTGCTGAAGATTACATTGATCATCTGCAAACTAATGAGCCTCAAGAGATCAGATCCCCAATTGTAGATTATGTACATACTCATACACCTGTGCACATCCCAAATGCACMTGTAGAAGTCCTAGTGAGACATAAGCCTCCTTCTTTATCTCCTACTCTTTATAAAGATCCGGATGGTTGTAAGCCTCTTGCTTCACCTCCTATACCTGCCAAAATCCCAGATAGATAAAAACCCCTATATTTTCCTCCTATCCTCCATGACCTCCCTGCAAATTACACTAATAATCTGCCTAGGTTTGATGGAGAGGATGCCAATATTACTGTTGAAAAACACATCCAGAGGTTTGAAGATTTCCTTGACCTTTATGAGGTTGAAGCTGATGATGTATATATAAGGATGTTTTCCCTATATTTGCAAGGTAAAGTTAAGAATTGGTTTAAAAATCTCCTAGCTGCAAGCATTAACAATTTCCATCATTTTGTGCAAGATTTCCTAGATCGATGGGTAATCATGAGAAATGTATTTCTCATCCTAGAAGAATATGACCATTTGAAAAGGAAGCCAGGGGAAACAGTACAATTGTTTTCAACAAGGTTCAATAAGATATATCATGCAATGCCTGCTGATATAAGACCACCCCCAGGATCAACACACTTGCATTTCCCATATGCTTTCGATCCTGAGATGGAATTCCAATTAAGAGAAAGGAACACTGTAAGCCTTGAAGAAATGAAAAACATTGCAGTTGATGTGGAGGCCAACTTGCTGATCAAAAGGTCAAAGGTAAAGAACAAAGAAAACGAGCAGCTGAAGTCATCAGAAGCTAAACTGGACATTTTGGCCAGTGCCATGGAAGAGATGATGCAGAGGATCAACATGAAAGATGAGCTTGTTGTCTAAAGACATCATGTTCCATTGATTTCAGAGAAAGAAAAGGTCACTGTTCCCAAACATTTTGTTTCTCATCCTTGATACCATGGTTTGGATAATGATTCTTTCATGTATTCGATTCACAACATAGTCAAAGATGAAGTTCTATCTCAACTTACAGAGGAACAAGCAACTGATACAATGTGCATGTTGGATGAAATTTCTTACTTGGATAATCTACCCAAGTGCTGTCAGTATGATGATGATCATGAGGCTGAAATAGATGTGGACTGTTCAAAGAAATTAGCAGCACGTCGTTGGCAGGAAGAAGATCAGTTACAATGCAAATATGACAATCAACCTTTACACAAAAATCATGACAACGATGAGGAAAATGCAGAAAATCTCGGAGTAAGTGGAAACACTTTGCCCTTATGTTTCTCATCTTTTCATTTTTTGAAAAGAAACTCTAGGCTAGTTGTAAATAGTGAAGACATAAAATTATCTGATCAACCAGTTGAAGATGCCATTGTTGATATGGAGGCTGTTCTAAACCTAGAATCGCAGCCCTTGACCTACATTGATTTTCAAATTCCTGAATAAAGCTTAGAGCCTGAGGCAAATTGTGAGTTAATAAAAAATAACTCTGTACCATTAAGCTTTAATTCATTTCATTTTTTGAAAAAGAATCTTGAGTATATGCTAAAGGATAAACACACAAAAAATCAAGAAGTTGCAGTGGAACCAATACAAAAATCATTTCATTTTCTACAGGATCCAATATCAGATGTGTTGGATGACTTGTGTTGTCAAAGTCTTTTTCCATCATCCAACTATGGGATAAAACGCTGTTATGATATTGACATGATCAAGCATTCAACTTAATTGCCTTTTTAAGAAGAAGTCACATTACAAAGCCCATCAGAACATTTGCAGCCTTATCAGAATTTTTTTGAGGATCTAGACAACGTAAATATAGTACCAGATCATGAGGTTGAATTGGTTAATTTTGAACATCAGGAAATAGGTCACGTTTATCATGATCCTGTAGCTGCCTATATGGAGGAAGTTTTCTTTTTAGAATACCCATTGGTTCCCAAAGTCTATGGAATTGTCCACAAACCCAGGACTTTGTGTTATAAGGATCATGTTGGAAATCAGTATGTGTTGCTCGTGCAAGTTCTATTTCTGATATTGATTAAAAACATTGAAAGAGTAGAGCTAGTAGAGCAGTTGCTTGATTGGCTGCACTGGAATTATTGTATCATTTAGAACGACAAAATTGTCAGTAGTGTAGGGTAGGTAGCAGTTTCGAATAAGCTCAGTCATTTGAGCATCTTTTCAGTATTGTATGATTTCCAACAGAGTTTGCATGTGATAGTATCTAGTTCACCATTCAGTCAAATCTAAGCCAGTTCGAAGATTGTAGCTGCAGTGACTCCATGGCCCAAAGAATAAAGCACTGATCTGCATGTCCAACGTTCAGTGGTTATTGACACCTCCCAAGAGAGATTCCATCCCCAGGTGGAGCCTATGTTGGGGTCCTATAATCATAGGTAACCTCACTCTTCAGCTGATGAGTTAGCATTTCTTCTGTGATGACGAAATATGGCTCAGTTGATTCCTTTTTCCCCTCCATCCATTTTGTCTGACCCTCCATCACCCTACTACACCCTTCGTCCACCTCTGCGCCCCCACTCCCTATGCCCTTTTTTCCTGTTGAGTACGCCTCACCCGCCACTCATCCCTAATAAACAAACTTAGGATAAAAATAGTAGGTTAATAATGCTAGTAATAAAATTTAGTATATTTAATTTAATTAAAATAGGTTAGACTAGTTAATAATTAATTAATTATTAAGTTAGTTTAGTAACTAAGTTAGTGTTTTATTAATTAAATATTAAATAGAAGTTAAAAAGAAAAACTAAAAATAAAATAAAACACAAAACCAAATCAAAACAATATAAAACATTTAAATTAAAAGGAAAAAAAAGAAACAAATTAAATAAAAACATGTTATAAAACGTAAACAACAAACACATATTAGAATAAAACAAACAGTATATATATATATAAATAAAACACCAAAACAAAATAACAAATAATAAACAAAACATAAAAAAACAAAACATAAAATAAATAAATTTAAAACACTTACCTTCCTGTGCATTCCGACCCGCCCCCCTCCCTCACGTCCCATCTGTTCAAGGGGGTCCGGAATGAAAAACACTCTAGACAATTGTCTTCCTACCCCCCCCTAAAACCACTTACCACCTCAGGGTGGGTCCGAAATACCACTCCCCCTCCAAAACCGCCCTCCCCCCAAAACTCAAAACCGCCAGTCTTGACCAATCTTTTTCCTGAGGTGATTTTGGGAAATGAAGATGGATTTTCAAAATCCAAGAGAGTGGTTTTCTCAGAACAGGATGAAGAACAAAAACCTCTCTCAATTTTTGCACAGGTTCCATGAGCAGGGAGAATCGAGGCCATCTTCGAGGCCCATTTTTTCAGTTTTTCACTTCCCTATTGCAGTCCTGATTTTGCGGGAGATGTTTCGGTGATATGGAGGCGAATTTGGAGAAACCGAAGGAGGTTTTTGTCCAACACATTTCCATATAAAATAAACTCTTTCATTTTTCCCCCAGGTTTCATAATTAAGGATAAAAATATGTATTTTCGGACCCCTTTTTTTGCAGAAATCCGGCCTGTCTTTCATGGCGGATAGTTCCAGATTTTTGGGGATTTCTTGCTATTTTTGGCCGAGGTGGTTGAATTCGACCTCGGGAACCTGGGGAGAGTATTTTTTGTATATTTTATGGAATCAAATGTGTAGGGGTTGATCTTACACACAAGTAGGCTATGAGCACTGTAACTTCTATCAAGAGATTTTCCATAAATATAAAGAAATGTTTCACAGGATTCCTGCATGTTAGCTATTGGTGAAGTTTTTCCCTCGTCATTGAATGTGTATATGCCTTTGTTATCATTGTGTTTTTTGTATGATCTTTTTAAAAGGAGTTAAAGTTATAGGATTTATCTTTGCATACCCTATTTTCTGACTTTTAAAAATCTAAATGTTTGTCTTTTGATGTTATATTGAAGAAATTCTTAAATGATTCTTTACTGCGATTGATAATCTCAACTTTTCTGCTAATCCATTTCTTATTCCCAAAGAATCCAATAGTTGCATTATCTCTCCCTGTGAAAAGACTTCTGATAAATTGTTCTTTGATCTCTATCTTTATGAACAGACCCCATAGCCCAATGGAAGCGTGAAACCTTTTCCAACCAATCTATAGAAAACTCCAAGAACATAACCTATTCTACATAACTATCCTAATAACCTATTTCAAACAAATCTAAATTTGACAGAGAGATCCCTCTCTGAGTCTCAGAGGGCTAGATCCCTGACTCGAAGTGGTTTTGATGTTTCCTCTGTGACTGCATCCGCAACCTTGGGAAAATTATAGAGCGCTAACAAGACCCTTCAACAAAATTGGTGCTAGAAGGAGGGATTGAATGAATGAATGGATAACGATATTTTTGATAATATATTTTGCATAGCCTACAAGTTGAAAACAACCCACATGCATGGATAGTCATTCTCAAGACAAGCCACATACATAGAGTACTCCCAAAATTAGTAACTCACCCCAACACGAGGAATTAGAACACCTATTCCATAAAATACCTTATGCTCTTCCCCACGAGGTGTTGAACTAGTTCAAAATAATCACAAGAGATTACGCTCGGGAAATTGGATCGTTACCCTTAGCCCCATTACTTCCTCGTAGAAAAAAAGTAAGAAGACTAGTCATTGTTACCCATGACCAGGTTTTTGTTCACAGATTAAAATACCTAATATATTTTTCCCTCACTAAGATCAAACAACCCCTTAATCTTATCCCCGAAACACCAACTGGTAACTACTCTGAGCCTGACGTTTTTGAATCTGACGAGGAAGGGTTTAACTCAGATCGCTTAGCTTCAGAATCAAATGACATGTAGGATACTTAAAATAATAATTAAGAAAGGGGAAACCCACCTCAAAATGATCAACCTTGGTTGGCCAAAGATGCTCTAGAAATCCCATGATGGGTACATAACCTCCCTCGACACCCATAAAAATTACTTCCCAAATTCAACCCTGAAACCTCCGGATTCCCTGAAGACCATATTAAAAAGTTCATACTAGCTATAATACTGATGAACGTACAACATGAGGATGTAATGTGTAGGATTTTCCCCTATACCTTTGAGAATTCAACCTCGACTTGGTATTTTAACTTGCCCGTGGGGTCCATAACTAGTTGAACGAAGTTTCAAAAATATTTCTTAGAGAAATTTTAGAAGAATCACCACAAGAGATTTAATGGTTGAACTGTTCACCGCCACCATGAGTTTGAAAGAGAAGGTTAAAGACTTCAATCAATGTCTTACCATTATCCTGAACAAATTTCAACCTGAAGCTAAACCTACTCAGGAGATGCAAATTGAGGTATATGTTAATGCTCTCCCTGCTTCCATTTCCATGTTTGTGAAAATGGTTGCCAAACATACCCTAGATGAAAATTTTGAGGAAGTGAAAATGATTGAATTCCAAACGAAGGGATGTAAAGAGGGCCAGGTCTCACTAGTTAAGAAGGAAGTTCAACCTCCACCTAGGAGAGGACTTTTGTTGACTAGACCCCCGGGAAAAGAAATAGAACAAGGTCCCGGAAAGGGAAGTGGGGACATAGAAGACCTACAATGGATGATAAAGAAACTGTTGAATGAAATCGTAGACATGAAAATAAGTGTTGGGGAAGGAAACCAAGTTCAAAGGCCGTATAAACCATTTTTTAAAATAAACCCACCTTTCAAAGTGATTGAACCTCCCCAAGCCAAATTAAACATCGACCTGGGTAGTGTAGCATCCATCTCTTTTTGTACGTACCATCAAGAGAAACATTCTGAAAGAGACTATCCCCAATGGGTGCATGCTATGAATTTAGTGGCCAATTGGTTCCATGACGAAGTTTCTCTTACCGAACAATCAAATAGATCAGTGGTGAACATCGCTGATCAGGAGGATGTTGAGCCGCCGAAAGAAAAAACCATGTTTTTATGGGATCTTGACTTGTCGATGCCTCCCGATGATGTATTTGAAGTTTAGGAACCACCCGCTGAGGTTTTGGCAGTGCAAACACCAAGTAAGGGTCAACCGGTCTCAAATGACCTTATCACTATCCAATCTTCGAGAGGAAAACAAACAACCGATCACTCGAAAGAACCTTTTGTCTCCCAAAGAAATACTATAAACATACATACACGGGAGTCACCCAATATGGACTACATCATAGTAGATGAATTAAAGAAGTTGAAGTCTAATGTGTCGGTCATGGATATGCACATAATTCCCCAACAAAAGGATTTTTTGTTGTAGGTCTTAAAGTCAATAGACATCCCTATAACAAGCACTGATCTAGGTGAAGTACCACCTCCCATAGATTTAAAGAACAAAACAATGTAAACGCTTGCTCTTTGGACAAGAGAGAAAATCCTTTTGTCCCACCTTTCATTTTAACATTTGAAGTCTTCAACAAAAACCTGCATAATTGTTTAGTTGATCCAAGGGCATCCTCCAATGTCACTCCATTGTCAATCTACAATAAATTGAACACAATTCCACTCAAAAGTGATAAACACGTTATACAACTAGAAAAAACTCAGGTAAAAGTTATTAGGGAACTTAAGGATGTCATGATTAAAATGGCTACCCACCCAAAATTTCTGCAAGTGATAGACATAATTGTAGTAGATATCTGAGAAGCTTATGGACTTCTACTTAGTTGAGATTGGTACGAGATATTGAATGGATACTTTAGCATGGACTAGGATCACCTCTGGATGACACTAAAGGGACATACCAATATGATTAAGATTGATAGGGAAATATATCTCAAACATACTGTCACTGATTTAGAAGAATTCAATGAACCATCGTCGACAGATTTCCCCGTGCTAGCAAACTGCTCCTGCAATTCTGATTTCGACAAATTTTCTCCTCTCTCGTCTAATGTACCTTTCACTCAAAACTATGAAATGAATTTTCAAGTGAATCTACTAGCAACGACAAAAGAAAGCATCTTCTGTCAGGAACCTTTGTTGGAAACATTAGATAAGGTATACAGAGATGAGAAACTAAGTAGGCTTGAAGAAGTTGCTAAATTCTGCTCATAGGTTTGGATGTTGTACTTTGATGGGTCTAAATCACAATAAGGGTCGGGAGAAGGATGTATCCTCATTGACCAAAAGGGGAAGTGGAATTTCCTGTCCTACAGACTAGAATTTGAATGAACTAATAACACTGCTGAGTATGAAGCTCTACTTCAGGGACTGAAGAAAGCCATAGAATTAAACATTAAAGAACTGGAAGTTTTTTGGGACTCTGAAATTATCATTAGACAAGTGAAGAATACTATCCATTGCAATTCACCCCACTTGAGAAATTACCAACAAGAGGTGCATAGACTAATATAACACTTTGAGGCCTTCAATATTACTGTTGTTCCCAGGATAAATAATACTCTTGATGATTCCCTATCCACTGCAGCCTCGAGGTTATCCCCTTTAGAAGGCTATGAATCCTCTAGGTTCATTGTGGAACTACTCTATAAACCATCAGTATCGAACAATATATCTAATTGGAAGGTTTTTGAAGGAGATGAACAGATTGTAGATTTTCTAACTAATCAAGAGAATTTTAAATATCTGGCTATTGATGATGAGGTATTCCAAGAGAAACTGGCAGAAATCGATTTCCATATAAAGAAGGGAGAAACATATCACTCTAATAATAAACCAAGGTTTCACACGATACTGAAAGGTGTAGCCAATTTGGAGAACCTTTTCGACCCGAAGGAAATATTTAAAGGGTCAAAGAAAACAAAGAAAGGGAGTTCATGTACCATATATGAGACTATAAACCTAGGAACCCAGAAAAACCCTAAGAATGTAAATCTAGGTAAAACAATGTCTAAAGAAGACATGAAATCTTATCTCAAACTTTTTAGAGAATATCAAGATGCCTTTGCATGGTCCCACCGAGAATTGAAAACTTATGACACCCTCATTATCCAACACACAATCCTGTTAAAATCCATAGTAAAACGCTTCCAACAAAAGCTCAGGAAGTACCATCCATCTCTGGAACCCCTGATGTATCAAGAGTTAAAAAAATTGTTAGATGATAAGATTATATTTCAAGTTAGAAACTCTTCCTGGGTAGCCAATTTAGTTCATGTCAGGAAAAATTATGGAGAGATCCTCCCGTGTGTAGATTTCAGATACCTTAACAGAGCTTCAAAAAATGATAACTAACCAGTCCCACCCATGGAACAACTCTTGCAGAAAGTGTCTGGCTCTGAAATATTTTCACTTCTAGATGGTTTCTTAGGTTATAACCAGGTCCTAGTTTCAGAAGAAGACCGATTGAAAACTACCTTTCAAACCAAGTGGGGAACTTTTACTTATAAACACATGCCCTTTGGGTTGATTAATGCAGGGGAAACCTTCCAAACGACCACAGAAATAGCTTTTTGGGGATTGATTAACAAATGTGTAGTAGTATATTTGGACAATGTGAATGTGTATTCAAAGAGAATATAAGACCACATCCAAAATCTAAGCTAGATTTTCGAAATGCTTAGGAAATATGGAATATCTTTAAACCCTAAGAAAACTATCTTTAGTGTCGAGGAAGGGAAACTACTAGGTCATATTATATCTCAAGCAGGAATTCGTATAGATCCAGAATGAATAAAGGCAATAGCTCAACTTCCCTTACCCCATAACAAAAAGTCTATGGAATCCTTCTTCGGTAAAATTAATTTTGTGAGAAAGTTCACGCCCGATTTCACTGAAACTATCAAACCCTTACAAAACATGATTCACAAGGATGCAGAGTTTAAGTGAGACGACGAGAAAATATATTCCTTCAACAATATCAATACCGCAATCTCTCAAGATCTAGTGCTGCGAAGTCCCAACTTTAGTAAAGATTTCTTCCTCTATACTTTCGCCTCCGACCAGTCTTTAGCTGTAGTATTGACCCAAAAGGATGATGAAAATAATGAGGCACCAATGTTATTTATGAGCAGTAATATCCAAGGAGCCGAATTGAACTACCCTGCTGTAGAAAAACATGCTTATGCGGTATACATTGTAGTAAAACATTTTAGATCTTACATCCTAAAAAAATCACACCAAATTCATCATGCCTCATCCCGCAGTCCGATCCCTATTCACTCAACATGATATGGGGGAGAGAAGAGGAAATTGGATGGCAGTTTTCCAAGAATTGGACCTAGATATAAAACCTTCCAAATTAGTAAAGGGAGAAGGATTGTGTAAACTGGCCGCAGAAGCCCAAGATATAATAAATGATGACCCTAGGTGGGAGAATGAATTAGCATTATGGTGAAATGAATCTTTATACATTCCCCTAGGGAAAGAATATTGGTATGGAAAATTAATTTACCTCGTGCATCATGGGACTTTCCTAGAAAACCTAAGCATTAAGGAAAGGAGAGATCTCAGGCTAAAATTTGTGCAATATCGCCTCGTAAATTCAATAATTTTCCGTGTGAATTATGATGGAGTACTTTTGATATGTCTCGAACATGAATATGCAAAAAAGGTTATGAGGGAGCTCCATGATGGTCCTACAGGTGGACACTTTGCAGGAAATACCACAACTCACAAAATATTAAGAGCCGGTTATTACTGACCTACTCTATTTAGGGACGCTCATACGTACGCTAGGAACTGTAAATCTTGTCAAATGAGCACTGGTAGAGAAAAGAGAGCAGTTTTCCCACTCCAACCAATGACCATATCCAGACCTTTTGAGAAATGAGGGTTAGAAGTCATAGGGGATATTACCCGGAGTTATTCAAAACAACATAAATACATATTGACTGCTACAAAGTATTTTACGAAATAGACATAGGCCATCCCTCTAACTCACGTGAATGAAAAGGTTGTAATCCAATTCATAGAACAAAAACTGATCACAAGGTTTGGGATGCCTTCCGTTCTCATTTTTGACAATGCTACTTACTTTTCTCCTACTCTAATAAAAGAGTTCACTATATACAAAGGAATCATAATAAGATACTTTACAAACTACTATCCACAAGGGAATGGGGTGGCATAATCAACTAATAAGAGCCTAGTGAGGATCTTGAAGAAAATAGTCGTGGACAATTAGAGGAATTGGCATAGCTCGCTTCATAATGCCTTATGGGCAGATAAAGTAACACCCAAGGAAGCTATAGGAAAGTGTCCATAATTTCTGGTATAGAGACAAGAAGCCATTCTCCTAAATGGGTTATATCTTCTGTCACTTCATCTTGCTCAGGGATCAAGAGGATAACCCTCATCAGTTATTCAACAAAGAATTGATACCCTCCTCATGATTGATGAAGAAAGGGAGAAAGAAAAATCTAAGTTCATCGCTCATCAACAGATAGTTAAAATATGGTTTAACAAACATAAGGCCAAGGAGAAGAATTTTGAAGTAGGAGACTTAGTCTTGAAATGGGATAGAGAAAACGAACCTAAGGGAAAAGATTCAAAGTTTCAAAATCTATGGCTCGGGCCTTTCCACGTATTCGAGAAAATTAAGGGAAGCACGTATCAGTTGCAAAATCTGAGGGGGGAACCCAACGCCATCGCAGTGAATGGCCAAGCCCTACAACAATATTTCTGTTAAAAAAAATGATGTCTTTTTCATGTTACATTCTGATTAGGATAAATGTGTAGGTTTAGGGTAGGCTGATTGCATAGTCCTTTTATTTTTGTCTTTTCTTTTGCTTGGTATTTTCTTGTAATAAATTTGTGTTTTGTAAAACATTGGTCGACCTTAATAAATATGGTGTAGAAAACTCTGCTCCTAACTTACGCTTACGTGCAACATGAGAAACACTAGGAAATTACAAATTTCTTCAAGGAGATATATATCTTGTCTTTTCAAAACAAACGACCTTGGTAAGTAATGAAGTGTCTGCCTGGTGGTCTGGTAAAGCCAAAAGGGAAATATGGAAAGTTGGAAAGGATCAGATGTACCTCTAGACAGAGCTAGGAACAATTTCACATTAACTATTTCATCTTGCAAATAACATATGTCCTCCTCTCCAACTCGCTCAGGGGATTTCTACCAGAAATAAATCAATTATATTAAATGAGTGAAAAGTTGGAGAGGGTATGCAGATAACTCCGCTTGAGTAGTGGACGCTTCTTTGTAGCGGAGCAAGGTCTGTGATGTCGGGGTGACTCTGCTAGGGCTATGGACGCTCACTAGTAGCAGAGCAACATCATAGTGAGTGAATAATGATAACTAAAATGGCCTCTAGACAGTGAATGCCTTACCCGACTCTTGTCAAAAAGGGGCATGGGTCACGGTCAAGAGGAACAAAGATGGGATAAAGGATAAACTCCATAGGCGGACCCAGATTCATGAACCCAAGAAATTGTACACACATGGATAGGAAATAATATGATAAAAGAAAAGCCAGTTAGTTTCTCAACCAACTTCTGCATGAGCTAAGCTCGAAGGAAGGAACAAAGATTCTGCTTTCTCCCAGAGAATCTCCATTTGTTGAGCGCTCAACACACCCTAAAATGTTTTATGAAATTTTTTCTCTTTTGGGTACCACTTATTTTCTTTTGTTCTGTTTTATGAATTGAGTCCGTTGTGGAGGGATCACTAATTTTGTTTTCATGTCTCATCATCGATCAAGTTGGATTTATTTGAACCTGTCAAAGTGAAACCTTTGTGTCTAAAAAGAACTTGGCATTTTAACTAAGAATCTGCAACTAAAATTGTGACCCAGATGCTTATGTTCGACATCAACAAAATCCGAGCAAGTAAAAATGACAACATAGTAATAATAATCGCTGATCGTCGATGTATTATCAACATTGGTAAAAAACATAGTAGATTTGCATTGGTTGTTCGCAAAGAAGATTCAGGAAATGGACGATTTCCCATCGGCGTCGAAGAAATATGAGAGGGATAAACATTGACATGGGCCATGATGAACCTATGATAGCCGATTACCGATGCATTTTTTTGGGTCAGTGAAATCTCAAAGATTTAAATCATGGAAATTTTTTTCATTGACACATTGTGGATCACCGATGCATTTTCGACATCGACAAGTTTCTAGAGGGGTAATCCAGGAATGCTTGTTTAAACTCATCACTGGTCATCGATCCTTGATACTTTTTCAGCATCGACATGGTAGGACTGGTTTTTTAAAATGCTTATCTAATGAAAATCATTGATTCCGAATAACACGATTAAACAAAGATGCCAAATTAAAACACCACATGCCTTTTCCACGTAGGCATTTTGTACGACCTAGTTTCATCCCTAGTCACCTTAGGTTTCCTTGTGTCCTAGTCAAACTTCCAAGTCAACGTTTCCACATCAAGTCTATACGACAAGATGGATTGATGTCAGAGTTTTTTCCAAGAGGTATCAAAGAACATTGTCTAAAAAAAGCGCCGACTCCCGATCCACCCGTTAATTTAGTGGAATGATGGGATGTGTTCAACACAAAATAGGATTGGATTATGCCATTTAATAGGAGAATTTATGTTTCACTCTACATACGTTGCTACCCTGTGCACCGATCGAACAATGATAATTTGAAATTGCCGATGAACCACATTATAGCCTGCTCATGTGCCGCCAACCTATGACTGCATTTAAATCTCGAGCATAATGTAGATTTGGTGAAAGATTTTGTAGAACCATAGATACACCCTGAATTGAATAACTGATGCAATAAGGTAAGTATTATCTCTGTTTAAATAAATAAGACAACTTCGAACACCTATATTCTATACACAGGTTTCTCATTTCTAGAGAAGATGAATAAGCGAAGAGAGCATATCAAGAGCTGCGTTTGATTCTCAGAATCTCAAAACCAGGTTAAGCTAGTGTGAAGAAAAGGAAAAAATGCCTCCAAGGAATCCAACGACCATACACTCTCCAAGGGCACCAAAATTGAAGGAAGAAAATATTGGTGAAGGATATTCTCTTGGGGCTGCGAGGCAGTTGGAATTTTCTCATAGAGCGAAACCTGTCATCAAAACATCGACTAAGAAGGAATTTGCTCAACCCCCTTCTTTTGGTGATACAGAAGAAACCACTGGATCAAGGATAATTATCCCACAATGGGGAGATTTTTTCAATCGAATTAACCGGGAATATTACCCGATGTTTATCCCCCAAAACGACCCAAATGTATGGGTGCTCGACGACCAGGTTTTTCTGAATATCTGGTGGTCGTGATTGCATATGGTAGTCTGTCGAGCTCTAGTCTTGCCCTGGATTAAGATTTTGAGTTGGATAATCGATCATATAGATGCGCAGAAGTTCCTAATCAATGATTATAATGGCATATGTGTCGTATATTTTCTCCTGATAGAGGTTCGAAAATATTACAACATCAGGGACTTGGAGGAGAGGTTTAACACATATTTCATGGTGAATTTTTATGAATTCCATGACACCAGCCGATTAATGGCCTCTTGGTGGAAGGGAGACAAGAAATTTACAAACCAGAGCAATGGATGGTATGGGACAACAAATTTCAAGGAGCCATATATCTACTTAATGGCTCTAATTTACCGATTATATGGGGAAAAATATTGCGCTAAGTTCTTAGAAGCATGGATGCCCCTGACATACACTGTGGCTATTTTTGGGAGTAGCTTCAACTGGGGAGAAATCATCTCCAATCAATTTAGCAACAATATATTGTAGGCTCAGTTACCAAAGGAGGGAGAAGCACCTACTTTTCACATGGCCTCATATCTGCTAGATGTGATCTGCGCAAGGAATTTCTTTGCCGAAATGAATATGAGATGGCACTTCGCAAAGCTACCTATACATGTCTACTTCAACATCTTGTGGGAAAACATGTACAAGAAATCTTATGCTCTCATTTGCGATGAATTCATTGTTCGGATTATTTCATTATTTTCAAAAAATAATGCCCAAGACCGTCTGTAGCGGCCAAGAAAATGATTTCAAAAGTAGGCCACTAGTACCTGAACGAAACCAAAACCTATATCAGGGTTTTCAGGGCCACCAACGCACCACATTTACTCCCCTCTCACATCCCAGAGTGACTCTTCATAGGATAAATATGTTACCAGACCATCATGCAGGGCTATAATTCCATTTTGTTAAGGAAAAGAAATGAGCATTCATACCCTATGGTTTCCATGTAGGGTTTTCATAGTGAAGGACACTATGCAAGCTAAACAAGAGGGTTTGATCCAACTAGAAATAGGTTCCCGACAAGCCGATTCCACAAACATGACCCTAAAGGCCTAGTTCTCTAGCATGCGTCACAAGTCTCTTTATGCTGGCCATATGCACATGACAAGTTTGAAGATGAGATATTTAGAGAATGTGTTCAGGACTGGGAGGAGGTATTACAGAGAAAAACTAACCCGAACATGACTAGGTTCAAAGCTATTAGTATGGATGAACAATTCAAAACGATAAAACATACAACTCAAGAAGATCTCAAGGTTAGAGAAGAAAACAGAGAAACAAAATCCACCTAGGCATAAAGGAGGGGGATGTAGTTACTGGAAGGATCCCAAAGAGTCATCTGTTGGAAGATTGGTTGTTGTCATTGATGTCAACCCTAGTCATGGGTTTTGGACCGCAAGATTGATGAAGGTATTTGGACATGAAGGAAAATGCACATGCATATACAACACCCATGGATGGATAGTATACATCATGTTGTT
>ML778683.1:386984-409092 GCA_009831015.1 Picea engelmannii
AACTATTGATTATTTCTCATATATTGTGCATGGTGTATTATGGTGTATTGGTGTAACTCTTATACTATTGTTCATTTCTCATTGGATATAGTTGAATGGTTTAAGGATAAGTTGGAAAATGTTTTAAATTTTACTTGATACTGATTCACCATCCTCTCAGTATCAGCATCATCCAACAACTAGAGAATGATCCTCAACTAGTAGAAATGATGAGTATCACCCTGGCTGACCCAAGAAACATCATACAGGAGCTAAATGGATCAGAGTCAAAACAACTGGAGAAAAATGTTGGTCTGGAAAATACCAGATTTCCATTACCACATGCCAGATCACTGGTGACCATTCCAATCCAGCATGAGATTCTAGGAACACCAGGTGAAATGGGTGTGCCTAATACCTTGTTTGATCTAATAAATATCTATGACGATGAAGAGATTTCAAAGGTCTCGCTGATAACTCCGATACCAATTATAGAGGAGAAAAAACCAGGGGGAACATCTACTCCAAGTCCCGATGCATCAATTCCAAACCCTATGTAGGGAGACCATGAGGCCGAAAGTATCTTAGTCACTGAACTTATCGACCTATCGAGGACCTTGAAAGACAACTCTAGGGATAAGCTAAGTTCAGGTGGACAAAAAGAGGAATTGAAATAGCCAGAGATCAACACCTCAACAACCGATCACCAAGTAAGTATTGAGTTTGTCATTGTCCCTTCAATTTTGGCTGATACCTCCCCAGCTGATGAACACCAGATGAAGGTCGAGCGATTGGAGCTTATGGAATTTTCCCCTCTCAAATAAGTACAAGAGCCGGTCCTAGAGAAAATACATACAACAAGAATCTTGGGTAACACTTTGACCTAGGGATAAAAACAAATCCCTGAGCCCATTGATGAGGCTGCCGATATACAGAGGATTGCTTACGATCAGAAGAGGAAATCCATTATGAGGAGGACCACCAAAAGAAGGCTCACGCTGGATAGCTCGATTCTCATCACCACGAAGGAGAAGAGGCTCAACATAGTAAACACAAAGACATATGAGCTCATCGAAGCAGGGATAGCTATCAATGATGCCACACTGGATCAAGAAAAGAGATATGAAAAAGAATTAGCCGTCACATAGAAGGATCTAGAACATCTGTGCCATGTGGAAAAATATTATCGAGACTCAACGCAGACCACAGTTTTTTTGAAGAGTGAGTTTCAAGATGTATATGCAAATTTCACAAGTGAAAGACATCTCTTCATTACATGTGTAGCTGATTATCAAGAATATACCCTTATGGCACTATAAACCTGTAAGGATGTGGAGAGATGGTATGAAAATGCATACCAAGTTGTAGAACAAATTGATTACATAAGCATAGTGCAGAAGGGTCGAGAAGCGAAGGAGCATGGCATTCAAGTGTTGAGGGATAGAAACATCTCCCGGATCAGGAAAACAACCAAATACCGGGTAATGGTGTCCCAAGAACCTCAAAAAGAGATATAGAATAGGTGGGCTGAGTGCGAAAGAGGCTAGGAAAAGATCAATCAAGAGATGAAAGACATTGGCCTCCCAGAGTTTGGCTCACCCGAAGATTTTTTTGACTTACATGACATATTCAAACAACTTGCATAACAAGACTCAACATGGGGAGCAGAGACCACACAAGTGGAAAGCATGACACCGGGTCAAATAAAAAAGTTTATGGAGCATCCAATCAAGGATCGTGCATTTCTGCAGAGTTTAAGTGCCAAAGTCATCAAGTATATAAAACAGGCAATAGAAGTGAAGGAAACCCTTTCAGCTCCGATGGATCATCATAGATTCTAATATTCTAACATATGCGAGTATCTTTTCGTCAAGTGGTCAGAATACGAGAAGATTCATCCACTCTAGTAGAACCACAAGATGATTTCTAGGGAACAAAGTGATCAAGCACCACATGGAAATCTTTTGTTTTACTTAACACAAAATTGTAGAATCTATTTTAGTTAGTGATTCTTTATAAATAGGGGGATTGACCTTTTAGAAGGGGTCACTGGTTTTGGGGAAAATACCCTCTTTTGAGAATTGTAAAGAATTTTTTCTGAGCAAATTTAATTAATAAGTTCTTTTTAGAACCAGAGAAAAAAATCTTGTTTTTCATCAAAGGCATTATGTGATTGGATTGAGGAGGAATTACTTCCAACTTTATTTCAGTAGTGGATGCTGTCACGAGTAAGAGTTTCTGAATCTAATGATAAGCTATTGTTTTCAATACTTTAACAATTCTTTTGTTCTTAATGATGAAAAACAAATCATTGTGTTAATGTGTGATTGATGGTAGAGCTAAGGAAACTATTTTTCTTGCACTCATCTTATTGCATGCGTATTTTATTTCAATAATTGTATCTCAGTCACTGTTGAAATACCAACAAGTTAATGTATTATTACTAAATTTGTAATGGGTGTGAATACCATTATCTGCATGCTAGAGAACGAGGGTTATCCCAGGCTCAACCTTCTTTAGTAGTTAAGAATCCTTTCTATCAATTGTTTTATACCATCACACCTTACTTTATTAGACTCATCTAATAAAAAAAAAAGAAAAAAGAAAACATTTAATCCGAGGGAGGAACTTTCACAGAAAGATATCCTTTCAATCACTAAGTAAAGCCCATCGATAAATTTGCTAGATCGAAAAATCTGGAGAACCATTCCACCCATCAAATGCTGCAGATTCTAATTGGGCCTCTAAGGCGGGTTTGGTTCCTACTGTTGAGTTAAAGGGATCTTGGACCTCTCAACACCTTTTTTAGTTTCATAGGAGGAAGCCATTCAGAAGGACCGGGGTATGGATTTTTCCTTGAGACTAGAAGGAAAGTTAGTAGTGACTTCCAAGATTTATCTAAAAGTACAAGAATGTTACAGATAACAATATAAATATGTACAAAGCCTGATTTGTTTCTAGAGGATTATTCGAGCAAGAGGGAGAAGATTATGATGAGATACTTTCTCCATTAATTGAAGAAATAGTTCCAGTTTTCATGAATACAACTAGAACAACCATGATTCTGATACAATATGAGATTCAGAGGGAGCAGCCCCTGTATTTGAGATTGAGTTGCCTGCATGAAAGAAGAAAATATACATTCAGTTTCAGATGAAGATGTTGCCATGATAGAATAGAGGAGCTACTCTCAGAGTTCAACAACTACAGTGAGAATAGAGCAGTCATTCTTAGCTTCAGAAATAACAGCTGCAGGTGCAGAGTCCCAGTTCCAGAAGGAACAATTGCAGAAAAAGTAGAGGACATACTCTCATGAAGTGAGACAAATAGTGCTTTTCAGAAAGGACATAGAACCAACACATGATTATGCATATTGAGTTGTAGTTGAGCAAGTGTACCAGGTTGGTACAATGTGTTGTGAAAATTTGGTTTCGAAGTACAGGATAGGAAGACTCATGTCTGTAAGTTGAAGCAAGCCCCAAGAGCTTGGTATGGAAGGATTGCTAGTTTTCTGATAAGCTTGGGATTTACCAAGAGTAAAGTTGATCCCTACCTTTACTTCAATATTATGGATGATGGACCAGTTATATTGCTGCTATATGTACAGGTGAAGAAAAATTCATCACATATTGTAATAAGAAGTTTGCTGCTGAATTTGAAATGAAGGATCTAGGCCCGATCTATTATTTCTTAGGTCTTGAAGTATGACAAAACCCATAAGATATTTTATATAGTCAAGGAAAGTATGCTTTGAAAATTCTAAAGAGATTCGACATGATGGACTATAGAACCATGTCCACACCTATGGAGACAAATATGAAGTTATTGGATGATACTTCGTAAAAAATAGTTGATGTTAATCTATACAAATAGATGATTGGTTCGACAAATACTAGACCAAATATATGATTTGTTGTGAACACCTTGAGTTAGTATCTGGTGGGTCCCAGACGTGTTCACCTTGTAGATGCATAGAATGTGATGAGATGACTTAAGGGTACGTTGGGATATGGCCTCTATTTTACCGAAGATTATGACTTTAGATTGTATGGTTACACTGATTCAGATTGGGATGTGGGATGTAAGAGCTTCAGACAGAAAAAAGAACTTGAGGATGTTGTTTTAGTTTGGGGTCAGCCATGACTTCATGGAAAAGTAGGAAGAAATCCAGTATTTCTCTTAGTACGATAGAAGAATAGTACATTGCAGCATGCTCCGCTAGTTGTGAAGCCATATGGCTTCAGAAGTTGTTGATAGGTCTATTTGACCTAGAAATGAATTCTACCATGATGTTTTGTGATAACCATAGTTGCATAAAGATGATAGAGAACCCAATGTTCCATGATAAGACATATCACATTGATATATAATACTATTACATTCGTGACTTGGTATAGAAGGGAGTTGTGAAGCTCCTATATGTTGGCACAGATGATCAAGTAGAAGATGTGTTGACTAAGCCTCTGTCTCGTATGAAGTTTGAGTACTTCCGAGAAAATCTTAGTGTAGTATGAAAAGACCTCCCTTGAAAGGGTGAGTGATGCTAATGATACTATGGTATCCTGACCAACAACATGTAGCTCAATTAGGATTTTATATCCTAGGGTACTGATCATCCCTAGACATATCCCGAAGGTCTGATAAGGACGGTCTGTCAAAGTACCTGTGCATGTATATGCCAACTCTGGTCAGTAGTGGTAGCTCAATTATGATTCTATATCCTAGGGAATCTTATGATTCTTGGGAATATGTCAAAGGTACGGTAAGGATGGTCTATCAGAGTACCACAAATGTTGTTGTTGATGCACCTGCCTCATTCTATTGCCACATACATTGATTTTGATGTTCCAACTTCATGTTGTTGACGATGTTGATACTCCAGTTCCATGCTGTTGTTGCCATTGATTTTGATGTTCCAACTTTGTGCTACTGATGATGATGATGTTACTCCAAATTCATGCTGTTGTTGTTGATGATGATGTTACTCCAGCTCCATGCTGCAAATGATGATGATATTGATGATGAGAAAAACTTTCGATGATTTATAGATATGACTGACAATGTTCCTGATGTTGATGACGATGTCCCCTCCTCTTGATGATGTATTGAGTCCAGTCAATTTTTATTAATGTTGTTTGTAGAATACCCTTCTTGTTAAGGGGGAGTGTTGAAATATTGTAACTTTGAAGAATATTCTACCTAAGAGATAGTTGAATAATATTATTATATTATATTTAATTAGGTCCCATTGTGCCTTAGTAAAATTCGTCCCTATTGTGCCTTGGTAGATAAATGTAAATTAAGAGGGTAAAGTGACAGGTCAGCCCAGACCTAATTATAGGCTGGCTAGACCGCTATTTATAAGAGAGGCTAGCACCTCATTTGGACGCACACATCACACTAGCTCTGCAACTATGAAGAAGTGCGTAAGTCTTGGAGGAACTGATACTACAAATAAGTGTGACGTCAAGGAGGGTTCTTGGTCTATGTCTTGGTATCTCTTTGTTAAGTAGTGTGTTACTCTTCCTAGTGAAGGAGTAGAGAAGGATCTTCTGTTTGGTTTTTGGTCTATCTATATTGAGTAAGTTTTTGCTAGGTTTTCTTCCCCATGAGGGTTTCCTAGGATAATCTATGTGTCTCTATTGTTTCTATGATTTCCTCTCTTTCAATGATCTTACTTATGAAGCTATTGAACCAAATGATTATAATAATAAATAAGAACCGTAACTACTAGCTATATAAGTAAAAATTCAACACTTTCCTCCAGCTCTTCGATCCTTGTTTATTTCTCCTCGTTCTATTGGAATTTTTTTTGAATGCTATCCATGTTAGCATTCATGAATGCAGAGCTGGATGTAGCTGTTTCTATGGGTTTTTCCCTCACATCTTTAGTCACAAGGATGTGTGTGACAATTGATATAGGGATCCCTTCTGTTGCTAACACTTTCTTCACTTGCTCCTGCACAATCCTACCAGTTTTACTATCATAGGTGAAGCTTCTCAAGTCAAGCACTTCACTTGATTGGAATGGTGTCCATAGTCCCATCCCTAAATAAATTCCTATTATATTTGTGTCCTCTCTTGCGGATGATGTCTTCGGGATGTCTATTTCCATTGGGTGGGTTCCCCTCTTTTGTCTTTCACGTTATTTTTCTTCCTTTATGCTTCAACCACTTTGTCAACTACCTCTTTGGATGCCTTTTCTTCTTGTTATGCTGCTTCTCTGGCTTCTTGCTCCTTTTTTTTTATCTCTCCTTCTTTTGCATCTTTAGCCTCTACCTCAACTTTGGATTTGTCCTTGTTTGCATCGATCTTCCACTTGTTTTTTTCTATGTCATTTTTCATTTTTAGGAATTTCTCCTTATCCCTCCTCTTCTTATCAATGGATACTTCCTCTACCTCTTCCATTGACCCTGAGTGTATTGAGGTGGAAGTGTGGGGTGATTTATCAACTTCCTCTTCCTCTGCCTTCTTCTTGGATTCTTCTCTATCATTTTATTCATCTACGATCCTCCTTCTTGGTTGGCCACACTTATTGAAGATGAATTCGTCATAAGCACGGGAATTCTGGTGCACTGCTTCTTCCTCCCAGATGTATGTGGTATATTCCTAGGGTAGACCAATCTTATTGAAGTGGCCTCTCACAATATTCTTGGGGTCATGTCTTCTATCCACTCTTCTCTGAAGTGATAAGATAACAAGGTATTTACCTCTGGTTGAGCTTGCTTGGTGTTTTCAAAGAAGTAATTACCAACATACAGTGGTAGGGGCGACCAAATTGCCTTTTTCATTCAATATAACATTCCCCCAACCTCGTGTATGATGGTCTGGTATGTGACCTCTTGAATATAATTTTGTCAGGCATGAATCAAGGAAGCAAATGAGGTGGTTTCATTGCACCATACACTCTTATACATGTCCTATGCTCCATGAGATACCAATTTCCAATTCTCTTTATGACTGCTATAGCTTATCGATCATGCAAGGAGGAGTGGTGCAAAATATAAATTCATATAAAGAGTCTAGAAAGTGATCGCATATCTTCTAGTATTGTATGCGATATTTGTGCTCCCAGAGCACTTTTCAATATGCATGAATTATCGGTTTGGATGGCTGCCAATCCACCCCATTCTAGTGTACTTATGAGTTGTACACATGATATTCAAGAGGTATGAGGACATGTGAAATATTTGAAATGTTCTGGGATGGCCCCCTTTTACCATAGAGATAACACCGTGATATTTTCAGATAGGATGTCATCCCAATTGAATGATATCCCTTCATTTGCGCAATAGTATATCAGGGGCATATATAATAAAGAAAATCGTGACACACCATGGATACTAGGTACTTGTAAGGCCTTCTTAGGGAGCTTGTGGGGTATCCACCTTTGGGCTTGCATTTTAATTGTCTATCGGCCCTGTACCATTTGGGAAACATGTCCTTTGATGTGTATTCAAACTCACTAAGAATCTTATTATCCAACTTCTTACTTCCATTTTCAATTTATAACACTTGGAAAAATATTCAGGTTTGAATGAAGCTATGGGGTACTTCCTAACATTTCATACATATATGCATTTTACATTGATGTTATTCAAAATCCATGTGATAGAATCTGCACATGGGAACACTACTAGATGTGATGCTACTCTGAAAATTCCTGACTTCCTAATGTTTTTTAACACTTGGAGTTCATCTGGTTCTGCAGATTCAACGAAGAAGTTATATTTCTTGAACATATGGTATACATCTCCCCAATTCAATGTCTTTCTGTCCTTTTCCAGAAGTCCTGATGTATCATCATATGTTGCTCCGATTATTTCTCGCTCACCTTCTTCTTGTTGGCCACTACCGAAGGCTTCAGTCCCAAATACCTTACTTGCTATCTTCTTTGGAGGCGACATACTTGAACCTGCAAGAAAAATGACCTCAGTGTGGATATTGAATTTACACATAACATGAAATTGAATTAATAATTTGAACTACCAAAAACCTTATTGGGGATTTATTTGGGTAAAGAGTCATCATGTGAGGATGATAAAGTGATGGCAGGCATGTTGGAGCAATTTGGTGAAAATTTGAGGAAGAATGGGTGAAAAATGTGCTTATAAGGCCAAATCAAAGGTTTAAAGATTAAATCCTTTGAAACAAATTAGAGGAGTTGATAACAAGTTGTCCGATGGGTATCAAACAAGTTAGTGTCAAGGTTTCCAATTTTGTTTTGGGGAATTTCATGCTAAGGCTTTTAAGCGAGGTTAAGAATTGTTTGAATTAGCTTCGATCGACATAGTTGAGGACAAATCCTTCGATGTGAATCGAAGGAGTTAACTCCAACTACTCTAAAAACACATTAGAGGAGTTTAGTTTTGATCTTCCGAAATATGGGCAATCGATGAAGTTACCTAGAACTCCTTCGATCATATAAAAGGAGTTAATGAGAACTCCTCCAATATGATCAGAGGAGTTGCTACTAAGTGTCCCGATTAAGAGACGAACGGTTGAGGACTTTTCTTAGAACTCATCTAATCATATCAGAGGAGTTAAAAATGACTCCTTTGATATGAACGAAGGAGTTACCAAGAACATGTCCTCGTGTGGGTAATTTTGCTTGTAGGAGAAGCTTAGATCAGGGTCTTGGTAGGCACTTGTAAGCCACTAGGGTCGATCGAAAGTGGGGTATTCGAATGGCCTTAGTTCCGTATAGAATCGGAGGGGGTGCAAAACCCTAGACAAAGTGAATATTGGGGTTGTAATAATAGATAAATGACTTGGTTTGTAGAGGATTATGGGATGAGGAAGGAAATATGAAAGGAGGTATGCTAAAACAAATAAAACAAAGGGGAAACCTAACCCAAGAAAGAATGAAAACATCAAAACATTCCTGGAAACCTTAATTCCATGTGGAGAATCTAGATAGGCTGTGAGTGTGGATGGAATGACTCGACGTGTTCTTGGTCTGGAGAGATATATCTTCACTTCGACTCCTTATAGGGATAATGAAAATATTGGGCTGTTTGGTAAATATAGAGATCAACGAGTTTCACATTTAATGCTAAGGTGGTAGGATATTTATAGTCGGAGGAATTGGGGGAAATTTCTTTGATCTCATCGACAGACTTGAAGGAAACTCCTCCGATGGGCATCAGAGGAGCTAGAACCAACTCATTTGATTCCACCGGATAGGTTAATGGTAACTCATGTGATAGGAAAGGTTATTATAGGGAAAGAGAGGAACTCCTCCGATGTAAATCGAAAGAGTAAAATTGAAATCCTTTGATGTACCTCATAGGAATTTGAGGGAACTGTGTCAATTTTCCTAGACTTACTTAAAAAATAATTTTTTTCAAGTACCTCCTTTTCCTAGTGTTTTCTTAAGGTAAGTAGGACTTCCAAAAAATGATTTAGGTAAAGAGAGAGGCCGATGGAAGGCACTTTTAAAACATATAAAAGAAGGGGATCTGTTTTCTCGAAAGGGGAATTGCAATGGAAAGAAGGAAAATGGAGGGTTGTAGTGCCTATCACAACAAATGGCGACCCATTGGGCGAAGCCATGAATCTCTGTAAGATGATATCCACATATATTTTGGGGAAGGGAGAATTCATCATGCAACATATTGAGAGAGAAACAATATGTTCCACAGCTTGGATTATAAGATAACTTAGAAGATACAAAGAGGGGCAAGACATTTCCTTTGACCATGTTGATTTCAAATTATTTATTATTCATATGATAAATGACTAAAGGAAAAGGTGTAGGGAGTATGAAAGAAACAAAACATCAGGAATTTTGAGAATACAAGTTATATTTCATTTCTCTGGTGTTTCTTCGCTTCCAGTGAGCGTCCATAGCTCTGACAAAGTCACCCCAGTGTCACAAGCCTTGTTCTGCTACCAGGGAGCATCCATAGCCCCGACATAGATACTTGCATGTCCCATATGATATTGAAATCCTTTCCCCAAGAATTTACCTTTTATAAAATTTGATTCCCTTTCATTTAGAGAGAGGTGGATGGGGGCATTCCAATTATCCTTTAAAGGCACTAGGGATGACACCTGTGATAGTGAGATTTTCTAACTTGATTATAGATAAACGAACTTCCTGAGTTACAATTTCTGGAATATTGGGAACATAATTTCCAAAACATTTTCTTTTAGTTCACCTAATGTGAAAATATGTTCTTAAGTAGAGGTCCTTGGTTCTCTGTTTCATTGCACTATTTTCTTGTATTGATAAACTATGTTCCTCCACTAAATAGGACTTGAGGAGATTCACAACAAGGCTTACATGTTTGGGGTGATATGTGGATTAAACACCATGTCAAAGAATTGTTAGGATATTGACACTAGATGTGCTACAACTTAAATATATGACGAGGACTAAGGTACTGGAAACTCTAAAATCCAGGGTGGTAGTTTTCAAGAAGGAACAAAAATATAAAAATCTAAAAAACAAGACATATTCAGTAACATACATAAAACAATCAAAAGAAACAAAAAATGAATGGATAAATAAAGGTAAGTGTTAAATATTTATTTATGTACAAGGGAACAACAACCTTGAAGGATAACTGATGTAGTGATTGAGAATTTTTCCATTTACGGGGAGAGGGTCAACTTCCCCTTGAAGGTTTTGTAGCCGAAATGTACCTTGGACAATATTTTCTTTGATAACATAAGTACCAAGCTGAAGTTTCTTGAAATTTGAGTGTTTCCCTTTATATTCGCGTGACTTGTCCCATTTGAGGACTAAATCCCCAACTTGGAATTATTTCTCACCAACAAATTTCTTATCAAACCAACGTTTTAATATATGTTGGTGAGTTTCAAACTTGCTTTTGGCTTTAGCATGACTCTCTTCTAAACTTCACAAGGTATTGATGCATCTTTGAATAACGGGGCACTCTCTTCATCGAGACTATTGAGTGAGTTGTAGGGAAGGAAGGTAGATATTCAAGGGTAAGATGAATTCTTTCCCATAAAAAAGTAAATATGGAGAGTTACCTATGGCATGCTTAGGAGTGACACAATTGACCGAGAGGGTGTTCGATAAAGAATTGTGCCAATTTCTCTGGTGATTGACCACAATTCGTTTGAGGATGCAGATTATGTTTTTGTTTGTGGATTCCTCCAAGCCATTACCCTGAGGATAATAGTTGGCAGAGTACTTCAAAATAATCCCTTTCTCTAATGAAAACTCATATACTTTTAAAGATGAAAAATAATTTGTATTATCAAACACTAGAGAGTTAGGATCTGTGAACCTTATGATGATGTTTTGTTCAATAAAATCAATCACTACATCTTCATTTACTTTGACCAATGGTACTGCTTCAATCCAACGTGTAAAATAATAGGTAGGGTTTAGAATGTACCTATGTTTTTTGTAGGAATGGGGGTTAATCCAACCAATTATGTCTAGACCCCATTGTTAAAAGGGTTATTCGATAGCAACAGGTTGGAGTGGAATAAAAACTTTGTGTTCTCATCTTGTATCTTTCTGGCATGCCTCGCAACTTCTTGAGTATGCAAGGGGGTCTTTAAAAAGTGCGGGAAAATAGTATCCAACTCTCAAAACTTTGTGAGTGGTCATGTCTTCTTTAAAATGGCCACCGACTGGTCCATCATGCATATCCTTCAGAACCTTATCAACATATTTCTTTTTGAGGCACCAGAGTAACACTCCATCATATTTTTTTGTAAACAATATTCCATGTAGTAGTTTATATTGTAATGATTTCAATCAGAGTGCCCTCTTCTTCTTCGAATTTAGGTGATCTGGGGATGTGCCATGCTGTAGGTAATATTTGAGATCGTTATAATATGATCCTTCAATGGCTAGGATGTATGGAACTTGTTGCGTATACATTGTTGGTTCATCTTTCCACCCATCTTATTCTTGATATTCATCACTTTCGTCTTTTGTCACTAGTTTGCATAGGCCTTGACCTTTCACAATATTGGTTGGTTTGGAATCAAGGTCATATTATTGTAAGTTCGTCATCCAATTTCATTGCCGCTCTCCCATTTTTCTTTGAAAAAAAAGAGACCCGACCCTCTGAGTGAGGGATGATGACTTTTGTATGATTTTTTAGAATATAAGGTCTGAATTGTTTAATAGATTTATGGACAACAAAATCTTTCTTATCCACTGGGGGGTATTTTAGCTCAAAACCTTGTAATCCAGTTCTCATGAATGAAACAAGATATTTGTTTCCTTGCTCATCTTTCTGTGTGAGCACTGCTACCAGAGAGTGATCAGGCAAAAACGTATTTAGAAAAACATCCTTGGTAAAATATAGATTTCACAGAGATGGGGCAACAACTATAGAAACTTTGATATTCTCAAATTATTCTTTCTCTACTAGTGTCCATTTAAAATGGACATATTTTTTTATCATTCTTTGAAGTGGCTTCACAATATCAACAAAATTTGGAACAAATCTTCTCACAAAATTAATTCTGCAAAAGAATGACTGCATTGATTTATTTCTGTGAGGTGGAGGAATTTGTAGAATGGATTTTGTCCTTTCCGTGTCCACTTAAATTCCATCTTTGGAGATCACGTGTCCTAGTAAAATGCCTTCTGAAACAAAAAATACAGTTTTCTTGGTATTCAAAGAAATCCCATATTTCCTACATTGTTCAAATATCTATTTCATGTGCTTTGGATGGTCTTTCCTCTTATCTGAATAAACAATCACATCATCAAGTTATTCCACCACACTTTGACCAATCATACCTTTAAAAGTGATATCCATTTCTCTTTGAAAAGTAGCTCCCGCATTCATCAAATTGAAGGGCATTTTTCAGTAAGAATACGTTCCCCACTTGTTCTGGAACATGGTATTTAATCGGTTAGGTTCTGCTACGAGAACCTAGTTGTATCATGAAAACCCATATAATAGAGAAAACAAATCATATCCAGAGACAAGTTGTAGGATTTGCTTCATTGGGGGAATGTGGTAGTTGTCTTTGTCGAAAGTACGATTTAGATTCTAGAAATCTATGCAAATTTTTGTTTCTCTTGACTTCTTCCTTATGGGAACCATGTTAGAAACCCAAGTCAAATATTGAACCTTAAAAATTATTCGAGCATCCAACAATTTCTTTAATTCTTTTTGTATAAGAGGCTCGATAGTCGGAAGTATCTTTCTGAGCTTCTAATAGAATGGCTTGAAACCTACTTTGATTGGGATCACATGTTGTATTATTTGGGTATCATATGTTTTCAGGTAATCATAAGTCCATGTGAAAACATCTCGATACTTCTTAAACAATTATGTGAATGTGTGTTTTTCTTTGTCTGAACAACATGTGCCCAAATTTACATATTTAGGTTGTTTAGATGTTCCAATATTGACCAAGAAATGCATGATAGTTGAACTGTTGGTATTTGGGTTGGCTGACCTCCTGAACTTGGATTGCAAATAAATAATTTCTCAAGATTTTAAACACTCTTCGGGACACAATTAGTCTTTACCTTGTTTTCTTATTCACGATAGGTTTGTAACTCTTGCTCATGTGTTTCAACATCGATCACCACATCTTGGAAGTGTACAAACTAGTGAGAAAATTGATAATCTGAGTGTCACTATTGAATACTCTCCAATTTGTGACATTGTCTGGTATGGAGGGCCTGCAAATCATTTCAATCAAAAAACCATCATGAGGGGGCATGAACCTAGATGTCGCATTGGCCAATATATCTACATCTATATTTTTATCTTGAGGTATAGAATTAATATTAAATGCATCAAACGAGTAAAGAAAATTCCATACCTCTTGTTGATAAACCTTTAGATGTGAAGTGTTATAGAAATATTCCTTTGCAGATAGGTGAACATTCCCTTGGATCACTGAGCCCTATACCAAGACATAAAGTTTCATTTGGAAACTATCATTCCTATAAATTCATATTTTCCATCAACAAAGAGAGAAGGAGGGGAAGTGTGATGTACCTCATTTATGAAGTTTGTCCTAGACACTCCAATCTGCGAGCTTGATCCAACTACCTGCAATGGACAAAAAAAGACAAACATCTATCTCCTACTCTAATGGATTAGACAAAATCAATTCATCTATGCAGATTAAGAGAACCATAGACAAGCACATATAAACATACACTTGAAGGAAATCAACCATGTATATTAATGAGAAATTAGAAAGGAAAACTAACAATCTTCAGATAGTGTTGCAATATCCTCTCGAAGTCCTCCTCGTCCAACCCTTGCTCAAAATATCCACAATTAAAATAACAATGCTTTGCTAATTTTTGCTCCCTTTTCACCATGGAAATGGCTCCATTTATGGGCTTTGAGAGGCTCAATCAATTTGAGTATTTTTGGAATTGGTTGAGGATATGGCTCCATTAGTTGTGATTTTTTCCTTAGATGCATCCATGGAGTCATATTTGAGACAAACTAACCCAACCTATCCATAACTGTCTCTTATAATAAAGTGGGATTTCGTCCAATATTCCCTCAACCAACATAGCCGTCCCTTGAAGTGGAAAACATAGCGCTACAACTCTCCCTTAACATGGATAAGGAAGTTCTAGCACTCCTTATATATGAGAAAGGGAGATCTAGTCTTCCAAAATGTCAAAACGATGAGTAATTCCCTAGGTAAAAATATTTTTCCGACTGTCAGATGATGGGGCTTCTTCTTATAACATGTTTTTATGGGTTGTAGCAAGTTCTTCCTTGGTGTCGTATCAAGATGAGACACTTAGGAAAAGTGAATGTGATACTTGTGACACTTATGATACTTATGACACTTGTGACACTTGCGAAACTTATGATACAATGTCGACGTGAAGAATTTTGATGTGTAACAGATTCCCCCCAAAGTGTGAAGCCAAAAGAGGAATGCTAATGGCTGAAACACTTTGTAGATTCTTAGAAGAAAGGGTACGGATTTGGAGAACCTGGTAGAAGATACAAATATCCATCAAATAACATTAGAATATATTCCATCCTTGAGGCATGCATACCTATGCTTGGAATACAAATGACTGAAAACATGGCCACCAACAAATACACTCGGATCCATGATGATATTGACTAAGGACATGAACACAAAAGATATAATGTGGATCCATCCCTCTATGACCTGACTTGATCATAGCAACGAAAGAATACATAGTGGAGCTACAATGTGATAAGAACATAGCCACAGACTAATACAAAGAATATATATGTTACATCGTATATATCAGTCAAATGATATCCATCACAACCTGGGTAAAGTGTATATGTAGATGAATACTCAACCCAGGGTCTTTGTATCGATCCTATAACAGTATGATTCTGTCCATGCGAATAGATGATTTGATGTTTTCAAGTTTCTGTGGTGAGGAGTTTCGTAGGTGTTATCCGGATAATCCACAGTTGGTGTCATTTTCGTCATCGACGTTCCGAATCCGAATCGGGATTCATCATGGCAGAACCTACTTTATTACTGGTCATTGATGTATACCATTAACAAGCACAATATAAATCGCCATTGATGTCGATGACTTTCAAGGTACTTTAAGTACAATCCAATGAATGTGAATAATGAGTTGAAGTTGAACAATCGTGGAATCAATCGGTCAGGGGTCATTGATGTATACCCATTTCTGAATGCAAGGAGGCCTTCCATTGAGGCATGTAGGTCCCAAGGTACTGATGTGTTCCTAAGTCTATTTCCCAGATAATTTTTTGAAGTCGACAAGAAAATACTTGTCGAAGGAGGCAATTGATGTATTCCCCATCAATCAACACGAAACTTGTCACTGTAAAGTGATAAAAAATGGATTGACACGAGTATGGGAACTGTTAATATTGTGGATAGATGACTTTGAGGGGAAGACTTCCCTTAAACACCGAGGCACGAGATAAGGCTTGGCAACATAGACTCAGAATGGACCAAAACATAATGTGACAAGTGCTAGGGAATTCTTTGGATGGGTCAAAGGAGTAAAATGACTCATAGGATTTTTTCATTGCAGAGGAAAATGGATTATCGAAGTGTATGGTGAGGTGAAAAAAAGTGTCGTGTTCAAGGGAGACCATAAGATATTCCTTAAAATATCTTAAGAAACTCGACCCACTTCCTTCAATTTTTCCCCCATCCAGATAGATGAGTGCCTCTTTTTTTTTTTAACAAGCTCTAGGAGGGTAACACATGCTCGATACAACTCACCTTTAGTAAGTTCCTATTCCTTTATTTAATGAACTGGAAGAAGTAAGGGTTCATTTCCAAATAGGCCCTTCAATGTGTAGTTTTGCGAGTCCAGAGAAGGAAAACTCATTTGTTTTTCATGTTTAGGGAGTTTGAAAATAACTTAAAGAAAACTCCAGAGTTTTCCTTTTTCGTAGTTTTAGTCTTTGAGGCCTGAAAAATTATAAAATAATACGATGAAGAACTCTTCTAGCCTAGATTGACTAGAAAATTCCTTTTTCGTAGTTAGTCTGTTGGGACTGGAAAATGGTTAAACTACAGCCCACTAGATGACTCTTCATATTTTAACGAGCTCTAAGTATGACGGAGTTTGCTCTATATATTTACAAGGTCATCGAAATATTCTGCTCCATATATATCTGCGTAAACAAACAATTCTGTGCAAAAACGTCGACAATTCCTTTTAAAATCCACCATAATTGAAAAAACTAAAAAAATAAACATTACTAATGTGAAAAAGGTTTAAATGACTTTAATTTAGAAATGGTAAAAAGTCAATTAGGATAAAAACAAATTCATTTTCACCTTTCACTTTGCAATTTTCCCTTTTCTCTTGAGTTTTTCCCCTTTTGGAGAGATTCTTCTGGCGTCGATTATGAGAGCTATGAGTAGTTTGATCCTCCCCATAATTTTCCATGCTTTCTTTTTTTGTTTTTAATGCTTATTTCATTAGTTTTGACCCTTTAGGAGGCCCCATAGCGTCGAACTAGATCGACGCTCCCATAGGTCATCGTGGGGAGCACAAGTCTAGATTTCAGCACCCTGGTGTCCCCTTTGAGGATGTGCTAGCACTCTGAATTAGTCTAGAGGGGCATGCTAGGCATAAAATTTTAATGTTTTTTTAGTTTTTGCCTATGAAAAAGCATTTTCCTTCTTTGAAAATTTGGCTAATGTGGTTTCTTGTTGGTTTGAAGGTTTTCATTGGCCAAAATGATTGAATGGAGAGAAAGAGAGAATTATTATGATGACATGGCAACTTTGAAATACCCTCAAGTGAGGGAAGCTCTTGGGAACTACAGATTGTTAAAATATTTCAAGTTGCAAAACATGTGGAAGGAAGTCCTTTTGCTTGAGGATTTGATTGGACTGTGAGACAGTGATGAGAAAAAAATTCAAGTGGGATGTCATATGCTTGAGATCAATATAGAGGATTTGTACTTCCTAATGGGGCTCTCGAAGAGAGGAGAACCCATCATCTTGTCTGGACATCAGACCACACCATTGCATACATATGCATACATTTCTCAGTTTTGCGTGTCGAGATCGCAAAAAGAAGGGGGGATAATTTTTATTAAATATGTGAGGGATATTCCTCTTCGATATATCCTTTTCACGATCACTAAAATGGTGGGAAGCACCAATCCCCATCTCGCTTCCAAATCACAGATGGAATATGTTGTTAAGTGTCTTGAACGCAGGATCTTTAATTAGTGTGCAAGATTTCTGAGAAATGTCAAAGATCAAATCTCTAAGTGCAAAATGGGTAGGAATAAGCAGCTCAGATACAAATATTTCATGGTGTTGTTATTTTTGGAATGAGTACCATATATGCAGCCACAGGTTGCATTGGTAGCACACCCTACATTCGATCCCTGGATGGAGAGATGGACGAGCTTTTCACCCCAGCTCGGGAATGAGCCCTCATCCTTTACATTTAATGCTAGATTATTCACATCGTGGAGAAGGCATATTTTGATGGTGGAGGACTTCCCATATGCTTTAGTAGACTTTAGGGGTAGTGAATATTTAGTGCTCCCTGAAGGGGCATAATGAGATGGATTAGGTAAAACATGAAAGATCATGACCTTGCAACAATTTTTTTTCTTTTATATATATGTATTTTTTTGTTGTATAATGAGGGATCTAAATCATTTGTTTTCATCACGCAGACATAGGTATGTCGCATTTAACGGAGATGTCAACATTAGGATGTTGCGGTGACATTCATGTAGCAACAGAGGCTGATGTAAGAGTAGGATGACTCCATGAGGTAGAGATGAATCTTCGTGGATTAACCATGGGTGTTCCCTCTATGAGGATACAAGATGTACCTTTGCACCTTAAGAGACACACAATCAGAGTGTCGGAAGGCCTTAGTCACCTGTTGCAATGAGTGAATAGAGTGGTTATGTACTATCTTGAGCAGAATGTAGTGCAGGAGGATGAGTAAAATCTCTTTTCATAGTAGTCTTTTATGACGATGTTATGGGCATAATGGACCACATTTTTTTCCCTTATATGTAGTTTTTGGATGATGTATTTTGACACATGTTTTCTACTTAATATACATATATATATATATATATGAGTTTTTCCATGGCTACTTATATTTTTTAATGATGTGATGTTTTTTATGCTCTATGTTTTGAATGCTTATCTGTGTGTAATGTGCCAATCCAACATATAATTTTATAATGAATCTGTAATCATATCAAGTTCTCTCGATATATGTCTATATTATATGAAGTCAAAAGATCTCTCGAGATGATGAAATTTTAGAAAGAGACGTAGAAAAACTGGATTACAAATAGTATAAACGTGGTTAAGTTGACGAAGCATGAGTTGAGAATCAAGGTTGATAATCAATTGAGATATACCTAAAGAAGAAGATTTGGTTAAAGTCCAATTACAACATGATATTCTGCAATGTTATTGGTTGAAGGTCCGAGGAAAATTCCTCCTGAACTCACTAACTCGCCAGAGTGGTACATGATCCAAACTGCAAAATCTAGGTTCTGGGTATGTCAACTAGCGCCATCTGCAAATCCAAAATAGATAGGAAGGGATGCTGACATATGCACATTCAAGAAAAAAACAAAGTATAAGTAACTAAATATGGGATAAAGCGAATGTAAAAGTAAGTACATACCAAACATATGGTACAATAATGTACAAAGCAGACATGCGAGATATTCTATGCATAGTACTTTTTAAGGTAGAGCCCATTGCGAGGCTCACCAAGAGGTATTCCATCATAATAAATTATCTCGTAGGCACCTTTTTGTAGCACACATGTTATGATTTAAGGTCCATGCCACATGGATCCCAATTTCCCCGCTCCAAGTTTATCATGGTCCTGGTCATAGACTAGGACCGGATCTCCTTATGCGAATATGCGAGGTCAGACAAATTTATCATATTGGGTTTTGATGCATTTTTTATATGTCTCATTAATGAGAGTAGCATCATGACGGGTTTCATCCAACTTCGTTAGGTACATGAAAAGTTCTTATTCAACAGAAGTGTGGGGAAGGAGCTCTATGGTTAGTTTTAAAGATGGAATTTCACATTCAATCAACAACACCTCTTCCAACCCATATACCAAATGGAAAGGTGTGAATCCAGTGGTGCTTTTAACTGAAGTCCAATAGGCTAGAGTGATGAGAAAATCTACAAATAGAAAGTGGTTTTTTTCACCCACATCATGCATTGAAGCATGGTTTTAAGGATTTTTTTGATGGCTTCAACTTATCCATAGGATTGAGGATAGTAAGGGGATGCGTTTTTATGACAAAAACCCAACTTGGTGCACAATTCACTCATCATCTAGTTTTGGAAATGGGATCCATGATCAGTTACAATATCTTTTGGGACTTTGAAGTGAGCGATGATGTGATTAAACATGAAAAGTGTTGTAGTTTGGCCATCGTTAAGAAATGTCGGCATAGCCTTATCCCATTTAGTGAAATAATTGACTGCAACGATAATATAACCATGTCCCCTGGATGAGGTAGGCTTACATTGCATGAAATCAACGCCCCATTTAGAAAAGGGGCTGATGGAGACAATTGGATGGAGTGGATCTAGGTGGGTACGTGCTTTATTCTGAAAGATTTCACAGGGTGGACATTTTTTAACGGCTTCAATGCAGTCTTTGAATATAGAGGGCCAAAAATAACCGACACGTAATGTTTTTTGTGCAAGCCATCCCTAAGAGATGACCTCCAAAACCTCCAAGGTGACAGTCATTTAAAACATGATCAACTTCTTCATGGGTCAAACAACGTCGGAGGATAGTGTCAATACCACGACGATACAAAGTGTCACCAAAAATAATGTAGTACCTTGAATAGTGTCTAATATGATGTCGTTCGTCACACATAATACCTGGCTGGAAGTGTTGGGTATGGATATATAAAATAATGTCTCCATACCACGGGTTAGATGTACTAATGAGGAACAATGACTCATATAGAAGGAATCACCGAGCTCAATTTCCTCATAAGTATGGGGAAGATCACAAATTAAATCGAAAAAAACCAACGATTTCTTTGCTTTGCATTTGGTGAAATCAAGATCAAATTATTGAAAAATGACGGTCCATTTTGAATATTTTTCCCCAAGTACTTGACAATTCAATATGTGGTACATGGGGTTCGAGTCAACAATGACCTTGGTAGTGCGAAGTAATATGTAGTGTTTGAATATTTGGACAACAACGACTGCTGCCAAAGCCACCTTTCCAACATGTGAGTAATGGAGTTCAGGGCCTGAAAGACTCTTACTTAAATAATAAATCACATGTTCTGCACCATCTTCATCCTCTTGTACTAACACCATGGCGATGGTGGAAGAAGAGGTAAACAAATAAAGGATGTAATATCTCACATAGTTAGGTAGATGTAACAACGAGGTATTTGTTAAAGAATTTTTGAGATCATCAAATGAGCATTGAGCAATTACATCCAAGATAAAAGGGGCATCCTTTTGCAGTAATCTCATGAATCCTTTTTTGATTTCGACGTAATTGTATATAAAATGATGTAGAATTTTTTCCTTCGCTTGAAAACTTTGAAGTTGGGTGAGATTGTTGGGAGGAGGTAAAGTGAGGATAGATTTGACTTTTAAGAGATCCACTCTAATCCCATATTTGGATACTACAAAGTTGAGGAGACTCCCTAATTCAACATAAAAAATGCATTTGTTGGAGTTTAAACGTATGTTGTAATGTATACATATAAGAATGATCACTCTTTGATGAACAATATGATCTTGTCAATGAGCTGAATGAGTTGGAAAGTCATCGAGATAGGGGTCAACAATATGTTTGATATCGTAGAAAGAATACGACATAGCCCGCTGAAAAGTGTCTCCAACATTTTTAAGGCTAAAAGGTAAATTTCTATATGTGAAAGTCCCCCATGGGTAGATGAAGGATGTTTTGTGTTGATCAACATGAAAAATATCGATCTGGTTATAGCTAGAGAAGTCATCCATAAAAGAGAAAATGATTCTTCTAGTGAAATTATCGATAATTTGGTCAATGAAGTGTGTAGGGTAATTGTCTTTTGGACAACTGTTATTGAGATCCCTATGGTTGACAAGAACACGAATTTTCCCTTGTTTCTTATGTTGGCAAATTCGATGAACAGGCAGCATAATCTTGTCATTGATGGAAAGTACAACATTGAATATGATAGGCAAACATAAGACAAGTTCAGAGAGGTGAATGATCGAAAGCAGTGAGTACACGCAGCGAGCGTCGTTAGATTTGGTGCAGAGTTGCCGACAATCGTCGGATCTGCGGAAGTTGCACGGAGGATAAGTTCCCATGAACAAGAGGAGAGGCTTCATCAGAGAATCAGGAATCGTAGTTTCACGAGTCCCGTGCACAATTACAATGAAAACTCCGAAATCGCGATATGCGATTTCGCGATTTGATCTCATCCATTAAAGCAAGCATGAGATATGGACTGTTGATTTTCTTCATCGAAGAATTAGGGATCGAGATTTTATAATGTCCAATTCACTTGACATCGAAAACTCTGAAATCACGATATGTGATTTCGCGATTTGATCGTAGCCGTTAAAGAAACATGTGATCTAGACCGTTGATCTAACTCACGACAACAGACCATGTCAGCTAGGGACACGTGGCACAACCAGGGAATGACAGGTGTCA
>ML778683.1:415410-456001 GCA_009831015.1 Picea engelmannii
AGAGGCAGAATACATTGTTGCTGCTACTTGCTGCACACAAATTTTATGGATGATACAAACTCTTGCAGATCTGAAGGTAACTTACACTGATCCTATTCCAATTCATTGTGATAACACAAGTGCCATTAGTGTCTCCAAGAATATCGTTCTTCATTCCAAGACTAAGCATATTCCAATCAAGTATCATTTTCTTCGAGAACAAGTTACAAACATAATTGTTCAGCTGATTTATATTCCCTCCAAAGAACAGATTGCTGATATCTTTACTAAACCATTAGCAGTGACCCCTTTTGGATACCTTCGTCAAAAGTTGGGGGTTATAATTTCAAGTGCCTAATCTGTTCACCTGGCCAGGGGGAGTACTTATTGAATATCTGGTGAATTTCCTAAATGTGTATAGATGACAGGGGGAGTTTGTTTTGCAACAAGATCAGTGGAAGAATGCTTCTTCTTTGACATTGATGTCAAAGGGGGAGAAATAAGTCGAGTTCGATATGTTCTGAATGCAGAGGAGTGTTGGGTCTGAATGCAAGTGTTGCCATCAATGCCAAAGGGGGAGATTGTTGGCAAATTCGGTGAATAGGCAGCATAATCTTGTCATTGATGGCAAGTACAACATTGAAGATGACAGGCAAACAGAAGACAAGTTCAGAGAGGTGAATGATCGAAAGTAGTGAGTGCATGCAGCGAGCACCGTTAGATTTGGTGCAGAGTTTCCGACAGCCATCGGATCTGCGGAAGTTGCACGGAGGATAAGTTCCCATGAACAAGAGGAGAGGCTTCATTGGAGAATCGGGAATCAGAGTTTCACGAGTCCCGTACACAATTACAAAGAAAACTCCAAAATCACGATATGTGATTTCGCGATTTGATCTCAGCCATTAAAGCAAGCATGAGATATGGACCATTGATTTTCTTCATCGGAGAATCGGGGATCGATATTTTATAATGTCCAATTCACTTGACATCGAAAACTCCAAAATCACGATATGCGATTTCACGATTTGATCGTAGCCGTTAAAGCAACATGTGATCTAGACCGTTGATATAACTCACGACAGCAGACCACGTCAGCTAGGGACATGTGGCACAACTAGGGAATGACAGGTGTCAGGCAGATTCAACACTTCAGGCACATGTAAGTCACGAATCAGAGTGACACGTGGCAGGATCTAACACGTTTCAAACCACGTGTGACGTCAGCAGAGGGATCGACGATCGGGACTTTGAAATGACAAAGTCACTTGACATCGAAAGTCTCGAAATCCCGGAGGGATCGGGACCGTCCATCTGAGGGACAGGTGTCGAAGATCAAGGCACCATCGACATTTTGTTCATCGGGAAATCGGGGATCCCGTTGACAAGAGTTTTGTGCAAGTCAGAATCGTGATCTGCGAAACCCCGATGAGTGGGGGCCAACTGTCAGCACAACAGAGCAGGAGGATGGAGGCGTAGTGGAGGCCAGCTTTCATCGTAACGAAGCGTCGGGATTTGGACGATCGGGTTTTGGTATTGACAAGAACATTGAACATCAAACATCACGAAATCGCGATACACGATTTCCTGATAAGGCATATAGACTGTGGGCCACCCAGGAGTCAGTGGAGGATAGGTGTAAGGAGTACAAAGGAAGTCGGGAATCGGCATATCACGGGTCCAAGGGGCGTATGCACATTTTCATCGAAAACTCCGAAACCCCGACGAGAGGTATGGTGGCGGTCACGTGATAGCTGGTCACATGGACCATTGTGTAGCCAGAAGGGGCTAAATCTCGAGAAAGGAACACATCGGGGATCGGAGAATCGGGGGTTTCGAGTACATGTGCATCTCGACACTGAGAATGCCAAAATCGCGATGAGAGAAATACCGATTGGATCTGAACTGTTGAATCAAGTATTGATCAGAGGGTTGTTGTTCTTCCTCTCTCATTAACGCTTCAGTTATGAATCAGTTAAGAGAAACAGACTGATAATGACAAATTGGTTAGCGTTTCAGTTGCCAAGACAGATGTCCTTGTATTACCTATTGAAATGGGAAGTTGAATCATCTGTTCAATTGTATAAAATAAGTGGAAACAGACTGTGTTTGGTTGGTCATCGAGCATGTGAAAAAGAATGAAACTGTAAAGAAAAATAGAGGAGAGCATGCGTAGAAGGAGATTGAACATAAGAACAAAATGACAGAAAGAGAAGGAGTATAGCAGAATGACAGAAAGAGAAAATGCAGAGTAGAATAATTGAACAAGTTGATGTAGAGCATGTCTGCTAAACAGACAGAGGAAGAGAAGAGCAACAGAACAGTGAACAGAAGACCAGATTTACAGAACAAAGAAAGACCGGTAAGAACTGATTTATCTGTAAAGTTGAATGTGTATTTAGCCATTAATATTTTAGGGTGGTTGGGAGGTGCTTAGGAGGACTGTTGTCCTCAGAGGTTCAAGTGGGAGCTTGAACACAGGAAGTTGTAGCTTCCATCTGGTTGTAGCCAGAGAAACCAGGGTGGTAGGGTGGTGCTAGGGAGAACAAGTGTTCTCTGTTATACAGGTTGGAGCCTGTGTAACTGGAAGTTGGTGCTTCCATCCAGTTTGTGATGGAACATTCAGGAAGTTGGAGCTTCCATCCAGTTGGTGCTGGAATATTTAGGGAGTTGGTGCTTCCTTCTAGTGGGTGCTAGAGAAACCAGAGAGTTGGAGCTCTCAAACAAGTTGCAGCTTGTAAAACAAAGGTAGCAGCCTCACATTGAGTTGGTGCTCAATTGTAAATGATGTACAGAACTGAAAAAGACTGCCTATCATTTCAAAGAAGAAGAGGTTTTCTCCCTTTATGGGTTTCCTCGTGAAAAATCTGTCTCTGTGTGTATTTTATGTGTGATTGATGGTCTTTACTTTTACTGTCCATATGCTATATTGTTGATGACCACATGAAGAAATATTAATAATGTTTTAACAGACTTAAAATTGTTTAAGCTCACAAACAACTGATTCACCCCCCCTCTCAGTTGTTTTAGTACTTCCAACATCTTAGCAACCAGAAAGATGTTGGAAACCCATTCAATCAGAGGTACATGATAAATAAAACCAGATTTTAGTAACTTTTCTACTTTTTCCTTGTTTGTCATAGTTTTCTTGGGATGAACATGGAAACATTTTTGTTTGATAGGTTTAACTCCAGGGTAAGTTTTTATTTCATGCACAATGATAAAAGGGTCGATCTTTGTCATTTCTTCATAGCTCCAGGTGAAAATGTCACAAAATTATTTAAACAGGCTGGTGTAATTTTCCATATCTTTAGTTGAAGAGTTCACACCTGGTTGTATGTTTTCCACAACACCTTCTTTTGTGGATATGTCAAAACGGATGGTTTGTGATATATCTCCCAAATTTCCCTTAGATATTGTATCCTAAGTGAGTATCAGATATTTGGGATCATTGACAATGTCAGATAGAAATATAGATGAAATATCTTTCTTGATTTCATCCTGACTGGGAAGAAAGGATGAGTGATGGTGTTTATCATCCCATTGTGACTCTTCGATACTAATAATTTCCATAACAGATTCATTGGATGGAAAAATAGGGAGGATGTAATCAAAGGTTGATGATAGGGAATCCAACCATGATGGTAACGAATAAGAATTAGACACCAACAAATGTTGGTCTTCATGTAAAGGAGAGGCGGATTGAATGGCGACATATTCGGCCTCGATAGGACTAAGTGACATAGTGTCACCTACTGCATCGAATTCTAAGGGACTAGGTATGATCCATGGATTAAATGATTTAAGGGATTGATGTACCATATTCAAAATCATATTGACCGTTGCAATATATTGCGTAGTAGGAGGAACAAGTGTGGGGAAAGTTCCCATGAGAAAAGAAGCTTTCAGTAAACCTACCCCTACACTTTCATAAGTAATCTTTGAATCCTCGAAAAATGAAATATTGTTGGTTATTTGAGTGTGAGGATTAGTGGTGCAATAATCTAACTGATCGATGGTCACTATTTTTCCTTGATGAGGAAAATGAACACATTAAAGAACTAAGGAGGCCAAAATAGTCATAGCATAAAACCAACTTCTTCCAAGAAATACATTATAATCTAAAAGAGCGTCGACCACTTCCACATCGACGAAAAAAAACCCCCGCAATTGAATGAATAATGATTGTAACAATCCATGAGGTATAAAACCTCATCCATAAAATTATTTTAACATGGTAGGAGATTGATTAAGACCATGGGATTTAAGGCCTTTCCAAAAATATATGGACCTGACATAGGTTGATTCTCCCTCATCGAATATAGTGTGATGAATATGTTGATTGTGAACAACAACATCAATCTGAAACACAAGTTGGTGAGAGAGTCTCGATTTAAAATTATCCAAGTTAAACATGATATTATTGGATGACTCAGGATCTATAACTCTGATGGTTTCCAAGAGAGTTCTACATTGATTGGGGTAGTGTTGTAGAACTTCGAGAGTCGACATTGCATAAGAGGCTTGTGCCAAATATTCAACAATGTTGTAGTTTCAGGCAGCATGAGAGTTAGGATTAAAGGTCGACTTTTGGATAGTTCTCTTGGGCGGATGTAAGATAGAATCAAAATTAGGCTTCTGAATCTAGAGAGGTCCAGACGAAGGGGTAACTAAAGTGGAAGGCGAATCAATCACAGTTCCATTAGTTATTCTTTCCTTACCAGGTTTTCCTGGGGGTGTGTCATATGTTGTAGTTCTAGTGGTCGAATATACACCATTAAACATATAAATATGTGCACTTGAGGAAGCATCCTCATTAGGAGGATGACCTGGGTTTCCTCTTTGTGGAGGTGCATGATTTTGTGCAACGAGTTATTTCTGTTGTGGAAAAGGATGTGTCAAAACAACGCGTTGGGAATTTCCTTTAAATAATTTCGATACCTCTTCCCAGTGAGGACAATCTCTTATGTAATGGTCTTTAGCACATATGAGACAATTAAATTTCTGTTTTCACTGTGGTTTCTTTTCAATAGCGGGTGGTTGTGTTTGTGTTTTGTATTTTCGGTTTGATTAGAATTTTTCTTGGATTTATTCTTAGTTTTATTCCCCCCCCCCAGATTGTGATGGGACAAAAATCTGCACTGTAGTTGAGTAGATACTGAATGATTGGTTGTCCCAATAGACTATGAGACATGCTAGGTTTTGACGGAACCGATAACACCATATGAATGAGCGGTGGAGGATGGTTTTGATGGATATATTGAAGTATGAGGAGCGTTTGGGATTAGTTCATACAAAGTACCAGATTTGGAATAAAATAGATCTAGATACTAGGCGCGAGCAATAGCTTCCTCTTATGTAACTACACTTCCCATTGCTACATCATGAGCAATAGGAGGTAACAGGGATTTTGTAAACCATTCTTCCAACAACCGGTGAGGGATAATAGCTTTGATCAACCTTCATCGTCGTCTCCATTCATGAATATGATCAGAAACATGTACATATTTATTCTAACAAAGGTAGGTCAAAATTTTCATGTCGGTTTTGTATCTGATTGGAAATTGGAAATGGGTGAGGAAAGCCATGGCAAGTGAATTTAAATCTTGAAAAGATCCACATTGTAACTCAATGTACCATTTTTCCGCTGATCCTATAAGAGTATGATGGAAAAGATGCAAATGAATAGAGTCACCCATCAATGATATTGATGAATGCCATAGAAGAAATATCATGACATGTTTATTTGGGTATTCTCCAGGATTACTATCAAATTTTGGGATATCAAATGGTAATTTGGTGGGAATTACTGGCTAGAAAGGGAAGTGCAATATGGGATCATTTTTCAATCTCGACAGATCTGACATGTCCAATGTAGACAAGAAGGGTAACTGTCGATTACTTTGAGGATGATACTGGTGAGGCATGGGGACACCGGTAGGACTGTAAACTCATTGTGGTGGAAAGTTGCATCCATAAGGTGTTCCCATATGTGGCTGTTATGGAGTTTGGTTATCAAAATTATGATTCATTTGTTGAATAACTTGTATAAAAGGTGAAGGAAAACTGCTTTTTCCTTGGGGAGGATAACCAGTGTAGCCTAGGGGAGGATAGATAGTTTGACCTTGGAGAGGATTAGCAATTTGTCCCTAAGGAGGGTTATTGGTTTGACCCTGAGGAGGGTAACTAGTTTTACCCTTAGGAGGGTATCTAGATTGACCCTGAAGAGGGTATCCAGGTTGATCCTGAGGAGGGTATCCAGATTGAACTTGAGGAGGGTAACTTATTTGACCCTGTGGAGGAAAATATGATTGGCCTTGAGGACCCCAAGTGGGATTTAGGACACCTGGGAAAGGTTTTCCAGAATATAGTTTAGAAGGATTAGGATTTATAGATCCTCCTTGTGGATTAGGATTTGCAGAACCTCCTTGATGTGGTGGATTAAAAGATCCTCCCTAGGGTGGTCCCCAGGATGATTGTGGGTTTCCGACAAAAGAACTATGAACGTTTTCTCCTGCTATAGTTTGGGAAACGATTGGGACTTATCCACCAAATGAAGGTTTCCCTCTGCTAGGGATTGTTTTAGTGAAAGAGGGTTTCCCGCCGATAGGGATTTGTCCATTAATGGAGGATTTCCCCCCAGTAGGGATTTGTGGTATAACAAGGTTTTACATTCTATGATGGAAGGTGTCCCAACATGATTCTGTGGGGTTAAAGAAGATGCATATTGAAGAGGGATTGCAGGTGTAACTGTCATGGTACTTTGTAAATGACTAGGCAACACAAGTCATGTTTCACTCGTTATTTGTCCTGAAGTGGTAGAAGTATTGAGTGTTTGTCCAACAGGGTGGTCAAAATAATGACTCAATGGTCCTGCATCTGCATCGACATTAATAGATGTATGTGGAGGAATAAAGAGTGGTCAGTTTAAATTGAATTTTTCGTAAAGATCACGACCTGATGGAGTTCTCCATATAGGACATACATGAGTTTGATGTGGATCTACCATTTCAGTAGAGATGACATGAGTTGTATACTCTTCATTTTGATTCGGTTGTTCTGGTTCCATGTCAATTTCTTCTTATGGCCTTGACGGTAACCTAGGATAATATTCAACTATGATGTTTCATGAGGAGTCTACTCGGAGAAGGAGTGGATCAAGATGATTGGTCAAATATGGGTTTGTAGGAGGGGTAGGACCTTTCTGAACTACTACTATGGCTCCTTCAAGATGTTCAATTAAATGAGTAGCAACACTCCCAGTGTCTAAATAGTTTTCATCCTCTTCACGGTAAGTGTCTTCAGGTGAGTTAGGAGGTAAGGGTTCGTGGCCGTCTAGATGAAAACCTTGCATCCTACATGATCGACGAAGACATTTTTCAGGAAAAGTGCCAATCTTAAGGACAAATAGGGTGAACAAACAACACACGCTAAAAATCTAGAAAACTAGCAAACAAAACAATGACTTCTCCCAATGAACATACTAGTTCGTGATGAAATCCAACATTGCAAGAAAAAAATGAGAAGGGCTAGGATTGAGCGGGTGGATCAGTTACGTTGGCGACATTCTTAATGGACTTATGCCTTGGTGCAAGTTTCCTTACGGTTTTACCCGCAGGTTACCCTCCAAGGAGACCAAGTGAGTTTGACCAACGTCTGATCTAGGTACAACAAAGACTTCCCTTCACCGTCACCTCATGTATAGACCCTAAATATTATGGCCACTAAGGTTACCAACTTGCATTCAGACTCTTGGTGGGTACATTCGATAGTCAGGTCCGAACGAATGGGCAGGATATCAAGTCCAAAATTATTCAAGAGAACTTAAGAAAAATGGACCGGTAAAATCTTGAGGACCCCAAATGGATTCAGGATTCAAAAAGCTTCGAGACCAAATGAGAACAATTGATTCTTAGGAAGAACTCCCAATATACGATCATTTCATTATGATTGGTTAAGCCTCGGAGGGATAATCTTCCTTTCTCTCTCATACATGACCTCGTGTGTAACTCCTGTGTGAGAGGGGGATCCCAACTATGCTTATACGAAAGTTGGATTTTCTCTCCCTAGCTCAAGATGCCATGTTTTTCTTGTAATGCTTTGGAGAGTTAACCTCACAACCTATTCCAAAGCTCTATTCCTAGTCTACTGTTGGTGTAAAATATATAAAAATAAAAGTTTCTAGTTCAATTTTAATTAGCACTTATTTTTGTGGTTGGTCATTACTCAAGGGTGAATGATATAAAACTAATGATGTTTTTAGATTCAACTCCAAAAGAAGGTAAAAAGAATGAAATTCAAGTTTCTTTTCAATGAACTTCTAGTTATGGGAAGGAGAAGAGTTTCTTTTCTTTTCGTCAATAACAAACACTCAAAAAGAATGAAAATACTTAATGCAACTATGTTTCCAAAAACAAATTCACACATTCACCAAATTATCAAAAGAAAAAACCTTTCACTATCCAAGACAAATGCATACAAATTTCTATGAATCCTTCTTTGTATGATTTTAGATGCAAACACTGATATCCTTCTAATGCTTCATTCTTTCACTAATGATGAAATAGTTCACAACTTATAATGGCATATAAGAAGAAACAAAAGATACCCGAAATACTAAACAAGAGATCGAAAGAAAACAAAATATCAAACTGCTCAATCAAAGATCGAAAAACACTAATAAATGAAAAAGTCATACTTTATAGTCTTCAAGAATTGAGTAAGAAATCAAATACAAAGAAATCAATAGCTCAGTGATCAACAATATTTCTTGTGATTTCCTCTAATCAATCAGATAATAAAAAAGAGTTGCAAAAAAGGGAAACCAAATTTAAGAGAGAAAGGGTTGATTTTTCAATCAAGAAAGAAAATACAAACTCAATGAAGACTAAAAATAATGAAGGATTTTTTTTTTATAGTCAAATAAGAGCCAAGACCAAACAAAAGAAACTCTGAGCTAAAGAGGAAAATCTAAATACTAGACCCAACAAAAAAAACACTTGAAAATTTCCCTAGAAATAGGAAACTAGCACTCTCGTAACCAAGGTACTAGAGAGATACATCGCTCCCTAGAAGGATATGGGGGAGCACTATTCAAGCAAAAATGCCCTATTTTGAACTGCATGGGAGGGTTAGTTATGAAGAAAGTTTGAAAAAGACTCAAAAATCTCAATAATTCAAAAAACTTCAGTAAAGGGCTCTGTAAGACAACTAGCAAAGACAAGGAAGATGAAATATTCAGACCAAATCAACAAGTAGGTTCTAAGGATAGGAAAAAGTCTTGGACAAACCAAGGGATGAACAAATGAAAGTTCGTTCCCCAACATAGTCTCCAATTTATTTTATGGAAATATTCCCCCGTAGACAGGTGAACTTTCCCTTGGATCATTGACCCCTATAACAAGACATAAAGTTTCATTTGGACACTACCATTCCTATAAATTCATATTGTCCATCGAAAAAGAGAGAATGAGGGGAAGTGTGATGTACCTCGTTTATGATGTTTTTCCTAGCTTCTCCAATATACGATCTTGATCTGACTCCCTATGAAAATTAGTCCTTGCAATGGACAACAAAAGACAAACATCTATCTCCTACTCTAATCGATTAGACAAAATCAATTCATCTATGCAGACTAAGACAACCATAGACAAACACATGTAAACATACACTTAAAGGAAATAGGCCAAGTATATTAATGAGAACTTGGAAAGGAAAACTTACAATCTTCAGATGGTGTTGCAACAACCTCTGCAAGTCCTCGTCCAACCCTTGCTCAAAATATCCACAATCAAAATAACAATGCTTTGCTGATTTCTGCTCCCTTTTCACCATGGAAATGGCTCCATTTATAGGCTTTGAGAGGCTCAACCACTTTGATTATTTTTGGAACTAGTTGAGGATATGGATCCATTAGTTGTGATTTTTTCCTTAGATGTAGCCATGGAGTCATATTTGAGCCAAACTAACCCAACCCATCCATAGCTGTCTCTTAGAAGAAAGTGGGATTTCCTCCAAGATTCCCTCAACCAACATAGATCTTCCTTGAAGTTGAATACATAGTGCTACAACTCTCCCTTAACATTGTCAAGGAAGAACTAACACTCCTTATATATGAGCAGGGGAGCATTAGTCTTCCAAAATGTCAAAAAGATGAGTAATTCCCCAGCTAAAAAATGTGTTCCGACTATCAGATGATGGGGATTCTTCTTCTAACATGTTTTTAGGGGTTGTAGCAAGTGCTTTCTTGGTTTCATATCAAGATGTGACACTTAGGAAAAGTGAATGAGATACTTGTGACACTTGCGAAACTTGTGATAATAAAAGTGTGACACTTGTGACACTTATGATACAATGTTGAAGTGAGGAATTTTGATGTGTAAAACAAAGATAAGCAATGAGTGGTGTTTCTTACCTGTTTAACGATTATTTTAGAATCACCGAACACCTTAATATATTTCACCTTGATATCAATGGCCTTTTTAAGACCATGAACCAAGGCTTCATACTCATCAATGTTTTTGATGAATTCAAACCTTAGTTCACATGATATGAGCGTTTTAACTTTCCCAAGATCAATTAGGATGCATCTAACTTTTCAATGCTTCTTTCAAACTTCTCCAACTTCTCTATTGTCAATATTAGTTCCCCTTTTGTGTGATTTCAATTTCTCATAATCTTCTAATTGTTCCTTCAATCTTTCAATAGTATTTTCAAGATTATGATTTTCTTCTTGACAACTACTCAATTCACTTCTTAGCATTCTATATGTGTTTCTGAGCTTGCTATTTTCAGTTTCTACATCCTTCAATTTTCCAAGAATCTCATCTTCTTGTTCTCTTTTTGTGTTGTTTTTGTATCCACAAAAAGAATCAAAGCTTATTTCTTCATCAAACTCTTCTTTAGAAATGACTTCTTCTTCTTTAGAATTCTTCTGATCATCATTATGGGTTTCTTGGGTTATGAAGAGGACTTCTTCTGCATCACTCTCATCTAAAGAGGTGCCATCATCCTTGGAGTATAAACTATTTTTCTTATTGAAGCTTCCTTTTTCATAATGGAATCTTTCAGAAATATGTCATACTCTACCAATATTAAAGCATTTGAGAGGAGACTTACCTTTATATCTACCAGATCCCTTCTGAAACCTTCTTACAAAATTTGTTATTTCTTCATCAATGTCACAATCTGATCTTTCTTTTGCCTTGTGTTTCATGTATTTTGTCGTCTTTAGGGATTTAAAGGATACTTCCTTACCTGGATGGTCAATTTCTGTACCTATTCTCATTTCATATGCTATGAGAGACCCATGTAATTCATCCATTGTCATTTTGGTCAAGTCCCTATTTTCCTCAATGGAAGAGACCTTAGAAACATATTTCAAGAGGAGTGATCTTAACATCTTTTGTACAACCAACGATTCATTTATCTCTTCTCCTAATCCTGTAATAGCATTGAAAACTTCATCAACTATGAGAAAGTAGGCTGCAATATCTTCCTTTTCATCCATCTTCAAGTTTTCAAACTCTTCTCTATGTCATTGAAGCTTGATATGCTTGACTTTAAGATCACCTTCATAAATTCTTTCGAGTTTGTCCCATAACTCTTTAATTGTGTTGCATCCCATCACTTTGCTTGCAATAGTTGGTGTCAATGCTCATAGAATAACATGTCTAGATTTTGAATTGCAACTCATTGACTTCTTATCATTTAGATCGGTTGGAGAATTCTTTAGAATTACATAGCCATTTACAACTATGTACCAAATATCCACTCCCAAAGCTATCAAGTAAGTCTGCACTCTATCACTCCAATATGCATAATTGCTTCCATCAAATTGTGGAATCCCATTTGGAATGTGCTCTTCCATTTCTTCTTATGATCTTCCTTCCAGTGGTTAATATGTACTAAAGGTAACCTGCTCTGATACCAATTGTTGATACTGAGAGCGGGGTTAATCAATATCAAGTACAATTTAAACACTTTTTCAATTTATACTTCAACTAGATTATATATTCAATTATGTCCAATGAGAAATGAACAATAGTCGAAGAGTTACACCAATACACCACAATACACCATGCACAATATATGAGAAATAATTAATATTTATTGTTCAAGGGAAGTAATGTCTCCCAAGGGAAACTACAACTTCCAAGTTCAAGGGAGGGATAAACCTCCAAGGGAAGATACAATCCTCCAAGATAAAGAGGGGTTTAAACACTCCATCCTTTCCCCTTCCTTCCACCCAAGAATATACAAAAGATAATAAGACTTACATCACCATATCACTGATAATATCATGACTAGAACATAACCATACTTAGAAAACTGGACCAAATGCCAATATGTGCCTTCCTTTAGAACTTTCTCATGCCTTTTCTTATGTATGCTACCTATTACACTGATATCCCATGTATGTACGCACCCTATTACACTGATAGCCCATGTATGTATGCACCCTATTAGACTGATAACCTATGTATGCCTTAGAAAACTAGGGTTTCTACAATTCCGAAACTTTCGAAACTTTCATACTTCACGACCTTAGACTTACTCCATGCTAAACTCCACACATACTTCTAGAACAAGTGTAGACCCACTTATTCTAGCTCCATCACACTTGCTTGGATAATAAAATGATGTTTCTTTAATGTGTATTTATACTTGTTGTGACATTGCCTTTTGTCATTAGGGCCAACCTGACACTTTCTTATTTTGTAATCATTTTCTTTAATTATATTCATATTTGACATGTACTTCCTTATTCAATTCACTTTGTCATCTTCAAAAATTCATTTCTCCTCAACCATGAGGATCCATGTGACGTGCCACCTACCACCAGAAACAATATGATGTATATTATCCATCCATGGGTGTTGTATCTGCATGTGCATTGTCCGTCATGTCCAAATACCTTAATCAATATTGGGGTCCAAAACCAATGACTAAGGTTGACATCAATGACAAAAACCAATATTCCAACAACACCCTCGAAAACTGTGAACAAAACCTTGCAAGTGGAACCCTCAATACAAGCATTTAGGTTTCTATAAGTTCTCTAAAAAGAAAATCCAAATCCAGATTCTATCAAGGATTCTATCATTGATTCACAATGATTTTTGATGTTAATTGAAAAAATATTAATAAAATTTCACAATGGAGAATTAGGTGAAAAATGGATTTTTCAGGAAGCCATAACTTAGGCATGGGAATAATCATTGGAAATTTGATTTAGAGGAGAATAACCCAAAATTATTAGAATTTAAAGAAGTGCGTCAAGATTTTTCATGAATTAATAAGAATAAGCACTTGTGATGCAAACCCCCACCCACTCTCTGGGGTATGCACGACCTCCCGGTCTAGGGTCATTTCACTTCGGGAGATGAATTAGCTCTAGGGCCCCTATTGAGCCCTTGGAATGATAAACACAAGTCCTATGCCTTTCTTCCCGAATACCAAATCCACTTTTTGGGAGTCCTTGAGTATTCACAAGTCCTTCAAGGGACTGTGGTCCAAAAACTGTGGGCTAAAATTCAAATTCTTGGAGAATTCGAGACTTTAGGTTTCAATGGACCTATCTACTCCAACACTCTATACTCCCGGAGAGACGAAATATGAACCAGATCAAATGGTTTCGATACTTCCCCGGATCAATGACTGAAAATCCACTTCACAGCTCTGAGCTTCGAGACTTTTCGAGGCACCACTTCATGGATCTCTATGAGTGACGAGTCTCCAGATCTTGGGATATTTGGATCTTCAGGGTATTTTCAACCTTTCACAATCCTGTCCCCTTTCTCTCAGATGGCTGGTCTTCCGGACTCGACCACCTGCTAACATGTGTCCATTGGAATCAATGCTCCAGATGAGTTTCAAACTTCGGGACTTCATGGTTTACACCTGCTTTTCACTCCACACTCCAAATGTTTCGAAATTACGAAGTTCGAATGATTTCTCGAGTTAATGCCTCCACTACTTTCCCCAATATAGCGACTAGGAAATATTTGGTTTCTTTATGAGTGGATCTCATCCGCTCATCTTCCAAACTAATAAAACTCCTTCTTTTTCAAAGGATCCTGGTCGCTATCCCTCCTGAGCTTGACCAAGAGAGAAAATATGAACCTCTAGTGCCTTCCTTTGCACTCCTCTGATCACTTTACAACTTCGGACTTGGAAAGTTTTCTAAGTCACCTCTGCACACCTCTGGTGCATGTTCACCTTGAGACGTAGAAGTTTCTCGGGGACCTTTCACGCACTCCTTGCGCTCTCCAGACTTAGACTCTTCAACACTCTAACTGAGTGTAGGCCCAATGCACACCTTGCACAGGTCTATTCTCAACTTATCTCTCAATTGAGAAATTGTGCACTCCTTGCACTTCCTCTTCAAAGTTTCACTCTACCTTTTTTGAGCTTTTGAGTCAGACTCTACTCAACATTCGCACACCTTGCGGGAACTATGCACTTATTGCACCAAGAATCTCATAAGAGAAACAATTGAAACTTATGGAATATTAAAAGTTCACACATCTAACCATAAAATTTATACTCAAGCACATAAAACAAGTAAAACCAAGAACACGACATTCACTCCATGAATTTAGAAATAAGTAACATTGTGCATTTGGAATCAAACCTTTATGCTTATATTCATTGAGAAAAGTATGTACATGGACTCATATAGTTCTCCGTGGCTTCCTATAATAACTGGTTGCAATAACAATAAGATTCAACAACCTTTTTACATTTTCATTCAACAACCTCATTTGGGAATAAAACACATATATTTATACACGAGGAGCTTCTCGAGCCTTCCCTCCAACCTACCTTAGTGCTATCCTATCATAATAAAAGCCTTCTCCTACTAAGGATTATTACAATTAAATGGAATTTACATTCATATATGAGCTGGTGCTCAGTATCTGTATAATATTATCCTACATTAAAATATCACAATATTCCATGATTTCAAACAAATGCTCCAACTTAAAAAAAAAAGCTTTAATTAAAATGAATTTAAAATGTCAAAATGATGCGCTCTCCTCGAAATTAAAAATAGTTTGAAATGTGTGCATTGGGTGTTGAGATGTCCTCTGCTCTGCCTCTCTAGACTGATGATGATTCTCTTGCATAAACTTGTAGTATTAATTGACAAAATTTGTATAATATGCACAACTCTAACAAAATGGTTTCTTTCACATTTTGTAGAATTAGGGGTACAAGCATATCATTTCAAAGTCAAGATTTCAAATTAGAGACATGGAGGATGTATAGGGAGACTATAGTCATGAGATAGAATCCAAAGTCCAACATATCAGTGTGGTTAATGTAGAGACATAATCTAATGGACACGAGAGTAGAGTGGAGCTAGAAGAATGGGTAGAGACTATAAGAAGTTTGAGAATGGAAGTGCGGAGTTATAGATATGACAATGAGAATATAATGATATCACAAGAGAATAAGAATCAAATAAATTTTTAGATGATGCAAAGCCTAAATTAGTTGCAGAGGTACATGAATAATGGATAAGACTCAAGACATGAGGAGAAATAAATATATCATGCAATGAGAGATAACTACAGAAGATCCAATCACTCAATAAGTGTTAGCAGAATTCATATAAATCAATCACCTACTCACTCATCTAAGAAGTTGTATACATCTGAAGAATCAAGGAGTAATCCAAAAGTGTCTCTGTTTAGGCATCAAAGAATAAGATATCAATTCGATAGCTTGCGAGGAGAGATTAGGAAGCTTAATCCACCATCCTTTTATGTTAAAAGAAAAAGTGGAGATGATGTTTAAGCTTGGTTCCTTAGAATTAGAAAGTTTATTTAGTTTCACAACTACTCATCTAGCCTAGAAACCATGGCTTCTACATACCATTTGCATGGAAACATTGTTATGTGGTGGGATTTGTTGAAGCAAGTTAAGCATATTTATGAGAGTAAGATTTCCTGGAAGTAGTTCAAGAAATATTTTCAGGGTGAGTATATTTTAGAGAAATATCATGACAAGAAGATGCAAGAGTTATTTGAACTCAAGTTGGGGAGAATGACCATGGGAGAATATAAAAATAATTTTCTGGAGTTGTTGAAGTATGTGGGGTTTATTGAGGATGAGAAAGTGAAAATACAAAGGTTTTTGAGTGGATTGTCATCTTTCTACAAAGATAAAATTCAATATGATGAACCTATAACTTTGAAAGAGACCATTAGAAAGGCTAAGTACCTGTATGAACAAGGAAAAGGGAGATAATGTTTTCAGAAATATTGGAAGGATAAGAAGAAGGGAAAATATGATTAGAGAAGGGATTCAAATCTCCTTTCAATTGAAATAGTCCTAGTACATATCAACAAAGTCATCCTACTGAGAATGAATCCAGGATGGAAGACTCCTTACGAAAAATGGGAAGACCACCAATCAAATGTTTGGGATGTAAATAATATCACATGTACAAGGCTTTCCCTCATAGAGAAGAAAAAATGAAGACATTACATAACATCCAAGAGTCTACTACAGTGGAAGACATGGAAAAACGAATTCCAAGTATATATGCAACCATGGAAGATAGAGACACAAAACATCAGTCCCATATGATTGAGGTGGAAGGTAAGATCATAAATCATCTTGTTTCTATTTTAATTTATTCAAGGGAAATCCACAATTACATTGATCCTAAGATAGTGGAAAATTTTCATTTGAAGAAAAGTAATCTTGAAATATCATGGTTGGTTTAGCTAGCTATTGGAACCAAAAGAAGAATCAATGAAACAGTCATAGGTTTTCCAGTAAATATGAATGGAGTGAATACCATTGTTGATATGAATATTATACAATTAGAATATTATAATATATTAAGTGGAATGGATTGTTTGGAGAAGCATCATGCTGTACTAGATTTGCATAATTTGACATTTACATGTCTTGATGAAGAAGGGAAGTATATCACTGTGCAAGGAATTCCAAGACCCATTTCTATCAGGGATATCTCAACCTTGCAACTGAATATATGTTTAAGGAAACAATGTCTATTGTATGAAACTCATGTGGAGGAGCCAGGAAATACCAGAGAGCCAAGTATTGAATAATTTTTGATATTGCAAGAGTTTGAGGATGTATTCAAAGAAATACTAATATTTCTACAAAAGAGAGATATAAATTGCTCTATTGAATCAGTACTGAGAATTTCCCTAGTGTCAAAGACTCCTTACATAATGAGTACACTTGAAATAAAATAATTACAAATATAGCTAGAGGAATTGTTGAAGAAGGGGTACATACGCCCAAGTGTTTCACCTTGGGGAACACCAATACTCTTTGTGAAAAAGAAATATGGAACTTTGAGGTTGCATATTATTTAGACAACTGAATAAATCCACTATGAAGAATAAATACCCTCTACCCATAATTGATGACCTCTTTGACCATCTAAGAGGAGAAAATTCTCAAAGATAGACTTGAGATTAGAACATCACCAGGTGAGAATCAAGGAATAAGACTTCAGTAAGACAAATTTTAGAACTAGGTATGTGCATTATGAGTTTTTAGTGGTACCATTTGGACTGACCAATGCATCCATTGTATTTATTTGCTTAATGAATGGAATATTCATAAATTATCTGGATAAGTTTGTCATTGTGTTCTTGGATGACACACTTATTTATTCTAAGTCAGAAGAAGAACTCGAGCATCGCTTGATATTGGTACTACAAGTGCTAAGGGAACATCAACGATATTCCAAGATAAGAAAGTACTCTTTCTACCAAGATAAGATCCATTATTCGGGGAACATTATTGTGGAGGAAGGTATAATATTAGATCCAGAGAAGATTGAATCCATTCTAGGATGGCCAACACCAAGGAATGTTTAATAAGTTAGATATTTTATGGGATTAGTTGGATACTACAAAGATTTATAACAATATTCTCTAATATTTCTCATCCCATCACTTCTTTACAAAAAAAGGGAGTTAAGTTTGAATGGACAATAGAGTGTAAATAACATTTTATTTTATTGAAAGAGTTACTTACCAGTGCACTTATTTTGAGGATTGCTTACCCAAATGAGAATTTTGTGGTATGTACAAATGCATGCAAAGAAGGTCTTGGTGGATTCCTCACTCAGAATGGAAATGTCATTGGTTATGAGTATATAAATATTAAGGAACATGAGAGGAATTATGCCACTCATGATTTGATCTTGCTGCCATAGTTGATGCCTTGAAGATGCAAAGACATTATTTAATGGGGAAGACATTCAAATTAAGGATATACCATATTGGTATGAAGTATTTGTTTGAGAAACCGACTTTAAATTCCAGGGAAGACAAGATGGTTGGATTTATTAAATGAGTATGAATTTGAAATCAAGCATATCAAAGGAAAATAAAATAAAGCTGCTAATGCACTTAGTAGAAGGGTACATCTCATGCATGCTGCAACCATTAGTATGCATCAAACTAATTAAAAGAGCAAATGTTAGATGTTGTTGTTATGGACTAGAATTACCTACATGTAAAAGAAAGCTTACAGCAGGAAAAAATACAACAAATATTTAAAGAGTATAATATGTGAGAAGATGGAGTACTTATGCATAAAAAAAACTTGTGTTTCTAATTTAAGATAACTTAGGAATTTGGTGTTAAAGGAAATGCATAATGTTCCCTAAGAAAAACATCAAAATCACTAGAAAACAATTGCATACATATGTATCCAATAATTTTGGCCAGGAATGAAGAAGGATGATGCTAATTACATTTCCAGATGCATGGAATGTCAAAGAGTGAACATCATAGACACACAACAAGTTTTCTACATCCATTATCAATACTAGAGAAGAAATGGGAAGTGGTAACCGTTGATTTTATTACTAAGTTTCCTAGGAAAACAAGGAAACATGATTCAATAATGGTAGTGGTGGATAAATTGACAAATTATGTTGATTTTGTTCCAGTGAAGATGACTCATACAACAAATAATATTGCAGAAATTTACATGAGGAAAATTTCTAGGTTGCATGGAATACCTAAGGAAATTGTTTCAGAAAGAGATACAAAGTTTACTTCAAACTTTTGGAGAGGATTATTTAAATAAATTAGTACAAATATAAACTTTTTCACAACATATCATCCATAGTCATATGGGTGGAGAGAGATAGAGTCAATCAAGTGATTGAATACATGTTGAGAGTCAGTATGTGATGGATAAGCCATCTAAGTGGGAAGATTACTTGCATTTGGTTGAGTTTTTCTACAATAATGGGTATCAAGTTTCATTTAAGATGAACCTATTTGAAGCTTTGTATGATATAAAATGCAATATTTTAGTGAGTTGGGACAACCTAATAGATAGAGTAGTACTTGGGCTAGAATTTCTCAAGGATATGGAAGACTAGATGGCTAAAACTAAGAAAAATTTGAAAGCAAAACAATATAGGAAAAAGAGTTATGCAGATAAGAAAAAGACAACTAGAGAATTTAAAGTGGGAGAGCATGTCTTTTTGAAAGTGAATCCTAAGAAAAGTTCATTGAATTTGGGCAGTTGTACCAAGCTAACAACCAAATTTTGTGGTCCATTTGAGATATTGGAGAGAATAGGGCTAGCTGCATACATGCTTGCATTTCCTACTTCCATGAATGCATAATGTATTTCATGTATCTTTCTTGAAAACGTATGTGAATGATCCTAACCATGTCATTGATTTGAATTCGATTCAAGTGGATCCAGAAGGAGACTTTCAGATCCAATCAATGTGCATATTGTACAGGAAGGTCAAGGACCAAGGCGTTCTAGAATCAAGCCATAAGATTGGTAAAGGTTCAGTGGATCTATTATGGTTAGGGATGATTTTAAGGATGGAAATTTATATTAAAATGTAGAAACACGGGCTAATCTTACTAGTCCTTAATACGCGAAATGTAAAATGTTTGGCAATATTTTTGTAAAAATATTCAAATTTCTAAGGATTTTCTATAGTTTCTATAAAAGTTTGGCGATTTTTAAGGTAAAATAATTTTATTCTATGGAATTTGGGCGAATCGCTTTTAGAAAAAATGGAAATTAGCGAATTGTTTTTTGGGAAAAACCATTGAAAATGATCCCATTTACGAAATTTAGCCTCTAAAATCATCTATGGAACTTATGGTCATGAAGATGCTACTTGGGAGCATGCGTATAACATACAGGAAGAGTACCCATGAATTTTTTAATACTTTTGAAGTGGTTTTTTTTTTACAGTGGTATATGATTCACTTAAGACAATGCAAAAATAAGGGGGAGGGGAATGCAACACCCTGGTTTTGAGTCCCCAAATTAATTATGTAAATTTTGTTTATTTGATGAAAGGTTGAGGTTCCTATAAAGTTGAAAAATATGGAGAGCCTAGAAATGAAATACTTTGAATATTAATAATAAAATACATCTCTAGCTACAAGATGGAAAAGGAAAGAGTTATAGGGGGCTATGATTCCATGAGAGAGGGGGATAAAGGGGGATAATCCTTTTATTATATTTTATTTACCCATATTTGTTTTAGTGGGAAAAAAAGGGATTACATGAGCTTCTTGGGGAGGCCACATTATGCATTATTGGCATGTGGCTATTTAAATCTTGTTCTTGTTTTGTGTGGGGGTTGGTCATTCATCATCACTCATTCAATTGGGTTTTTTCCTCATTATTTCATTCTTCATTCTCACTCTTGTTCTAGTTTTGGGCATGGAAAACAAATTGTTGAATGTAGAGAGCCATGTCTAGTTGGATGTAGGATCCACTGGTAATCACAGTAGGGAATGGATGTTTGTGTGCATGATATTGTTGATAGATGTGAAACAATTGCCCACAAATGAGAATCCTTGGATTTTCTAGCTTTGATATTTCCTAACCAATAGTACTGAGAGCCCTTGAAAGAGGTGGAACAACCTGAAGGATTACATAGAATAGAAGGGGGTTCATCTCTTTGGGTTGTGCATGTTTAAGAGTAAGAGAGATAGTCAACTAGGATTGTTGTGTAGTTTAGAAAACTATGAGAGTTTGATTGTTGACTAGTTTGGGAAACTTATAGTCGGCCTATGACCCATCCTTGTGGATTTGTAGCCTTGAATTGGGGGTGGCCTATTGCAGAGAGTTTATGTGAAACAAAGCCTAAGGTTGGGTGGAACGTCCGACATATGCAACAAGTTGGTGAATCATTTCTTTAAAATATAAGTTCTCTTTGCGGTTTCTCTATAATTTATAGTCCATTATGTATTATTTATTTATGTGATAATTTTATGACATTCTTTTTGTTGTTAATTGTTGTGCATGGTATGTTTAATGTTTCTTTTACAGTCATGCATGTTTCTTGTTAATTTCATGTGCATGTAGCATGTTATTTATTCATAGAATGGCATAAAAAAATTGAGTTCGCCCAAGAAGGAGAATTTTAGAGGTACTTGAGAAGTTCTGAGCAACCGAGTATGCGAAAAATTGATATTAGAACAAAAATGGGTAATAATGTGACCTGTCTTGGAGGTTGGGGTAAAAATTGAATGACTAAATCCAAAGTGATCGATAAGATTGTGGAATTTTGGCCAGATCGGTTCTATGTACTTGATTTGAAGAAAGGTAAGTCGATTTTCTCTAGCAATATTCAGGACCCAACATACAGTTTGTACAAGTTTTGTGACTTGACACAACCTGAAACTGAACCAACTGCACTTGTTTCTCACACCGATGAGAGAAGTCAAATTTGGCATTAATGATTCAGACACTTGAATTTCTGAATTCTATAGGCACTGACAACTCAGAACATGGTTGCTGGTTTTCCCAAGGTGTTTCTCCCTAAAGGAGTTTGTAAGGATTGTGTACTTGGCAAACATCATTAGGAACCATTCGACTCTAGTAGAGTGTGGAATATGAAAAACCTACTAGAACCGGTTCATAATGATGTATGCTGCATCAATTTACCTTCACTGGTAGGTGTAAGGTACATTTTTACTTTCATTGATGATTTCTCTCGCTTCACATGGGTATTTTTATTGAAGAATAAGAACCTTGTCTTTGAAAAATTCAAGGAGTTTCAGTAGTTTGCTAAAAATAAATGTGGTCAACCCATCAAATGCTTGAGATAAGACAATGGTGGTGAGTATGTAAATCAACCCTTTGAAGAATATCTAATTTGATCTGGTATTGACTAGAAGTGATTGATTCCTCACACACCGCAACATAATGGAGTTGCATAATGAAAGAATCATAAATTGCTTGAAATTGATAGATGTCTTTTGCAGGCTAAATACCTTCATCCTCGCTTATGGGACGAAGCGGTCTACTATGCAAATTATTTTCTCAATCACATATCAACTCGAGTTGTTCCTTCCATAACTCCAGTCGAACAATGGTATGGGAAGAAATATCTAGTCGACCGCCTTCATGTATTTGTATGTGTTTACTAGGCCCACATTCCTCATGATTGTAGAAAGAAGTTTGATGCAAAGAGTCATTCTTGCATCATGATGGGCTACTCTGAAGAGGTGAAATCCTATCGACTGTTTGATCATATCAAATGAAAAATCATTATCAGATGTAATGTTGAGTTTGATGAGAATTCTTCTGGCTTTAATTTTTTGAATTCCTCTTTTGGATTCATATAGGATGATCCCTTTGATATTGTGTTTGAAATTGGTGCTCCTGTTCCATTCTTCAGTCCTTCAACTGCATAGTCAAACTATCTCTCTATTTTGACTGGACTATTGACCTCTGAGTCGACTGGTTCGTCATATTTTGTTTCTACTGGGATGTTGGCTGAAGACCCTTCAATTTATGATCAATATGCTAAAGTAAACCATAGTTCACCCATTTATTTTCTACCCCGATGGGATGCCAATACAATTGAAGCTATTGGAGTTGATGCCATAGATTTCTCCCGTGGATGACAGAATCAAGTCAAAAGAAACATGCCACTATTTCCTTGATGACTCATGTACTTGAAGCCTATGACCCTGCCACCTACTCAGATGATGAAGGATGACCTGAATGGAAGCAGACAATGAAGACTAAAATTGATTCTCTGTCAAAGAATCATACTTAGGACTTGGTTCCCTAACCGCAAAGAAATAACACTATGGAGTGTTAATGGGTCTACAAGACCAAATTTACCTCTAAAGGTGTTGTTGAGCGACATCAATCATGATTGGTTGTGAAGGTATTTTATCAACAAGATGACATCGACTACACTGAAACCTTTTCCCTTGTTGAAAAGATGAACTTTGTTTGGTTTATTCTTTCTCTTTCTGTTCATTTTGGATGAAAAATCCATCAGATGGATGTGAAGAGTGCCTTTTATCATGGAGACCTATCTGAGGAAATTTTCATGGAACAACCACCTATTTTTGTGATGGATTGAAATTTGGTATGTTGACTCAAGAAGTCACTTTATGGTTTGAAGCAGGATCCCTGAGATTGGTATGCTAAGATCGATAATTTCTTTCTTCGACTTGGTTTCAAACAGTGTAAATCTTATCACAACTTTTATGTTCTCCACACCAATGGAGACACTTTGATTGTTGTTGTATATGTATATGACTTAATCATTACTGGAAATAATAATGATCTCATCCTTAGATTGAAGAAACAACTTCCTGACTCCTTTGATATGATAGATCTTGGCACTTTGCATTATTTTTTGGGTCTTCAAGTATTACCACTTTGTGATAGTTTATTTGTTTTCTCAGTCTAAATATATAATGGATATGTTGACACGTTTTAAGATGGATGATTGCAAGACACATGCTACTTCTTTTCAGTATGGATTGAAACTTACTAAAACCTGTCAAACACCCTTCGTCGATGCTACACTTTATCGACAATTGGTCGACAATCTTATTTATGTTACTCATAGTCAACCTCAAATTTCCTTTTCTATTAGTGTGGTTTCATGGTTTATGCAGGACCCCAAAGAAAGCCATTGGAAAGTAGTCAAATGAATTATTCATTATCTCAAGGGTACCACTCAATTTGGTATCAAGTATTGTCGTAGTTTAGATTCACTAGTCGGATACACTGACTTCAACTAGGATGACGACAATGATGATCATAAGTCCACTTATGGCTACGTGTTTCGAAACAACACTGGAACTTTGTCATGGTCATGCAACAAAAAAGAAGGCAGTCTCTTTTTCAACTACAAAAGTAGAATATCATGGCATCGTTCAAGCAACTATTGAAGGATTTTGGATTCACCAACTTTTGGGAGATCTTGGCCTTCTTATTCAGACCTCAACTACAATCTACTGTAATAACCAAAGTGCTATACAAGTTGTTGAAAATAATGTTTCCCATAGTAATATAAAGCATGTTTAGCTCCATTCTCACTATTTGAGATAGTTGGTTCATGAGAATGTCGTCTCTCTTGAATATTGTAGAACAGAAGATCAAGTTGCTGATAACTTCACTAAACCTTTAATTGGAACTAGATTTATCAAGTTCTACATGATGCTTAGGCTTCATGAAGTTGCAATTACGGGGGGAGGGGTTCCTAATTATGTAATTTTACCTCTTGAAACTCCATAGTTGTGTGCTGATGGGGGGTGTTGGAACATCAAGCATTGATGGTTCATCGCACATCTCCTAGGTTCATTCGGTCAAGAGGTTGAACTACATATGGATACAGTCATTCGAGTGATCGACCAACACACCACACAAGTTGGTCGAGTAGTCAACATGCTTATCGGTCAGACAGTCGAACAATAATCATAGATATTCGTGCAGTGGATTGACCAACCCAACAATTGAATATGAGTTGGATGTGTAAGCTGTTGGTTGAGAATCCTTGTCGAGTTGATTCGATAGAGTGGATTTGGTGGAGTTAACTCTAACAATCGACAATTACATGTGAAGAAGATCTTCTGGATTCTATGGAAGTTGGTTAGATCTCGAGACTATAAAAAGTAGACCCCTTGGGTCATTATCATCATGGAGATCATGCAAATCAACATGTGAAAGATGCATTGTGATGTTCTGATCACAATGCGCTAATTGTTGTAACAGTGTATTTAGATACCACCTTTATCTTCAAATTTTTTATGATAAGCATGATTGAAGATGATGAGCATGCCTAAGTATACTGAAATTTAGTGTGAATCTTGCTAGTAAGTTGGTGGTGTTGTTGACAACTACATGATAATGTTGTTATGAATGCTAATAGACCTTCGTAATTAATGTGTGTTGAATTATATAGCCTGGCCACCAAAGGGAAAATAACCTACTTCTAATTGCTTGGTTTATTCAAAGAATTGAATTATACCCAACACCAGAAATGATGATTTCAACTTCGACTACTTTGGGGAGAGATTCTTGTTTGGGTTGAGTGTTGATTAGAATGATAAAGGCACATATTTGACCACTATGTAACCTAATATTGAATATTCTGAGTGGGACAGGGAGGGTGTCGTAGACTAACTTAGGGATTCCATTTGTGAGAATATCAACCTTTACATGGAAAAAGAACGAGGAGGAATTTTAAGAATATTTGAAGGATTTTGCTTTGGGCATCTGAGTTTGTTGCTAAATGTTTCCACTACATTGAGTTGTGAAAAGTTGGTTGTTATTGTTATCAAATTTTTGACAACTATGGACAAATTAAAGAGCCAATTCTTATTGCTAGATCTCACTCTATTTGATTAAAGATTGACAAGTGAGTGAAGTTGGTCCTATTGAGAATTCGATTAGTAGTCAAATCATTCGACCAGTGGTCAAACAATATGAGAGTCGACCAAGTTTTTCCACATCAACATAATATTCCATTTTTTCACAACTTTTATTAGGGCCTTGCGTAGAAGTCTAATATACAAGAGAATTGAGGGTTCCTTGACTTCTGAGACAACAAACACTGAAAAACAAGATTAGATCAATGCATTGGATTGATAGTATAAGTGCATTCATACTTTCAATAAGTTTTAGAGTTTGATAGAAATCTCGTAGATTTTTTGAAGTTTGTTGAAGAGAAGTTGCACCCTTGAGATGGTGGAGATATTTTCCAGTATGCATTTCCTTGGGATGGAGTATTGGAGTCATGTCGGTTGCATCATATGTAAATATTTATTGATTCCTGTGTAATAAAAATAGTTACGTGAAATATAACTAAGTTAGTCCAGTAAGTCGGGTCTAATTTGAATCCATTTTATAGGACTCAATTTTACACTTGAGTTGGTCGATCATTAGTCAAGTTTGAGTCTAGTCGAGTCTATAATCTAGTTTATTTGGAAAAGAAAAAATAAAAAAATTATGTTGTCTATTGAATCAAATGAGTATTAGTCCATTGATTCAAGTGTAAAATTGAGTAAAAAATAGAATCAAATGAAATGAGGGGGTTAAAAATGAGTCTCTAAGGCATGTGGTCTTCTCCACCGATGTAATGTAAGTCATTTTCTAGCTGAGAAGATTGGTTTCTTTCCTACATCGGTAAATAAAAATTAGTTGATTTTGTAAAAGTCTAATGCTAGAAAAGAGTTTTTTTCTAATTTAGTTTTAGTTATAGTCGAGTCCTTTGAGTCATGCATGTGTATTAGATTCTTAGAGTTGAGTCATAGAACATTTTCCTTCATTTAATGAAAAATATAGGCTCCAATCCAATTCCAGAGACCTAAAATCATAAAGAAACACACCCAGTAGCAAAGCAACAACTTGATTGAGGAGTAAGCATACTGAGAACTTGCATAGAGAATTGATGATGAGAATTGATTACAAAAGTGTTGTAGTGATTGAAGGCATTTAAGAAAGATACATATCATGACACACACACACACACACATACAAGAGATTAAAATACAAGATGATGGCACGAGAAAGATTGAAATGATTGAGCCCCTTGATATAAGAGTTGCATAATAGTTCTTGGGTTGTGACCTCATAATCCCAAAAGTAGAGAAATTTATGCAAGAGCATCCCTCAACATCATCAAATATGCTATCAAGACAACATATAGGCATGAAATGGAGAAAGGGAGAGGCATTGACCCTCCCATTTTTAAATTCAAAATCTGATCCTATAGGGATTTATGTTGTAAGGTCGTAAGAACCGAGCCATGCCTTTATAAAGGTAGTATATAGGGTCACCTTAAATGGTTGAGTGTAAGAAGGCCTAGATCATAGTCAAGTCTGGATAATATTTCAATGCAATGAAACCGTAGGAGTATGGTGTCTTAACTGAGACAGTGATGGTACTAAGGCGGTGGAGAGGATAAGCTCGTAGAGCCCTCTTTTGTAAAAGGAGAATTAGGAGAGATCTTTGAAGGATAGGGGTCTTAGAAGAAGAACTCAGAGTAGAGTTAGGTTAGGAGAGCTTGAGAGAACTGAGACTCTGTTGTAGTCCAGTTTTTGTAAACATCTATATAGACACACAGAGATAATAGAAAATATTGTTTTCCTGCATACAATGTGTTTATGTCTTTGTATTCATTATTATGTTTTTATGTATTTCATGGTTTGAATGTGTAAACTGGTGAAGTATTGAATACGTTTCAATTGTTTCTCTTCTTTGAGTTTTCAAGTTCAAGGAGTGCACATAGTCCGCAAGGAGTGCATTGACAGAGGTGAGTTAACCCTAAAAAAATATCAAGAGAGATATCGTTGAACCTTCATCAACAAAAGTGCAAGGAGTGCACAGAAAGAACTCGGTGTTGAGTTCGTAAAGAGACAAAGTTACTAAACACTATGTAAGGAGAAGATATGCAAGGTGTGCATTGAGCAAGGAGAATGTCAGGAGGGAAAGAATAATTTCTTTTCAATAAATCCTTCGGATCTGAGTTTGACAAAATCCTAGAAATTCAAGGAGTGTGTGGGAGATCGAAATCTTCGAGGAGATCAAGCTTAGAAGGAATAACACAAGGAGTGTGTGGTTGATGGACTTATTCTAAGTCCTAAATCTTAGAAGAGATAATTCTTTCAGAATAACAAGAAAGACCCAGAGTAACCGGGTTCGTAGAAGAATGTTCAAAGGTCGAAACCTTTGAACACTGACAAAAATATTCCAAGGTAGAAGAAGTCGAAATCTTAGGAGGAGGAACAATAACAACCATCAGATTAGTTGTAGAAAAAAAAACCTGGATTGTTGGATAAATGTCCAACGAACATAAGAAGTGAAGAGGATAAGAACGAGTCCTATCCGTCGGATCTGAGCATGAAAGGATCAATAGCCATATGATCACGAGAAGGTGCATGAATCTTAACATTTTGTGTACACAGGGGAGCAGACTGTCAAAGTCCCGAAGTCCCAAAGTAATTTGCGACCGTCCATTGTCAAGGAGGACAGGTGGCACGAGATCCACAACTTCAAAAGTTTGTGTACAAAGAGGAGGTGAAACAACCAAAACAAATCTTGGCTATCGGTTGTCGAGAGATGCGTGTCAAAAGATATGATATTTTGGGAAATCTCACTTCAGGGAAAACCCAACTGTGGAGCGTGATAAATTCCTGAACCCCTGAAGGCCGAAGTAAATCATAGTCATTCCTTGTGGAGGAAACGTGGATGAAGATAATGTATTTCAGGTGAAATCACTCTGGGAGAAATGAGTGCATAGGAGTTTGAAACTCCCGTAGCCCGAAGTGACGAAGAACATAAGAGCCGAAGTGCCAAAGATCTGAGAGTCGTCGATCTACAAGGGGACACTTGTCAATAGATCGCGAGATCCGGGTAAATGGTTGTGGGATTTTAGTCAAAGAACTGAGATTGAAAAAGCCCAAAGTGTTGAAGCCACTTATGACCGTTGATCGTGTAGGAGGGTACGTGTCAACGGATTTTTTATTCCGAGTGAAAGAATTAAAAGGAGATCAAGAAAATAAGCGTCAAAGAGCCGAAGAGGAATCTAGACCATTAGATCCAGAAGGGTACGTGGAAATAGATCGTAGACTTTGGGTGAAAACACTCCAGGAGAATGCGAATGATGAAAGTTTGAAATCGCCGAAGCCCGAACAACCGAATAAGTTGGGAGACATTGATCTGTGTTGGACAAGTGTCACTCGATTGTGAACTTCAGAGGATCATACTCCAGGGTTCCGAGGACTTGTGTTTCAGAATATCCCGAAGCGTCGAAGCTTGAAATGTCTAAGGGTTGTTGATTCGAAAGAAGGAGCATGGATCATTGATTTGCAAGGGGATATGTGGAGGACTAAGATTCACTCCATTGGACAATCATTGGATAAGGGAAGACAAGTGTCAAAAGATCCGACACTCCAGAAGGATTCGCTCCAGAGATTTGCGTTTGTTGAAATTTGAGAACACCGAAGGCCGAAGTCTCGAAAAAATGAGAGCCATCGATTTAGAAGGACGTGTGGCAGATGTTCTTCCATTTCAGAGAAACCTCTCTGGAGGAATTGGGAAATGGAGAATTGAAACTCCCGAAGCCCGAAAGGAAAAAACAACCTTAGTCGTTGATTTAGAGGGGAGATACATGTCGACATATCGTGCAGATCTGAGATCGTGCGTAGGAGGAAGGAAAGGAGATTCGATAACATTCGTTAATCATGAKGTAGAGCCGAGAGGAAAGAAATTGAYGGATGAGAAKGATTTCGGGGCCAGGACATGCTCAGACGTTAATTTTCCTTGAGCGAGCTGCAATTGGAACCACAGTTTTAAGAAAGGGATAGGTGGAAACTGGATGTAAATTGCGGGGAAAAAAGYGGGTTGGTCTAAAACCACTCTTTCCCATGCCCATAATCACGTGTTTGTGCAAGGTCATATCCCAACGACCTATGTAGGAAGGGKCTWGTGAAAATAAGCTAGTGCCCACAAATTGAAGAGTAMCCAGAGCACGTAGACAGAGGGTGCAGTTATCATAGGACCTGTGCCTAAAGGAGAAAAAGGGGCATGTGTATAATTATTTTGGGTTCAAACAGGAGTCTGAAGAGTCAATCCGACTCAGGTGAAAGAAAGATCCTAAACCGAGAGGTCACAGAGCCCCAGGAGGGGAGGGGGGTTGCATCAGAAAAGGTAGGTTGGTTGAAGCATGTGGTTCCATTGTAGGGTGTTGTACATGTGTGATGTGGAGTGAAATGAAGACTCAATGATTGCATATGAACCTACCTGATTGAAGACAAAGGCTAAATAGTAACAGGTCATGGTAGAACCTTGTATACACGTATGTTCCTATACATATGACGGCTACTGCAACTAATTTACCTTTGAAAACCGGTATGTATGGTTGATGCATACTAAGGATACTTCTACAAGAGTAGATACCTAGGATGTTGTTGCACACTTGCTTGAGACGAGCAAATATTTGAGTGTGGGGGAGATGTTGGGATGCATCGAAGGCCCTTGTAATAGTCATCACACGTGAGACATTATCATAAGAATGTATGAATATATGTAATAAAGGTTAAATTCATAAAATAATCTAATGAATCATTAGTGGAGCAAGTACAACTGCTCCAACCATCTATCTAATGTATAATACTCTTGAAGAAGGAATACAAAAATGGTTGGTTAACCTTCACTAACTGATCTCTTCTCTCTTGAGTACATGTGTTTGATGTGATTTCCCTAATATAGTATCTTCTTGAATTCCCATGTAATCTAGAAAATTACAATAGTATCCAATGCACTAATGAAGCTAATGCATCATAGACAAGATTGTTGTAGCAATAAGACCATTAATTCGATTTAAAATCAATCACACTATGCAAAACCATGATAAAGAACCAACCATATATGTATTCAATGTATTTCAATTCGTATATCCTATTACGCATGCCTCCCTAAATTTTCATATATGTTATGATGTGTAGCAAGTACACAAGAATTATGTTTCTATGGGGGACATATAGTTTTGGCGTTGATGGATTAAAATGACCCTACATGGATTTATTTTTCTCCCTTCCTAAAGTTCAACATAGGCCCTAATTAAAAAAAATTATGCATTATGATTGGGTGTTAATATGATGAAATATGCCTTAGGGATCTATAGTTGAGAGGGGGTAGTGGGAAATAATAATCCACATTAACTACGGTGAAAGAATTAAGTTGGTGACTCAAGTAACAATTAGTTTATCGATTATGTATTTTTCAGATATGTGATCAATTTGAAATAGCAGTTTATCATATTTTGTGTGGGTTCATGTTCATTCCTTTAATTCCAATATTAATGTATGTATTGAAGCTTGATCCATAAGGAAGGAGAGTGTAACATGAGCAAGGTGGCTCTATCCTGCCTCACTTCAAGTGATTTCCTCTATAATTTTTCTCTTCCATTTTATTAAATACAGTTTATATGGCATACTATGTGTCTTAAAAACCTTCTCACCTATCACTTCCTTAAACTATTTTTTCTTCTTCTTGGACATATGGTTGCATTAATCATCTTTCATGTCTTCCCTAGTGCATAATCTTATGTCACTTTGTAATATTATATATCCTTCATATTGAATATCAATAATTGCCAAATTATTTAGGCAATTCTGCCTTGTAATGCATTAGATATTTTGTTAATCTTAATCTCAATTTTTTTTTAAATACTCAGATCCTCTCGCTCTTGCGGAATTTTTTCTCGTCGATGGTATTGATAATTCATCGATGTTATTGAGACTTCGTCGCCTGGATTTTTCTCATGAGCGATGAACTAAGGTTGTCCTCCATGTGATGAAAACTTTCGATTGTCTTTCGTGTGATGACAACTTTCAGTCGTCTTTCATGCGACAAAATATTTAGGTTGTCTTTTCTACGATGAAATATTTTGGTCGTCTTTCGTGCGATGCCATATTTCGATCGTCTTTTGTGCAATGAAATATTTTTGTCGTCTTTCGTGCGACGACATCTTTTGGTCGTCTTTCATGCGACGACATCTTTCAGTCATCTTTCATGCAACACCATATTCCGGTCGTCTTTCGTGTGATGACATCTTTCGATCATCTTTCGTGCGACGACAACGATACTACATCCTTAGGTCGTATCGTAGGCGAAAATATCCTTTGGTCATCTCAATTTCCATGACACGTGATATGAAATTTGAGGGGTCCAATATTCTTCACCATCTCCACGACAAAACGTCACGTGCACAACGAAATTACCATCGCAAAATGAGCCAAATTTACTAGTGCATGTTGAATGACTCCAAGATAAGTGATATCTTTTGGGGAGAAGCAATGCATACAATTGTTCATATCTTGAACTCATGATTGATAAAACTTAATAGTGATAAGAATCCATATGATTTATGGAAAGGAATACCGACCAATGTAAAACAATTTAGAGTGTTATGAAGAAAGTGTTACATAAAAAGGGAAGAAAAGAAGATTGGAAAATTTGACTCTTGGGTGGAGGAAGGAATATTTTTTGGGTACTCATGCAAAATAAAAGAATATAAGTGATACAATAAAAGACTCAACAAGATAGTGGAAAGCATCAATGTAAAATTTGATGAAATAGACTTGTTGAAGACCAGGAAGGAAAGTAGAAATTCAAACATCTTTGAAGAATAGAAAAATGAAGAACTAAAGAAAGAAGAAGAGGAATAAGAATAATAACATCAAGAAGAGAAGAAACCAGAAGTATAACATGAAGAAATCAATCAACAACATTTTAGGACACCTAACCATCGGGTTTAGAAGAATCATCCACTAGAACAAATGGTTGGAGATAGAAGTGCCAACGTAGAAAGAAGAAGAAGAAGGCAAGCACAAACACTTGAACAATGACATTTTTCATTACTATCCATAGTTGAACCAAGTAACTTGGAGGAATCCAAAAATAATGAACATTGGATCAGGGCTATGGAAGAAAAACTAAATCAAATAGAGAAGAATGAGACATGGGAACTAGTTCCAAGACCAAAGGACAAAAATGTGATTGCGACAAAATGGGTCTTCATAAACAAGATAAACTAATATGGACATGTAACCAGAAACAAAGAAAGAATAATGTACAAAGGATATGCTCATGTTGAAGGAATATAATTTGAAGAAACCTTTTCTCATGTGCCCAGAATGGAAGCAATAAAAATGTTATTTTCTTATGCATGCTCCAAAAGGATTAAAGTATATCATATGGATGTAAAATAAACTTTTCTAAATGGAGAATTAGAAGAATAAGTCTACATAGAACAACCGGAAAGGTTTCTACTATATAAAAAAGGAAGACTATGTTTGTAGATCGAAGAAATATCTGTATGGACTTAATTAAGATCCAAAATATTGGTATTCAATATTGGATAGTCACTTACAACAACAAGGATTCAAAAGTGGATAGTAATGAAAAAATGATTAGATAATAACCTCTACATAAAAGTGGATCAAGGTAGTATAATTATTATTGAAGTGTATGTTGATGACATCATATTTAGAAGTGATGATGATATATTGAGTCAACAATTTTCCAAGGATATGCATAATGAACTTGAAATATCCCTACTTGGGGAGTTGTATTTCTTCTTGGGACTCCATATATCTAAGATAGATGAAGGAATTTCCATTTACCAAACCAAGTATATCAAGAAAATGTTAAAGAAGCTCAAAATGGAAGACTGTAAACTTGTGAGCACTCCTATGGTTACCGGTTGCAGGTTGAGAAAATATGATGAATCTAAAGAAGTGGATAAAAGAATCTACATATCAATGACTAGTAGTCTACCTAATGTGATAGCTTCAAGACCAGATGTAATGCAAGCAGTTGGAAAAGTTGCAATATTTCAAGTGACACCAAAGGAAACCCATGTTCTAGTAGTGAAAAGTATCTTCATATATCAAGGAACAACAGATTTTGGGCTATGGTATCCAAAAGTAAATAAGTTAACTATGGTCACCTACACGAATGTAGATTGGGAAGGAAGTATTGATGAAAAATAAGTACAAGTGGGGCAACATTCTACTTAGGTGTCTTCTTAGTTTCCTAGTTGAGAAAGAAGTAATCTTCAATACCCTTATTCACAACAGAAGAAAAATACATCACAACAACAACATGTTGCACTCATATTATATGGATGAAGTAAACCCTGCAATACATAAAAGTAAGATATGATGAGCCTATTCCGATACTCTATAACAACACTAGTTCTATAAACATCTCCAAGAATCCAGTGATGCATTCCAAGACCAAACATATTCCTATTAAGTTCCACTTTCTATGGGAACAAGTCACAAAAAAGAATATCAAGTTGGAGTACATTGGGACAGAAGAAAAAATTGCAAAAATATTCATAAATTCTCTTCCTAGGGAGACCTTTGAGTATCTTCGACAGAAATGGGAGTAATTTCTATTGCAAATTGATTTCCATAATCTTCTTCAATAACAAAAAGGGGAATATTGTCAGGGGATTTACCCTTTTCCATTGATGTCAAAGGGGGAGAGATAAACAATAAAACTAGAAGCATGAAGACATAGGGATTCAACATGAATACAAGAGGACGATACAATCATTTAGATCAAATCACAAAGACAAGGGGATCATGGTTGTTTTACTAATTTTCCATCAATTCCAAAGGGGGAAATTGTTGGAAAATTGGTTTTCATTGATGCCAACCTTAGAATAATCCCTAAATAAAATCCTAGAATACCCTAAAAGGGATGATGATGTGCAGGGATGATTTTAAGGATGGAAATTTATTTTAAATGTAGAAAACTTGGCGAATCTTACTAATCCTTCATATACCAACTATAAATGTTTGGCGATATTTTTGTAAAAATATTCAAATTTCTAAGGATTTTATATAGTTTGTATAAAATTTTGGCGATTTTAAAGGTAAAATAATTTTATCATATAGAATTTGGGCGAATGAATTTTAGAATGGTGAATCTTGTTTTGGGAAAAACCATGGAAAATTATCCCATGAGTGAAATTTAGCCCCTAAAATCATCCTTGATGATGTGTCCACTTGAATAATCCTTGAATATCCTTGAAGTAGCCTTGACATAAGTTTATATAACTCCAAATTTTTCCCCTTATGGTGTAGTGTTTAATCATGACCCTCATGGGATGAGATAACACATGGTTGTTTACACATGCCCACTTTGATTTGTACACAAATGGAGCCTTAAAGGAGCCTTGAAGAAGCCCCTAAAACCAAGAGAAGAAGACCCTAAAGCCAAGTGAAGAAGCCCCTAAATCCAAGAGAATAAGCCCCTAAGGACAAGTGAAGAATCCCCTAAATCCAAGAGAAGAAGCCTCTAAAATAAATTTAAGAAGACCCTAAGGTTGTCCATCCTTAAGGAAGAGGTGCAACCTAAATGCTGTGACCCTTGGTCACACCCCCTCATGTGGAGAAGACTCATATAAATGAAAGGAACCTCATTTGGAATTTGGATGACAACAATTCGACCTATCCAAGGAATATGAGTGGATTTCATTCTAGAGGAGAAAATTTCCAAGGGAGGATGAAGTGAAGAAGGGATAAATTCCAAGGGAATATGAAGTGAAGAAGGGCGAAATTCCAAGGGAATATGAAGTGAAGAAGGGAAAAATTCCAAGGGAATATGAAGTCTTGTGATGATTTGTTCTAAGGTTTTTCTTTGAAGGTCATCTTGGTATTTTCGATATAATTGTTTTTTATAATTATTCAGATAGCGAAATTTGGAGGTGTTTCTGAAGAGATAGTGAAGAATATTWGGTGCTAATTTCAAGTCTTGAGTCATTACAGGGTTGGAGTTRTAATCGGTGGAAGTTGAGGTTTTTAAAACTAGGTTTTTATTCTTCAAAATGAGTCATCTTTCCATTTTAGATATAACTTGTTTTTGGGGATGATTCAAGGAGAGAAACTTGGAATGATTTTATATAATATATCTAAKACAATTGGGTACAAGTTTTATATCTTGATTCATTATAGGTATTGAGTTATACATGTTGTAAGTTAGGGTTTGTGACTAATCCAGAAACTAGTCCCAAACATGTGTTCAATATAAAACAATTATATCTGAATCTTKGTAGGTCCAAATTGAATTCCAATTTTTGAATTATAAGGAGAAAAAACCCTAATATATGAGGTCCAATTTTTAGAATTAGAAACAAAAAATTGAGCTTGTGGCGAATCTTACAAGTTTTCATATTTGAGGTACAATTCTGAGCAATTTTGTATGCAGATTTAAGAAGTGATTTTGGGATTGTATTTTAAGGTTGATTTTATCTTGTATCATCGTTTAAAATATTCCAAGGGGATTGGTGTCTCCTTATGATAGGTTCTGGAAAAATCAAGGGGTGGGTGCTTCCTTCAAGTTGGTGCTTGTAAAATCTTGAAACTGCTTAAAACGTTTCCGTGGTTTTCTCCCAATTGGGTTTCCATGTAAACATATGTGTACAATGTGTATGCATTTATGTGATGATGAATGAAATGATTAATGGTTAATGTTTTTGTAGTGATTGAAGTTTAAATTTTTTGAAATAACGTTGTTATGATTCACCCCCCCTCTCAGTATTCTTGAATATTCTAACAACTTTTGTAAGCTTGTCCACCACTACCATGATGGAATCATGTTGCCTTGTTGTTTTGGGTAACTTGGTAATGAAATTGATAGTAAAAACATTGCATTTCCATTCAATAATGGGAAATGGATGAAACAATATCGCTCGATGCATGTTCTTAGACTTTACCTTTTGAAATTCAATGCATATATCCAAATAATAGGTGACATCGCTATTCATCCTAGGCCAAAAAGGTGGGCCTCTTACAACTATAATAGTTTTCTAGTATCCCAAATGTCCAGCATATGGCACATTGTGCATCTCCTTTAAAATTGAGTTTCTTATTTCTTGAGAATTGGGAACATAAAATATGTTCCAGAATAAGAAGATTTCATCTTCTTCTAACTTGTAATCCTTATATTTTTGTTGTACATTATTTTGTTGTAGGATTTCTTTAACTTGCACATAATGTTTCATGTACATACTAATGGTTTTATCATGCATTTTATGCACCCTTATGTTGATTTCATCATCCACCTTATTCTATTTTCCCTTTATGTGCTTCATGTCAAAGTCATATTCGTTGAGAAATTCAACCCATCTAGTTTTTCTAGTGTTTAGTGTTGGCTATTCAAACAAGTATTTTACACCACTATGGTTCAAATTTTCTTTGCATAAGGTAATGCATTGACATCCTTAAAGCATATATTATGGCTGCCAAGTCTAAGTCATGTGTGGCATAATTTATTTCATGCTCCTTCAATTTTTTGGACTCATAAAAAATTATATGTCTATTTTGTGTAAGGACTCCATCAAGCCCTTCCTTGCATGCATTTGTGCTAAATGTTTTTTCTCATCTGGATATGTAACTTTTAGAATAGGTGAACTAGTTAGTAAATCCTTTAATTGTTGAAATTTTTCTTCACACTTAGCACTCTATTCAAATTTTACCCCTTTCTTTTGCAAAGATATTATTGGGTGTGCAATCTTGGAAAATCCTATTAACACATAAGATTGTAGGGGTCAAAAAATTTACTTTGGTTTGTTTTTGAGTCATAAGGTTTATAGGTCATAGGTTTTAAGTGTTAGGGTGGTGGTCATAAGCTTTGGTTTAGTTCAAAAAATAAATGAATTTTGTTCAACCTTGGTAGAGTCTTAAGGTCATTTCATTAAACATCATGACAAGGCTATTCAAACCCTCATGAGTCACACCATAGGTTTCTACATAATTTCCTTGACATGTCATACATCCAAGTTGTAATAAAAGTCTCCCCTTTTTCACTATCAATCCATTCAAGTGTGTGAGCTATGTTTGACAGACGCTGTGAACTGGAATTTTGAACTGGTTAAGGAGGAGAGTTAGAGGTTCGACTACTTGCCGACACCCTCAGGAAATTTCAAAGATACCAGCATCAAAATCAGGACCACCAGGTACTCCATGAGGTTTCTCCTCCTATTTGAAGGTCGATAAAGTGGTTTTGGCTATTTTTTCCTTTTGGCGCTGCGAACTGGATAACAGGGGCGCTACGAACTCATTTCCTATAGCATCTGCTTCTAAATATTTGATCATAAATCTAAAACCATGACGTGGTTTTCTCTGAAATTTGTTTTGGAAGATAAAGATAGCTTTGTTGACTTGCTGACCAAATTTCAGCCTGACCCAGTTTGGCATTCGATAGATATAATTAAAACACTAGTGCGCTGCAAACTCTTTGTTTTGCATAGTTGTTGGAGATTCTCCTTGTTTGGAGGTTTCCACTTGTCAAGGAGCGTTTGAATGAATTCTCATAGATCATTTAGATGATAAGGGACACCTACACCTAATAATTAGCTCCATTAAGACCTCATGCAGTGAGTTGGAAACAAATTTATTAATGACTTCCAACAACTTCCTAAAAATTAGTAGTTTGTTAGATTTTTGTCTCTTTGATTGTTGCCACCTATATCCAAGGCCTAGAATCCAATGGAAGAGATGGTTTCGACCTCCTAATAATATTTTGTATGTTATTTTCTATTTAATGGGTGAGAGGAATCAAGAGATATGTTGGAATGGAGTGATAGAGACTCGTAACTTTATATTATCTATGTAGCAGAAGAGTACTTCTTATTGTATGTACTGGACTTAAGATCCGCTGAATAATGGAAGTCATTTCTTTTTCTTATCATCTTATTTCTATCTAATTTTGACTACATTCCATTGAAGGATTCATTTGACTGAGTTGTAGTCTAATAGATGATTTGTTGTGGTACTTGTGCAAATATATCAGAATTTTCATCTTTGATTATGAGAAGATCTTATTTGATAGAGATCTTCCTTATATGTCTATCATACTACCTGATGTAGATGATAGTCATTTCACATTATTCTTATTAAGTCTTCCATCTACTCATCCTATTTTCTATAACCCTAATCAAAGTTATTCAGAGCCTTATTTGCTTGTGCATATTATATGAATTAAACTGTGATTGACATTCTTTATAGAGTATTTCATCCATTTGTCATTTACTACAAATTTTATCTTCCACACTTTGATGGGTATTGGGATTGCACTCATAGCAATATGAGTGTGACTCTCAGTGATAAAAAATCCCACAATGAATCTCCTACAATAACCATCTAGATCCATAAATGATCTAACCTATGAAATGTTTGTTGGCACTACCAACTTTTGATTGCTTCAATTTTATATGAATCCATTGCTATGCCATATTCTGAAATAATGTGACCCAAGTAATGGATCTTATTTTGATAAAAATTTCATTTAATCAACTTAGCATATAATCGATGCTCTCTCAACACTTGTAGCACCATCCTCAAATGTTATTCATGCTCCTCCTCTATCTTGGAATAGATCAGAATATCATCCAATAACACAATGAAATTTTTTTCTAGGAAATCTCTGAACACCCCATTCATCAGACATATAAATGTAGAGGGAACATTTTTCAACCTAAAAGGAACCACTACAAATTCATAGTGTCCATAACTCATTCGAAAGTTTTTTTTTCTAGTATCGTCTTCTTTGATTCTCACTTCATGATAATTTAACCTCAAATCAAAATTGGAAAATATTTTTTCTCCCCTCAAATGATAAAAAATATCACTAATCCCTGTCAAAGGATATTTGTTCTTGATTTTAACCTTGTTCACATGTTTTAAGTTGATACATAACCTTAATGTTCCATATTTTTTCATGACAAAAATAACTGGGGCTCCACAAGGAGAAAAACTTGGGAGTATGTACACTTTCTTCAACAAATCTTCTTGCTACATTTACAACTTATTTAGCTATGACGTACTCATTCTATAGGGATTTTTGGACACTAGGGAAACTCCAGGCATTAAGTTAATAGATAAATTAATGTCCCTCTTTGGTGGAAATCTTGGAAACACCCCAAATACATCCTCATACTATTTCAATAATGGATAATCTTCAAGACTTGTCTCCTTATCCTTCATTGGCTCTTCCATATGGGCTGCATATTTGGCATCCTTTTCTTAAAATGATTTTCAGTTGCAATTATGAAATATCTTGAACATATGTATGCATTGAAATTCCTTGTATTTTCCTTGAATTCCCTTTCTCACCAAGACATGAAAAAACCTTGTTATAACAACATAAAACAACATGATATTTTTCTAGCCAATCCATACCAACCAGGAAGTCACAATACCTAAGAGGTATGATGTTCAAATCTTCCTTAGTATTGACTCCATTCATTTTTACTAGGAAATTGTTAACAAGCTCATTGATTGTTCTCTTGGTTCCAATATCTAGTTGAAGTAACCAAGTCTTTTGATTCTTACATTTCTTCAATTTAATTTTTTCAACTAGAGTTGGATCTATATAGCTATGAATAGCTCCAGAATCAATCAAAATATCTATGGGCTTATTATCAATCTTGCCTTCCACTTCAATCATGTGGGATTTATAGTCTTCTTGTCTATTGTCCAAGGCTGCATAGATCCTTGGCATGTTTCTTCCCATGTCCTCTACCATATCCTCCTACTTGATGCTATGCATAGTCCTCATCTTATCTCCTCGGCGAGGAAAATATTTATACATGTGATCTCCTTCACATCCCTAACACTTTATGGTTTGTTGTCTTGGCCTCTTTCCCAATGAATCTATCATTTTGTGATCACCTTGAGTTGAATTCCATTGTTGATGTGCTTGAGAACTATTCCTTATGAAATTCTCCTTGAATCTGTAACACCCCTGCCTCGTTACGTCAACAAATCTGATAACAGGTGCAAAA
>ML778683.1:477517-490325 GCA_009831015.1 Picea engelmannii
AAACCAGCATAGGGGAAAAGTAAATGTTTTACAAAAACGAATAAAGAGGATTTACGAGGAGGGATGGCAATATAGTAAAGTGAACTAGACAAGTATAAGGGAGATGGATACTGGAAGATCTAGGCGATGGAGGATAGTTTTATTAAGTAGACAAGGATAAAGAGAGGGTGATGGTCTGAGTTTTTGTTTTCCTCTTTTTTTTTTTGAATTTACATTTGTTAAGGCCACACTAAAATCCCCCCCCAATTTCTAGAAGGTCTTAGGCTTAGGGTTTAGATTCTGAGCTAGGCGACGATTGGTTAAGGGTAATGCTTAAGGTTTTATTCAGGTGTTGATGACTTAGGGCTAATTAGGCTGACTCCTTCAACCCCCTTTATCGCGACGTGCCCTTCAGGTCGCACCACGTGCGCCAAGGGTGCCACTCGCCTCTGGAATTTCTTTTGGCGACGTGCCCTTTAGGATGCACCATGTGCTCCAAGGGTGCCACTTGCCAACTGAGTTTCTTTTGTGCGACGTGCCCTTCAGGATGCACCATGTGCTCCAAGGGTGCCACTCGCCAACTGAACTGATTGGTAGACCTCTATAACCCCCGGATTCAACACTCCGCCAGGTGAACTAGTAGGAGACTAAGGTCTCTAAGGAATAAGACCCCCGCCTTATTGCGCGCCCCTTAGAATCATCGTGAGCGACTGTCGCAGTCGGCCCTCATGGCATCGTGGGTCCTCTCGAACTAGATAATCGTTAACCTACAGTTCGAGCCACGGCGGGAGTGATAGCAGGCGGTGGCAGGGCTGCTGTCCACCCCTCTCCCTCAACCTCTCTGCAATCATGTGTGGCCCCTTTACTCCATATGTGAGTCAAGTCGGCAAGCTATCGTCATCCTGCATCACCAATAATCATGTCAGAACTGTCGACATCAAAACATCAAATCAAATGAAACATCATAATAAACCTATCAACCCAAAATCACACTCGCTGACTCAGTCTGGAGTCCAAGGGGGTTCTACCGATGCCTCCGCATCCTCAAGGTCAAAAACCCTGCACACTCAATAAAGTTGAGTCAATAGCACCTGTCTACATCAAATAGTAACACATCATGTCATTTGTCAATCACATCATAATCAAATATAAAAGGTCTAACATCAAAAGGGTCCAGATCACTTGCGAGAAAGTGTCCTCGAATAATACGTGTTCTCAGTGCGCCAGAGCGGGATGTTACAAAATCCTTTATTATTCTGATCGATCTTTCCCTTTTTCTTATCATCCCAAGCCTTTTGGAAATATGGCCTTCCTCTGTTCTACTCATATAAATACTTATCCTTTCTTATCGATTCTTCTAAAATCCTAGGCTCATCAAACTGAATTGTATCCTTGTAGAAGGATGACATTCCACTTAGGAACCTCTAAATTTTTACCTTCTCATCCATGATGAAGCTCACATACCTAAGAATTTTCGATAATTTTCTCTCATATTCATCCATGATCATGTTCCCAAGTTTGAGTTCAAATAAATCTTGCATCTTCTTGTCATAATATTGCTCTAACAAGTATTGTTAATAAAACTGTTTCTTTAAATTATTCTAATAAATTCTCTTCTCATAAAGGTCCTTAACCTGTGTCAGTCGATCCCACCACATAGATTCCTTTCCTTAAAGATGGTAGGCTGCAATTCTGGCTTCTACATTTTATGAGTAATCAGGCAAATGAAAATATTTCCTCATTCCCAACAACCATGTTTCTACATATTATCCCTTCCTATTATCTCCATCAAATGATGGTGGCTTGATCTTCCTAATATCCCCTTGAAATCTATTTGACCCATGTATCCTCCTCTAATGTCTGACAAGAGACATACTTGTGATGGTTTCTGACCTTGAATGTGCATATGCTATTTTGGTCGAGTTCCCTAGGGAATGATGATGTTGGTGTTTTCTGACACTCCTTGATTTTCTAGATCCTCCATGATCATCCCTCCTATCGTGAGATATAGATACTTCTACTTGCCTTGCACTAGCTTCTTATATTGTTCCAGAATATTTGTTGAATTTCTTCTACAACATGTTCATTCTTTGAAGTATCTGCTCCTGAGATTTCATAATATTTTCATTATCTTCTCTTTCTAGGCTTCTTATAGTTACAGGCTCATGCCTGCCTCTTATTCTATTATAATCGGTATCAGCATTACCCATGATGACATGTATACCTCTGATCTACTCCTCATGGCTGTAATATTCTTAGTCATCCTCCATATCTTTAGTTCTCATATAGGAACTAAATTCTTCTTTCCTATACCTCTAATTCTTCAAAAATGTGCATGCAATGATTGTTGTTAGAATTAAGCATATTGTAAAATATTTATCAATTACATTACATGTCATTCTTCATTTCAAATTATGAAGAAAAAAATGCACTAATCCAATTTCTAGGGTGATAAATAGATTCTCCTTCTCATTACAATTCTAGCAACTATTCATTTTCTCAAATCCGAGTGATGAGATGAAAGTTATGGTCTTCAGAAGTTTAGATTGTTTCCCTGTTTTATCCTTGTATTCTATAGGTGTCTTTTTTCTATTCCTACACATTTTTGCGTACCCAGATTCCAAATATGGCTCTACAATTGTATTTTATGGTTCATAATATTTCCATAGACTGCTCGTGTGCCTCAAATTCACTTTTGAGCAAGGAGTTATGACCTCTGGAATTAAATTGGTACTAGAAATGTACCCTCTACAGTTTCAACTGTAATTCTCTCATACGAGCTTTGTTTTATGCTAGGAATAGCACGTTGGAAATATCTCTCTGATTTATTTTATTTAAGTTAAAAAATACAGGGTTTCCTTTTGTACACCATGTTCTCGTGACTTTTGAATTCCTAAAATGTTGTTTAGGCCCTCAAAATTGTTGTACAAGTTTATGACCTTAAAAAATAATAAAGCTTCGTAGAAAATTGATCATTTTTTTTATTGTTATAACAATATTTCAATTTGATCTATAGATATCAAATAAAAATAAATCTCAATGGTATTTGATTTTTTATACCTTCCCCGGGCCCATCGATGAACTTCCATTTTCGATCTCTAACTCAAAGTACTCTGCACCATTGATTTTCCAACACTACATCGACAAATGATTGGATAATTCCTTTGGTCAACCAAACTTGCTCACTGATTTTGTTGAGTCCTAATCATTGGCCATTGGTCATTTCTCTTGGAAAACCAACTCTTTCCCAAGAATCTCATTGAACTTCGATCATCGCTGATTGACCACCAACTAATTTCCTTCAAAACCAACTTGTTTACAAATTTTGTCGAACCCCAATCATTGACCATCAACCATCTCTTGGATGGTGTGGAATGACATGTAGATGATGATGTGGTATGAAACATATATTTTTATGTGGCATGACATCTGGATGTTGATGTGGCATGAAACCTATATGATGACACAAAATGACACATGGATGTTGAAGTGGAAAGGAACGTCATCATCCTCTTTTCCTTCATCGATGATCAAAAACTTTTCTTGGATGAACTTAACACCTCGCTAAATATGTTGGCCCCCAATCATTGACCATTGACGATCAATGATTTCCTTTAGAGGCAAGAAAAATTTTGCGAATTTTTTTTACCCTTGGTCATCGATCATTGACTATTGTCTATTTCTTTGGGTCGAACCAAAATATTTTCCAAACTCATCGATCTGATCATCAACCATCAATGATTTCTATTGGAAAACTAAAACTCTTCACACATTTCATCAATCTGAACATCAATCATTGAAAATCTCTCTTGGTGAACTCCAACACTTATAAATTTTCGACCAAAATCCCAGATGAATTTGGGTCTTCGATCTCCCATTCAAAATGATCTTGACCGTTGACTCTCCAAACATTTCCCAAATTTGTTGATGAATATCGACCATCGATCTACTCCATTTCCTAGATGCTGAAAAATGAATCTTTACCATCGATCCTTTAAATTCTCTAATATACAAGAATAAATATTGTTCATTGATTCTTTAACTTCGCTAATCTGTGAAAATGAATACTGGCCATCAATTCTCTTCTTTTTTAAAAACTCCAAAAAACTCATAATTTTTTAATCAATTTACAATGAATATGTGTCATTGATATTAAAATCAACCACAATCTTGGTCGTCAATTCACAAAAATATCCGAGCTTCTTTAGTCACTGTTAGAACATGAATTTTTGACTTTTCAGGTCGAATTTAGCTCTGCAGTTTGCAGATTGATGCCCTCGTCACCTCTTAAATAGTTATAAGGGAAATTTAGACATAAATTTGTTAATAAATTTAGGGATTTCACTCTGGGTTCACCAATTTCCTAAATTTGACATAGATCAAACTTCACAACAACGAATTTACTCAAAATTCATGCTGGCCGTTGGCCCATACGGGTCCAGTGTTGAACTTAAGCTCTGATACCACTCTGTAACACATCCAACCCCAAGTTGGGTCACATCATTGCTAAAACGACCAAACTAAATTTTATGATACTAAATATAGATGTGGATATAATACACAATATGACATTCAAACTCATGCAACTATCCATACTAATAAAAAACGTAAATGTAACTACTTTAACTATGCACAACAACAACTAAGCACATATAAAAACATTAAACCACATAAATGGAAATTCATATGCATAATTATACTCACAACAAGTAGCATTAACCAAAATAACTCAGGGAGAAATGCACAACAACAATATCAACATTTAACATAAATAAACATAGAAAATTAGAACACTTATCTTATGAAATATGCAACCCGTTGTAAAGGACGAGTGTTCCTCCCAACCATAAACTTGTTTTTATAGTTCTCAATAGTAAGTCACCCTCGAGTTGGAGTTGTGAATCCACAAGATAAAATGGTCTCTAAGGCTAGTTAATGTCCCTCTCTCAATAGTCAATTCCCACAACTAATTCCATTCCACCAATTCTCTTCCCCACAACTTTCAAAACCCAGGGGTGGAATCCCCACTTCACTGCTCACAGTCCCTTAGGCCTTCCCACTCTCATCTAGGGCTTCCAACATAGGTTAGACATGAAATCTATCTATTGGGACCTAAGTAATTCTACAGTTGCAACATGAATTCGCGCAACAACGAAACGATTGCTTCTATTGACAATTTTCGAATAAAATATTTCTAATAGGCCCACAACCTCTCTTCCCATGAAATTTTAGCTCTAAAAAAACTACCAAACATTCCCACTATGGCTTCCTTCAAGATTAAACACTCCCAAATCTCTTGTTTTCCATAAATATCCATGTAAAAACTGCTCTCCATGCAAAAACGTGAATGTCTAATTTTTCCCCTCCCCATACAAATTTTCTATCTTTCTATTGCTTTCTTGACTTACACTCTTCCCCAAGATAATTGTACTCAACCCCCATGCTCTCAATAACTACAGGATGTGGCTTCTCACATCCACCCTCTTACATGAATTCAATGATTGGATTTGGGAACACTCAATCAGAAAATATAAGGTTCATAGTAAGGATGAATTAGAAGCAAATGGGTTTGGGTTTAATAGACATGGGTAACTCTCCCCCTTGGCCCCTTCCATATTTTTTGGAAACTAAGCCCCCAAATATTCATTTGTGTCCTTCTACAGTTGGAGATACGTTTTATTTATTATATTCAATTTACATCATTTACATATTACATTGCTTTGGACCTTGGCCATACATAAAATTTACAATACACATCACTAGTTTGGGGTTTGAAATGGGGATGTTGCATTGAAAGAGTAATATTTGATTTGTGTATGATAAAGTCACACACAGAACATTAAAATAAAAGATTCCATTATGAAAAAACTAAAAGATGACAACATTGATGTTGAACATGTCCAATCAGTACCAAGCCCTAGTATTTCAAATATTGACTCGATGAGTGCATTCAATTTTATTATTTCAATAACTATGTACATTTTTAGAATATAATTGCAACATTTTTTTATGATATTTATGTATAATTTTTGTTTCGGATAGTTCCCATTATTGCAAAAAGGACATAAAATCGACGAAGGTGATATAGTGAAATTTAGATCTATATAATGGTGTTATTGTTGGTTTTGGATGAATTCACTCACTTTATATAATACATGGAGTGACACTAAGTCCTAAATACGATAATGCCAATATTATTAAGGTCACAAGTAACATCTGTTATAACCCAAAAATTCCTTACCTATGCATACATGGCATTGGCCTTTCCACTTACATATTTTTCCAAAGTACCGATGAGGCTTCCTCTTAAAAAACTATCTTTTGGAAGATGTGCACGCCATGTTGAACTATAGATCATATACACACGCATGATGCATACTGGTTATTCCACGTACATACGCGAGATGCATGCTAGACAACCTACATTTACCTCCAAAAATTGCAAAAAATATAAAATTGCAAGGAATTCGATGAAGTTTACAGGCTATTGAAGGTTTCCCAACCATTTTACCCATTGTATCCCATCCCCAAACCGGAAAACCATATTTTTGTCATATAAAAATAGGTCTTGGGGTATCATTTCAATACCAAGCAAGAGAATAAGAAAACTCTTCCAAAATCCCTTCCCCTTTCTAGCCCAAGATTTGCATCCTTTTATGAGTTTTGGCCTCAACATTCCCCTCAAGCCCTTTCTCCTAATACAACTCTTTCCAAGAGATAAATTGGTTGTGAGAAGATTGCATGGGATTGGAGCACTTGGAGCCACGATAGAGGATCCTGGACCTAGTTCATGGAGTGATAACTGACGAAGGTTGTAATCTTTGTGATCTTCATATTGAATAAAATATTTATTTCCTATCCCAAACATTATGTCTATTTTCTTTCATTTGATTCATGCATTTATATCTATATATGGACATTAACAGTGATAAGTAGAGATCATATATCTTGTAGCATTGTTTTCCTAAACCTTTTTGCAGGTCAGCTTTGGGAGGAGACCAACAATCTAGGAAGCCACAAAGGCGAAAGAGGTCTACACCAGCCCAAAGGACCAAATGTACATCTATTGATCCTATTTCCTCTCTCTTTTCATTTAGTTAAGACAGTTTTGGGGTAACTTAGGAATAGAACTGTCTTTTAAGGGATTTCAATGCTCTACTTGTACCTCGACCCAATATAGTAATAGGGGGATTTTCCCTGCTACAATAATTGGCGACTCCACTGGGGAGTCTCTCTAGGGTCTTAGTGGGATATTTTGGTTTAAATTATTATTTTTTTCAGTTTTTTTTTTAGTTTTTCAGGTTTACTGAGTCAGTTTATGGTCTCTGGTCACCTTCTAGGTGTCTGCCAGTCTTCCCTACCCAGTCATTTATCCAAGCCCTTTTTCTTTTTGAAAAATTTCAGAGGTGGACGTGTCTTGATTTTTTTCAGCCCATGTATAAATGTAGTCTCCATAATATACAACCCACAGACATACGTAAGCTGCTTGTACAACAACCCACGTCTTTCTTCCTTGAAAGGTTTTTTAATTTTTTTTAAATTATCTTTCCTGATAGAAGCTTTGGGCTTCTTAGGCATTTCTTGGACTCTACAGGTTCTCTATCAATGGTCTTTGGTTGGGTCATAGATTCAGTGTAACTTGATTTTTGTAAAGAACTTATGTTGTTTCTTTACTTGTCTTTTGTTTGCTTTAGAGGTTTAGAGAGAAACTACAAGTTTTAGATCCTCCTCTCGATTCCTTTGAATCCCTGTATTTATGTGGTGGCCTAGGATCTGTGTTAGTATTGGGTTATGTTTTCTCTTTATCCCATTTTATGTTTTGAAAAATGAAAAAGATAATTTATTTGTGTTCTTTCTTTCCAAGCAATTCAAAAAAAATCAAAAAGGAATTTTGTTGCATTTAGTTATGCATCTTGTTTGGTAGTGTAGCATAAGCTGTTTTTCAAAAAAAGAAAAGAGTTATTTTTCAAAGTTCCTTCTTATTTCCATGAAAGTGTAAGTAGTTTTGCATTGTGAAATGAAAATCTCTTTTAGGAAACTTTTGGTTATAGGATCTTGAAATACTATTTTGAAAAGTTTGCATTTTACGAAGATATAAAAGTCATTTATTTCAGTTGATGAATCTACTTTGTTTTTACACAAATTATTTCAAGTTTTTATTCTATGTTGTCTCTTATAAACACCACAACTTGCAAATCCATATCCTTTGAGTAATTGAGGCCAATTAAAGTCAATGCTTAAAACTTAAAATCTATTAGACTTTTTGTTTGTAGGATTCACCAAGTAGTCTAGGCTTTAGGGCCTTGAAATAAGTGTGAAGGGTAAAATATTCAAGGCCTCCTAAACAAACATAGGAGTTTGATATGGGGAGTTTTTAGCTCATAGAATTGTATTCCAATAGTCTCCTTGAAGTGCGCCATTGATTTTGAATTTGGCGTTGTCAACTGGTTGAAGAGGAGTGCGTTGGGGGTTGGTCAGCTTGCAAACATCTATGCTTACATTCACAGACATCAACATCAATCCCAAGGTTACTAGGTACTCCATGAGGTTTTTCATACCATTTTAAATGCTGAGAGAAGGGTTTTTTATGTTTTATCATTGGATTTGTGAACTGGCGTTGCGAACTAGTTAAAGATGATAGTTGGAGGTTAGACTACTTGTAGACACCCTTAGGAAATTTCAAAGATACCAACATCAAAATCAGGACCATAAAGTACTCCATGAGGGTTTTCATCCTGTTTGAAGGTCGAGAAAGTGGTTTTGGATTTTTTTTCCTTTTGGCATTGCGAATTGGAAGATAGGGGCACTGCGAACTCATTTCCTGTAGCAGTTGCTTCTAAAGATTTGATCATAAATCCAAAACGGTGATGTGGATTTTTCTGAATTTTTGTGTGGAGGAGAATGATAATGGAATTGACTTTCTGCCCAAATTTTAGTCTAACCCAGTTTTTAATTCGAGAGATATAATTAAAACACTAGTGCACTGCAAACTCTATGTTTTGCATAGTTGTTGGATATTCACCTTGTTTGGAGATTTCCACTTGTCAAGGAAGGTTTGAATGGTCTCCTAGGATTTAGTTGGACATTAGGGACATGTTTTCCATCTCATATCAATCAGGATGACCTATTTCAAAAGGAATTTATCATCATAAACAAAATTAAAAAAAAATAGGAATTTGTTAGGATTTTGTTGGAATCTTTTGTAACAAGACTCCAAAATGGAGGAGGATCCTATGTAACTCCTTGGTTTCGACATCCTTAGGTTAGATAGAGATTATTCACTATAAATTAATTTTTTTTCTTATGAGAAAATGGTTGGATTCATGATCCAAGAGAGGAGAGAGCTAGAGGAGCAGTTTAGTTGCTCATTTGTAAGCCTAGGGGCCTGTTGTAATTATCATTTCTTCCATTAAAGATTCATGAGAGTTGTTTATCAGCTTGCCATCTTTTTTTCCATTTATTTTTTATCTTCTTGATTGAATATATTGCAGGTTTTGAGGATCAAAGACTGCCTTTGATTAATGGATCCCTGAGCAAAAAAGGATTTGTTGTAGATGGCTTGTTAATCATTGTTTCTATTCAAGCTTCTTTTCAATCTATTTTGAAAATATTAACTTTGTTTAGTAGACATTATTCTAATTGGTCACTTTCCTTTCTTCTAATCATCATCATATAAAATCTTAGCCTGGTATTTATCTTGATTTCCTTCAATATGCAGAGTGTTTTGAATCAATGGTAGATCACTGATCTACATTCATATTATTATCCTCCTTGTTCTTTCTTGTTGATCCACCCAATTTTAAATTGATTTAATTTTTCAGGTTCGATGGTAGGGGAGAGACCTCCAATTTTGATATTGTCATATAATATATATTTTGTTCATGTTGTGTAAACCATATTTAAGACTTTTTGTTTCTAAATCCTTACTTGCTGATCTATACTTTGGGATTGCCTTTTGTGATATACACCTTTTCTAAGTTTTCCTCATATATATGTCACCTTGATATAAACAATTATCTATAAATTCTAATGGGTATTGGGCTTGCACTCATGGCAGTCTAAGTGTGACTGTCAGTGCTAACATTTTTGGTGTTGTTGTCGGGGACGCCATTGAAGAAACCTTCCCTAGGTGAACTATGATGATTAGATATAGCTTTGGATGGTGAACTAAAGCTAGTTGCTTATATAATGCTTATCTTTCACCATGGAAACTCCACTATTCAGATATCTATTGGCGACTCCACTATTTTGAAATGGACAAGATACCAGCTCAGAGGTATGCATTTTGTGACTTCTCTTATATACCTAGATTTTGAAATCTTGTACTTGATAGATAAGTATGGGAACCTTTCCTTCTGAGATTTGGGGGAAATGAGCATGATCATACTGGTAAGCACTTGTTGGATTTTCACGAGTGTATGCATAGGCTAAATATTGATCACGAGGATGTTCTTATTAAAATGTTCAAATTTTCTTTGAATGGACATGCTCATGAGTGGTGTCGAACCCTCCCTGTTGCTAGCATTCATTCAATGAAATATTTTCATAATCTATTCAATGGTTATTGGAAACAGAGGTATTATGTTGATCCGATTTATGAGGATTGTTGTATAGAATTTGATATTTTATATAAAACATCTTCTAATTTTAAAGATTAGGGTGCTAGTAGTAAATGAATTGTTGAAGGAGTATTTGTTCCTCAAGTTCCTCAACCAGTTTCCAGTGTTTTTCAAAGTGATATACCTTTCCAGGAAATTGGAATAGAAGTAAATAATAAGACAAATGAAATTGGCAACAATCATGAAACTGGTAATATGTAGAGACAATCCAAACTTCAGCTGGAACAACTTGTATAAATAGTTGTCCTTGATCCAATGGTAGCTAATTTGGAGGATTTTATCAGCCTGAGTAATGCACCTTTTAGCTCATAACAAAAGGATAGAAAAATAATTAACGTAATAGATTTTGCACATGAGTTGTCCCAACTAGAATTTTACCATGAGCTCCAAGATCCGATAGTTTTTTTAATGGATACATTTTTTCAGAAGGCCCCTTATGTTGCAGGTTTGGATTTAATAAGAATTTGCAGTTGTAAGTATGAACTATTGATGAATCTTCTGCTACAAAGGTTATATCATTTTTATGCTTTCATGTGCAATATACAAGAACTTGTTTTACTAGCCAAATGGTTGCATGGCTTCACTGGAAATTTGATTATACTTACGCAAAGAAGATTAGCTGGATAGACTAATTTAGGAATGTATATAAATAAGATTTCTATGCAATCATTTGGTTTGCATTGAATGTTTTTCAGTTTTCAATAAATGATCAAAGGTTCTCTCAAGGAATAGACATAATACATATTGCAGAGATGGAATGAATAAGGCACTGGAACTGCATGTTCTTGGAGCCTCACAGGGAGGTATCCATCCCCTATGGAGCCAGATGTTAGAGCATAGAATTGTAGTCCAATAGTATCCTTGAAGTGCACCATTGATTTTGAATTTGGCGTTGTGAACTGGTTGAAGAGGATCATTGGGGGTTGGTCAACTTGCAAACATATATGTTCACATTCACAGACATCAACATCAAGCCCAAGGTTTCCAGGTACTCCATGAGGTTTTTCATACCATTTTAAAGGTTGAGAGAAGGGTTTTTTATTTTTTATCATTGGCACTATGAACTGGTTAAAGAGGAGAGTTGGAGGTTCGACTACTTGTAGACACCCTCGAGAAATTTCAAATATACCAACATAAAAATTAGGACCATCAGGTAATCCATGAGGGTTTTCATCATGTTTGAAGGCGATAAAGTGGTTTTGGATTATTTTTCCTTTTGGCCCTGCGAACTGGGAGACAGGGGCGCTACGAACTCATTTCATGTAGCAAATGCTTCTAAACATTTGATCATAAATCCAAAACGGTGATGTGTGTTTTTATAAAAAAAAAACTATGGAGGAGAATGATAATCAAATTGACTTTCTGACCCAATTTCATCCTAACCCAGTTTGTAATTCGAGAGATATAATTAAAACACCAGTGTGCTACAAACTGGCACTGCAAACTCTTTGTTTTACATAATTGTTGGATATTAGCCTTGTTTGGAGGTTTCCACCTGTCAATGAAGGCTTGAATGGTATCCTAGGAGTTATTTGGACATGAGGGAGATGTGTTCCATATCCATATCAATCAATATGACTTGTTTCAAAAGGCATTTATCATCATAGAAAAAATCCCCAAACAATAGGAATTTGTTAGGCTTTTGTGGGAATATTTTGTAACAAGACTCCTAAATGGAGGAGGATCCTTTGTAACTCCTTGGTTTCAATCTCCTTAGGATAGATAGATATTATTCACTATAAATGAAAGGTTTTTTTATGAGAAAAGGGTTGGATTCATGATCCAAGAGAGGAGAGAGATGGAGGAGCAGTTTAGCTTCTCATTTGTAAGCTTGAGGGCCTGCTGTAATTATAATTTCTTCCATTAAATATTCATGAGAGTTGTTTATCATCTTGTCATATTTGTTTTCCATTTATTTTGTTATCTTCTTGATTGAATATATTTTATGTTTTGAGGATCAAAGAATTCCTTTGATTAAAGGATCCCTGAGCAACAAAGGATCTGTTGTAAAGGGCCTGCTAATCATTGTTTCTATTCAAGCTTATTTTCAATCTATTCTACAGAGAGGATCTATGTTTAGTAGACATTCTTCTGATTATTCACTTTCCTTTCTTCTAATCATCATCATATAAACGCTTAACTTGATATTTAGCTTGATTGCCTTCAATCTGTAGAGTTGATCCAGATCTATGTAGGAACACAATGAAATA
>ML778683.1:509511-541982 GCA_009831015.1 Picea engelmannii
GAAAAGGAAATGTTGGCTATTTTGCATGTCGTTGATCTGTGTCATCCTTATCTCTTGGGGCAACGCTTCCAAATTAAGACCGACCATCAAAGCCTCAAGTACTTTATAGAACAATGCATTTCCTCCCTGGAGAAACAAAAATGGGTGACTAAGCTCTTTGGATATGATTATGAGATCATTTACAAGAAGGGAAAAGACAATGTAGTGGTGGATGCACTGTCCCGAAAATATGAAGAAGAAGGATCCATTTTTTCTCTTTCCTTCATTGTACCCGATTGGCTCCAAGCTGTGCACCAGGAATGGCTACAAGATCCCAAAAGTTCACATCTGATCCAACAATTGCAGACCAATGCTCCGGATCCCCCAGGGTACTCTTGGCTCTAGGATGAGCTTTGATACAAAATCCGTTTGTATTTAAGTAAAAAATCAAAGCTTAAATCCATGGTACTTTATGGGCTTCATGCTACACCCACAATGGGGCACTCAGGGTTCACCAAAATCTATGACAGGGTCAAACGTTCCTTTTTATGGGATGGTATGAAAAAGGACATCTGTAATTTTGTTGCTGAATGTGAGGTGTGTCAACGCCACAAGGGAGACACAGTCAAATCTCTGGGCACACTACAACTGCTTCCGATTCCACCTGCTATTTGGAAGGATATCTCTATGGAATTTATTACCAGCTTACCCAAATCAGGGAATAAATCAGTCATAATGGTGGTTGTGGATCGCCTTTCCAAGTATGCTCATTTCTGCGCTCTTCAACCCCCATTTATTGCATCCACGGTGGCTCAAATTTTCATGGACCAGGTCTTCAAGCTTCATGGCATGATGCACTCTATTGTTTCTGATCGTGACCCAACTTTCACAAGAAAGTTTTGGCAAGAACTGTTTAATCTATAGGGCACCCAATTGCATCTCAACACAACTTATCATCCCTAGACTGATGGTCAAACAGAAGTTGTCAACAAGTGTTTGGAAACATATCTGAGGTGTTTTTCCTCTGATAAGAAACATCAGTGGGCTCAATGGTTACCCCTAGCTAAATGGTGGTACAAAACTTCCTACCATACAGCTACATGCATGACTCCTTTTGAAGCAGTATATGGACAGAAGCCACCTTCAGTTCTCTCATACTTACCGAGTACCTCGAAGGTCCAGGAGGTTGACCAAACACTTACAGTTCGAGAGGATATTCTTCGTACCCTTAAAGAGAACTTGTTCATGGCACATAATTGCATGAAGCAACAAGCAGATCAAGGTCGCTCTGAACATCAATTTGCAGAAGGGGATCAGGTGTTTCTGCGACTGCAACCATACAAGAAAAATTCCCTCAAGGCCAAGCATTGTCAGAAGCTAGCGCCCAAATTTTATGGTCCTTATACAGTTCTCAAATGTGTGGGGAAAGTTACCTATCAGTTAGCTCTGCTCAGTCAATCGACGCTACATCCTATTTTTCATGTTTCATGCTTAAAGAAGGTGATTGGAACTAGGTGAAAAATTCAAACCAACCTTCCAGAGTTAGCTAAAGAAGGATCCATTTGGCTATAGCCAGAAGCAGTTTTGGACCAATGTGAGCATCGCCTGCATCAGAGAACCATCAAGGAAGTGTTAGTCCAGTGGAAATATACGACTCCAGCAGATGCCACTTGGGAACCAACTACCATTCTGCAGCAGTTTCCACATCTCAAGCCTTGAGGACAAGAATATTTTTAAGGGGGCGGACATGTTAGGGTCCTAACCCGCACATAGGTAGATCAATATATTTGGATGTAATAAAGGTCGATATTAATAAGGCCTTTCAATAAAATAGAATAAAGCGGATGTAAGAAGACCTAATAGAAGCTTCTGCTTCTAGAATGATTTTCCTCTAGATGCTTCTCTTGATAGACATATTTAGTATAAATAAGGGTCGAGGGTATGAAAACCCTAGCTTGAAGATTATTGTAATAGAGCACTACTTGACTGGAGGTTGCCCCCTCGAAGAGGCCTGTGAACATTTCTTTCTGAATCAAAGTGCTATTTCTATTATTGTTCTTATATCATTTATGTGTTATTGTGGAGATTATGCTGGTTATATTACTGTTATTCTGCCATTTCTAACATTTCATTTATGTTCTGCATACTTTTTATATCTGGTATATTGCATAATTACTATTTGATGCATTGTCACATAGTATTTATTGCCTCCGGGTTTATTTAGATACACAATTGGTCGTGTCCCAGTTAAATGGGGCATACCGCATTTATGATCCCACTCTTCACCAAAAAATCCTTAGGGTACATCTGTTAGAAAACTATTTTGATTATATTACTTACATTCATGTTCCTAGGAGATCTAATCAACTAACTAATACTTTGTCTAATCAAGTATTAGATTGGCATGTTGCTCACATGTAAAAGTAAAACACACACATACACATGCAAATACATTTATTAAAAAATGTTCATCCATAAAACAAAAAAGATGTATATATATATATATATATATATATATATATATATATATATATATAAAACAAATTCATGAGTACAAAGTGGGCGATAAAAGCCTCGAATAGTGTCGGTATACATCGTTGGGCTTAAGCCCTCAATACATAGTACAAAAAGTTCCCTTGGAACATGTACGGTCCAATCCTATCTACAGTCTAGGCCTATTGGCCCTGCTATAGTGAACTACAACRTTTATAAGATGGCAGAATAATTGGACCCAAGTTCTGGGCACCCCCACTACATGTGGCTACATACCTGGGGAAATATCCTCGACCTCGGTCATCGAAACTGCATTAGTGAGAGCCTTCAAGTTCCTCTATACTTGTCGGAGTACCCTATCGGCCTCTCCGAATGGGGGTCCTCCTGTAGTTGTTGGTCCTCCTGCTCCTGCTGGTCCTCCCTCTGGTTGAGGACTACGCCTGGTCCTGGTAAAGTCGGTCGGTCACACTAGTCCCACGTCTGTATACAACATATCTTTAATTTGGTACTCTGGAATTAACATAAAAAGGATAATATTAAAAAATTAAAAAATTAAATAACTTTAAAAAATGTGTTACCTATCACGTCGTGCTCCTCGCCAGGGGGCATGGGCATGTCGGGATCCCTTAGGAAATTGATTCATGCATATGGATAGTCCTCTATAATGGAAATTTGATGGGCCCACCAATCAAAATAAATTTCATCAAAAGCCTCAAGGGTTCTTCCTCCCCCTTTTCTAGATAGAAAAAATGACCACCTGCACAATGACGAAAAGGAGGCAATATGCCCCCGTATTGTCTCCCTTGGGCTAATACTATGCACTCTCGAAGAAGAAGAAAGCCCATAATACTATATTGAACCCAAAGTTCTTGTTCATCCTCCTGCTACAATCTGTGAGTTGTTTCTTCATGCATGTAATCATGGTAGTACTCTAGACGAAAATGGTGGCGTCCAAACACTAAACTACACAATGCATCTATGCATGGGAGGCCTAATGGAGTGTTGTGGATCCCGTGATCCTCCCAATCATGAAAATCATGATCTGAAGGTGGAGGTTGTTTATCTTTTGTATCATAACCTAAGATCCTACTTTCTCGGTACCATCCTCACAATACATTGTGATGTATTCCTCTATGTTATACGACCCTGGAGGAAAGGTCCTTAGGTTGACCGGTTCTCCCCTCCTAGAGAGGACGGTCAAAAATTGTATGTCCTATGTAGTTGGGGTTAGTGTGACCCTCTAGCATGAATTCCTTTGCATCGGGTGCCAATAATCTACCAAATGGTTTAGCAATCTCATTTTTTCCCTCATGAATGGACACTTGAAGAATTTCCACATGCCACACTGTTTCAACATAGCAATGGCCCCAGGATCCTCCTCGACCAAGACATCAATTTCCTCATGTTCCCTTTCTATCCAATGCACATACATCCTATTGCAAAAAAGTTGGAGAAGTGTTAGTATTTTTTGTTTCTTTTTTTAAGCATTAAAGGAGGTGTATGTGGGTTGCCTTTAAGACAATCACGTATGTACACGGGATAAGTATTACTTTTCCTACGTACATACGCGGGCTGAGCGTGGAAAACCCATGTACATGCAAACACAAACTTTTTGTAAGGGAGAATGCCTCCCAAACATGAAATTGAACATAAAAAGATGCATAAAATCGAAGGAGAGGATGATTTGTACTTACTTGGTCCAAGTGTGAGGTTTTTTTGTCCACCATAGCTCCTTGAATTCGCGTTTTGAGGAAGAGATTGTTTTACCTTTTTGGTTATTTTCCAAATTGCAATGGTAAAAATGAGCTATCCACCTATATTTATACACTTTTTTGGCCCCTTTTTCCCTAATTTGGTCCCTTTTTTCCCTTTTTCTAACTTGGTAGCTACTTAAGTTCTCTTTTGAGATATCTTTGGGTCATTGTGACGAACTTGTTCTTTTAGATTGTAAATTTTTTCTTGATATGGGTTACACTTATATCATCCCATGGTAAAAGTCTTTTTTTCAACCATTGCATATAGGTTAGGTTTTCACCCCCTTCATTTTGCATATTGTTGACTTTTTCTCTTTGCCATAGGATCGATCCCACCTAAGTGCGACACAGAACCTTCTCAACTACTTTAGAAGTGTCATAATTAGGTGGTAGAGCCTACCTCTACATGGATGTCGTAGGTAGATCCTTTGCTACATTTTGGAGTCCATGCTATGAGTTTTATCCATAGGCTTGGGAGTCCTTGTTAGTCCTACTATGACTATGTATTGAAGCCTCATTCTTCTTTCTAGTCAGCATTATTGACTTTACCTATGAGACTCCCTAAAGAGCATGGTTTATTGTCTTTCAAGCTCGTTTAAAATTTGAAAGAAATATCTAGCGAGAGTTCATTTATTGTTTTTGGTCTCGTCTAGATTACTTGATAAAAGAAGCCCCTCTGGAGTCTTCTTTAAGCCCTTTTCAAACTCTCTAAATATGAAAATTTTCTGAGGGATCTTGTTTCCCTTCACGCTTGCCAAACTCAAATTCGAAGGCACATATGTATGGTGATAGTTTACCCTTTTTTTGGTTCGGATGGCTAATTTATGAATAAAGGTACGCCCTAGGAGCTTCAGTTAGCTAGGAGAATATTCTCATGTGTAAGTTAAACCTTTTTTTGGGCTCGAGGGACTAAATTTTTGAAAAAGGAACATTCTCCTTGGTTTTGGTTTATCTCTTTTTCGGGCCTTGGAGATTATTTACGAAAAATCAACCCCCTTAGAGTCTATAGTTAATCTCTTTTCAGACTCCCTAAATATGAAAAGATCATTGAGTGACCTTGTACCTTTCACACTCATTAATTGTTCTAGAAAGAACATCTATTTGGCATAAGTTTAACCATTTTTTCAGCCAATATATTATCCAGGAAAAAGGTACACCTAGGGAGATACGTCTCGCCGGGAGAGTTATCCTAAGTTATATTTTATACTTTTTTGGTCTAAGGAGACTAAACTCAGAAAAAGGTTGTGAGTCCATAGTTAAGATATTTTCAGACTCAAAATTGAAAATATATTCAGTGATATTGTCTCTGTCACACTCGTTAAAATGGTTTCGAAGAGATGTCCTTTCAGTATAAGTTTAACCGTTTTTTGAACTGACTGGACTAGTTACGAAAAAGGCACACCTTGGAGTTTTCTTTTAGCATTTTTTAGACTCTCTAAATGTGAAAAACCACCTATCTTACCTTCTATAGGATCATAAAACTTAAAATGGAAGGAGTCTTGTTGCATCATACTTAATCACATTTCATGTCTCATCCTTGTGTCTTTGGCTTAATTTCAGCTCCATGTTGCTATTCAACTGAACCTTCAAAGAAGTCCTTAAATGAAATCCTTGCAACACTTTTTCCCTTGTGATATGACACCTTGACCCATGGAGGAATTTTCCCTAAGTGTCCTTATCCTACACATGTCTCCTTACACAGAGCATCGGTATGTTCCATGCGCTTGGAACTATTTTTCTTTCCCACAACACTCTTTTATTCTTTTTCAAGATCGTTAAAAATTTGAAAACGACAAAAAAAAAAAAAAAATATTACAAAAAGAGGGGACAGGGATATACACTCTTTTTTCTGAAGCAAGATAGTCTCCCTTGGACAAAGCACATCTTTCTGTTGGTTCACCAAGAATTGGAATCTAGTATGACCTTAGGAAGATGTTCTCGTTACATAGAGTTGTGTCCTCCTTTGTTTGGTTACTCTTCCAAACATATGGAGAGTTTTGATGCAGGAGCATCACCTTCAAAGTCAACAACGTACACGTGGAGGCAGACGAATGGCATCTCAGCAATGAAAGAGTTTCAAATCAAGCATTTAACTCAGAATTTAATCGGTTGTTGAGATATTTTTGTAGACAACATTTTAAATTGTAACTTGTTTGTAAAGTATTGAAGGAATGTAAGAAATTGCAGATATGGAGTGTCGAATCTATCTGGAAATAACTAGTATTTATTGTAATAGGACAGAGTAGGTAATAACTTTCAATTTGATAGGATAGATTTCAGAACAGGACGAGAGAGCTCGTGGAGTGGTCATTACATAGTTTTTCATTGTTACATTGTAACAGATCAAGATGTATGAGATAGGATGGATATACATAATAGAGAGATCAATAGAACATAGTAGAGTAGCAAAAACACTATGTATTTGTTTTCATGAATGAATAGAACAGACAAAAATTGTCGCAAATCCTTGGACTGTGTTCATTTCATGTGTGATTAAATGAATGTTATTCTGTGTGTGTATGATTTATTACAGTTCGTTCATGTATAATTGTCCGAGATATTAACTGTATGAGTTCGTGATGAAGTTTGTTGGGTTTCAATCATTTCTCTTCTAATACTTGTATGCAAGGTGTGCATCTCGAATGCAAGGAGTGCATCGACTGAGTCTTGGATTGACTCAGAGAAGTTCAAAGAGAATTAGAGAAACTCAGACCAGGTAAAAAGTGTGCATAGTGTTAAGAAGCCAACAAGCTTTGAAGAACCAGCATAGAAAAATGTCAGGTGGGCGAGAAGCATTTTCTTTTCAAGAAAATCCTTCGAACTGAGTTATTCAAAATCCAGAGAATGCAAGGTGTGCATGGGAGATCGAAATCCTTTCAAGGATAGAAGCTTAGAAGAGATAACACTTTTCCCAAGTGTTGACGAGATTCTAGAGATGGATTCGTCGGGAGAACAAAGTTTTGGAACCTTTGAAAGAGGATAAATATTCCAAGGCGAAGAGATATCAAAAGATTAGGAGGAAGAATGACCGCGATCATTGGATCATAGAGAAGAAGATCGAAAATCATCCGATCAGAAGGAGGTGCCCAACTTTTAACAGTTCACATACAAAGGAGAAAAAAGATATCGGAGTTGAAACTTGAGATTCCTGAAGTCCGAAGCCCCGGAATGTCGAGGTGGAATCTCAATCGTCCGATTGATCAAGCGTGAGTCGTCAGATCTAGAAGCGCATGGACCAACAGCCGTTAGATCTGGAGGAAGTGCATGAGGTTTAGTCCTATAGAGTGCATAGGAGGAGAGCTGACTTGCAAAGTCACGAAGTACCGAAATCATTGGCATCGTTGATAGTCAGAAGACAAGTGGCAACCAATCAAAATTTTGCTCACCTGCAGGAGGGAAAAGTCAAAGGGAAATTTTTTGAAAACTCACGAAAAGATCCCAACCGTTGATCGAGGAGAGATCTGGATCATTGATTTTCTAGAGAGAATTTCAGAGTTTCGGGTTATCGGGGATCGTGAGCAGGGAGTCGAGCGATCTTCTGACTTCATGAAACACAAAATCCCGACAAAAGAAGGAATAGATCTGAGCCATCAGATCACGAGAGAGTCATGGCCCTTGATTTGGCACTCCAAAATATTAGTATTTCGGGAGTCAGGAGAATGGGGGTGAATTGCATCGAGGGTTTCCGATAGGAGAAATATTGATGCGCTAAAAGGATGGGCCCCAGGTCAAGGCGAATGGCCATATGAGTAGAGATAAGGAAAGGAGCTGACATCCATTAAGGCTGTTTCAAAGTTTCGGGAGTTGGGGAATCAGGGTTGGCTCAAATGTAGAAGTCCTGAAATTGTGAAATGCAACATGCCTTTTGGTTAATTCTGTGGTCATGGTGAATGGTCACATGGACAAGAGATTAGGGAGGAACTAGCAAGCATTAGGCCCCTATCGGGATTTTTGAAATCGCGAGGATCGGGTTTGGCTCACATGTAAAGTCCCGACATGCAAAGCCCCAAAACGCATTTTGTGTAGGCATGCAGTCAGATCCTGCGGTCATGTGGAGGTGAGGCTCACGCTTGGTGTTTAGTCTCACAGGGAGATTTTCATAAAAGGACCTATGGATTTGTTCATGGGATTCCAATAGGGAATCAAAGAGCTGCTCCAGCTCATAGATTTGAACGATCCAATGACCGGGAGGTCAACAGACCCTGTCGAGGTAGGGGGTCTGCATTAGGATATGTTGCTCAGTAAAAACCATTCTTTGATTGCTATTACCCTTTCTGGATCCATCTTCAATTGATTTGAAGATATTACGAAACCCAAATATATGAGCTCCTTCTTCATAAAAGAACTTTTCTTCAGATTTATTAGCAATTTCTCTTGTTGCAACCTTTCCATCACTAATATCAGATGTATTAAGTGTTCTTCCTTTGTCTTACTGAATATTAGTATGTCATCTAGATATACTATGAAAATTTTTCCTATGAAGTATTTCAATACTTCATTCATTAACCTCATAAATGTGCTTGGTGCATTTTTCAACCCAAACGGCATGACCAACCATTCAAACAATCCTTCATTTGTCTTGAATGTTGTTTTCCATTCATCTCCTTCTCTCATTCGTATTTGATGATATCCACTTTTAAATTATGTCTTGGAAAAATAGCTTGCTCCACTCAAATAGTCCATCAAACCATCCATCCTTAGTAAAGGAAATCTGTACCTGATGGTTATCTTGTTGATGGCTTAGGAATCTATACACATTCTCCATCCTCCATCTTTATTTGGGCTTAACACAGTCCATACTGCACATGGGCTTAGGATTTCCCTGACCAAAACTTTATCCAACAACTCTTGGACTTGAATTTTGACCTCCTCATTCTCTCTAGGTGTCAACCTATAAGCTTCTTTGTTTGGTAAACTATCTCTTGGAATAAGGTTAATATGATGGCTTATACTCTTGATGGGTGGCAATGAGTGTTGTAACTCATCCACTACTATATCAACAAAGTTTTCTAATAGTTCCTGGATTTCTACAGGCAAGTCTTCGACAAAAGTATTTGTAAGGATAACTCTAGGCTTCCTCACTACAACAAACTGCATTTCTTTCTCCTTCTTGAATTCATTCAAGAGCTCCTTCCCACTCATGAGAAGTATGCTTGAACTAGCTCTCTCTTTTTCTCTTTGTCTTCTATGGGTAACAACATATGTGTCCTACCATTCTTTTCTAGGGTATAAGTATTATTCCTTCCATCATGAATAACTTTTCAATCATACTGCCACAGCCTCCCCAATAAAATATGACAGACATCCATAGGAATTACATCACATAATATTTCATCCCTATAACCTCCTATTTTAAATTCAACTTGGAATTGTTGACTAACCATGACTTGATGTCCTTTATGAAACCATGATACCTTGTATGGGTTTGGATGTGCAGTTGTCTTTAGCTCCATATTTCCCACCATCTCTGTGGATACTAGATTGTCAGTGCTCCCACTGTCTATGATCACCTTGCAAACTTTGTCTTTTGACTTGCAAGCAGTTCTGAATAAGCTTGTTCACTGAACTGGTTCCTCTGGTTTCTTTTTTGGTTTAAGGAGGATCTTCCTCATCATGAGGTTTCTTCCTCCTTCTGTTGCTTCTGCTTCCACATGTTTTTGTGCTTCGGGAATGTGTTTTTCTCCACCTTCTCTTTTTCTGTTGGGACATTCCCCAGATTTATGTCCTTCTTTTCCATAGGTATAACATTTAACTACGCCTCCTCTGGCTCTTCCTCTGGAAAATGAACCTCTCCCACCATGTTGTCCTTATTTAGAACTTCCACATTTCTCGTGGTGATTGTGTCGTTTTTCAGCTTCATGCTTCGGATTCCGGAACTTCTCTTTGTTGGTTCCATTACCTCTGCTTGAGTTTCTTCCTCTGCTTCATTGGCTTTGCTTCCTGGCCAATTTTTCCTCAGCTTTCTATGTTTCTTGATAAGCGTCCTTGACTGTACTAACTGAAATCATCCTGTTCTCTTCTTGGATTTCATATCTCAACCCATTGATATATCTAGTTGTCTTTTCATCTTCATTTTCTTTTTGTACAGCCCTGATGTTCAGTGTGTAAAATTCTTCAGTGTACTCTTTCACTGATAAACCCCTCTGTTTTAGGTTTTGCAATCTTCTGTAAATATTGATTTGGTAATCCTTCAGGATAAATTTGGCTTTCAACTTAGCTACCTTCCTATCCCAGTTTTTAATTTTCTACTTACCATTTCTCCTGCGTTCGACTTGTATTTCATCCCACCATAACACTGTATGACCTTTCAGTCTTGTCACTGCATGCTTCACCATCTTGTCTTCTTCAATATATTCGTAATAGAAGTATTTGTCCATAGCACATACCCAATCCAACAATTCTTCAACTTCTAAATTTCCTTCATACATCGGTACCTCTATTCTTTCTCTGGCTCTTATTTTTGAAACAACTTTTATTAAGTGATTTTGTGAAGCATCCTCTGCTACATTTTCTTCGACCTCTTCTTCTTCTCTCTCCGCTTCATTGATATCTCTAGTATTTGGTGCTCTTCTCTATGTTGTTTCCATGGCTTCCAATCTCATTCGGAGTCACCTCATTTCTTCTTCCATTTCTACATTCGCTCTGCACCTTCTAGGTGGCATGATTTCACTGCGTCACCTACAAACAAAAATAAAATTTCTTTGATACCACAAATGATGCCAACTTCCCTCCTTTATCCTTTTTTCTATTGTCTGCAAACAACTTAAAATCATCTCTGATACCACCTGATGTAGACCCCCTACCTCAGCAGGGTCCACTAACCTCCCGGTCACTAGATCGTTCAAATCTACAAGCTGGAGCAACTCTTTGATTCCTTGTTGGAATCCCACGAAAAAATCCACAGGTACTTTTATGAAACTCGTCCTGCGCGACTAAACACTAAGCGCGAGCCTCACCTCCACATGACCATGGGTTGTGACCGCACGCCTACACAAAAATCATTTTGGGGCTTCACATGTCGGGACTTTACATGTGAGCCAAACCCGATCCTCATGATTTATGAAATCCCAACAGGGGTCTAGCACTTGCTAGTTCCTCCTTTAGCTCCCATCCATGTGACCATTCACCATGACCACAAACTTAACCAAAAGGCATGTCGCACTTCACGATTTCGAGACTTCTACGTATGAGCCAACCCTGACTCCGCAACTCCCGAAACTACGAAACGACCTTAATGGATGTCAACTCCTTTCCTTATCTCCACTCATATGGCCCTTCGCCATGACCTGGGGGCCATCCTTTGAGCGCGTCAGGATTTTTCCTATCGGGAACTCCCGATGTGATTCACCCCCGTTCTCCCAACTTCCTAAATACTGATATTTTAGAGTGCCAAATAAAATGTCACAGCTATCATGCGATTTGACGACTTAGATCTATTCCTTCTTTTGTAGAGACTTCACGTTTCGGGAAGTCAGAAGATCACTCGACTCCCTGCTCTTGATCCCTGATAACCCAAAACTCCGAAATTCTCCCTGGAAAATCAATGATCCAGATCTCTCCTCGATCAAAGGTTGGGATCTTTTCGCGAGTTTGTGTTTCACGAGTTTTCACAAATTTTCCCTTTGAATTTTCCCTCCGGCAGGTCAGCGAAATGTTGATTGGCTGCCACCTGTCTTCTAACGATAGACGGTCCCAATGATTTCAGGACTTCGTGACTTTGCAAGTCGGCTCTCCTCCTGTGCACTCTAAAGGACTAAACCTCTTGCACTTCCTCCGGATCTAACGAATGTTGGTCCACACGCTTCCAGATATGACGACTCATGCTTAATCAATCATATGATTGATATTCCACTTCGACGTTTCGGGGCTCCGGACTTCGAGAATATCAAGTTTCAACTCTGATAGCTTTTCTTTCCTCTGTACGTGAAGTGCTGAAAGTCAGGAACCTCCTTTTGATGTGACGATTGTCGATATTCTTCCCTTTGATCCAACGATTGTGTTCGTTCTTCCTCCTGAGCTTTTGATATCTCTCTGCCTTGGAAGATTTATCTGATTTCAAAGGTTCCAAACCTTTGTTCTCCCAATGAATCTATCTCTAGAATCTCGTCAACACTTGGGAACATTTTTATCTCTTCTGAGATTCTATCTTGAAAGGATTTCGATCTCCCACACACACCTTGCGTTCTCAGGATTTTGAATAACTCAGTTCGAAGTATTTTCTTGAAAATAAAGTTCTTCTCGCCCACCTGACATTCTTCTGCGCTAGTTCTTCAAATCTTGTTGGTTTCTTGACGTTGTGCACACTTTGTTCCTGGTCTGAGTTTCTATGATTCTCTCTAAACTTCTCTGAGTCAATCTGAGACTCAGTCGACACACTCCTTGTGTTTGAGATGCACACCTTGCATACAAGTATAAGAAGAGAAGCGATTGAAAACCAACCAACTTCGTCAAAAACTAATACAGTTAATCTCTCAGACAATCCTACATGAACAAACTGTAATAAATAATACACACAAAATAACATTCATTCAATCACACGTGAAATAAACACAGTCCAAGGATTTGGGACAATTTCTGTCTGTTCTATTTATTCATGAAAAGAAAAATACATAGTGTTTCTGCTACTCTACTCTGTTCTACTGATCTCTCTATTATGTCTATTCATCCCGTCTCATACGTTCTGATTTATTACAATGTAACAATGAAAAACTATCTAAGGACCGCTCCATGAGCTCTCTCGTCCGGTTATGAAATCTATCCTATCAAATTCAAAGCTATTACCTAGTCTGTCCTATTACAATAACTACTAGTTATTTCCAGATAGAGTCGACACTCCATATATGCAATTTCTTACAGTCCTTCAAGACTTTACAAACAAGTTACATTTTAAAATGTTGTTTACAAAAATATCTCAACAACCGATTAAATTCTGAGTTAAATGCTTGATTTGAAAATATGTCATTGCTGAGATGTCATTCGTCTGCCTCCACGCGTGCATTGTTGACTTTGAAGGTGATGCTCCTGCATCAAGTTTGTGGTGCCTCCTATATCACAAACTTATGTCAATTTTTAGCCTCCTGAGTCTCATCATTTTTTCATGCTTTTCTCCAAGGGAAGTTTTATCCAACTTGAGTCGGCCATTTTGTAGTTTATCTCTTGACTTCCATAAGTCATCCATCCCATGAGTCCAGTCAAGTTCAAATTCCAAATCAATGAATTTTTGTACCTAATGATTGATATCCTCCAGTCTTTCCCAAACGGCACGTCGAAGACCTCAGAGTAGTGAGTCTTACACTCCTATTGTACTCCTACTTGAGTTTTTAAGATCTTGAAGTTGTTGCTCGATTATGAAGTCCTCATCTCTAGTCGTAGGCATCAATACTTCTTGAAGATGCATATTGTACTTGTATATCTTCAAATGATTTTGAGATGTAGATCCAATGTGTATTGATCATGGATACAATTTATATAGACACTTATATGACATGGATCTGTAGTGTACTTGATTGAAATCAATTATTATTTCATCATGAGCATGGGTATTCCTGCCTCAAAGAGATTATCATTGTTTTGCAGATGGCACGCTCCCGAAATCGGGTCTTGGGCTCACTCAACTCTGTGCCTTCCCACTGGTAAAGATAGTGTAATGTATTTCGACCATCAGTTGATATTCTGACCTCACACATTAGGGGGCATATGTTATAACCAAAAACTGCCTTACCTATGCATACAGGGCATTGGCCTTTCCACTTACATATCTTTCCAAATTACTGATGAGGCTTCCTCTTAAAAAAATATTTTTTGGAATATGTACATGCCCTACTGAAATATATATCGCGTAAACATGCATGCTACATACTGGTTATCCTACGTACATACGTGAGTTGCATGCTAGACAACCCTCTTTTACCTCCAAAAATTGAAAAAAATATATAATTGCAAGGAATTTGGGGGAGTTTATGGGCTATTGAAGGTTTCCCAACCATTTTACCCATTGTAGCCCGTCCCCAAATTGAATAACCATCTCTTTGTCAGATAAAAATAGGTCTTGGGGTCTCATTTCAATACCAAGCAAGAGAATAAGAAAACTTTTCCAAAATCTCTTCCCCTTTCTAGCCCAAGCTTTGCATCCTTTTCTGAGTTTTGACCTTAGCATTCCCTCAAGCCCTTTCTCCTAATACAACCCTTTCCCTTTTTCCAAGAGATAAGTTTGTTGTGGTAAGTTTGCATGGGATTGGAGCAATTGGAGCCACGATAGAGGAGACCAGACCTGGTTCGTGGTGCGATAGCCAATGAAGGTTGTAATCTTTGTAATATGCATATTGAATAAACGAGTTCTTTCCTGTCCCAAACATTGTGTCTATTTGTTTTCATTTGATTCATCCATTTATATTTATATCTGAACATTAACAATGATAAGTAGAGATCATGTATCTTGTAGCATTTTTTTCCTAAACCTTTTTGCAGGTCATCTTTGGGAGGAGACCAACAATCTAGGAAGCTACAAAGGAGAAATAGGTCTACACCAACCGAAAGGAACAAAGGTACATCTACTGACCTTCTTTCCTCTCTCTTTTCATTCAGTTAAGATAGTTTTGGGGTAACTTAGGAATATAATTGTCTTTTAAGGGAAGTCATTTCTCTACTTGTACCTCAACCCAGTATAGTAATAGGGGGATTTTCCTCGCTAGAAACATTCCCCTTGTATATAAAGATAAACTAGATGGATGTAAATGTTTGAATGAGAAGAAACGAAGTTTCACTTAATGGCCATCGAAATATGTGGAAAATTCATCGATGTAAATGATTTTCATGTACTTGTAACAAAGCTTAATGTTGTTGAGAGTATGGATATGGTTTTTGTCATGGACTAGTAGTAGATCAATGATCATGCTGTATTAGTGGATGTTTAGTTGGAAACTCAAATATATTGTAGTACTTGACTTTATGTGGTTCAAATTATATATGTTTGTACTTGATCTTATTTATAATATTGTTAATTAATGTGAGTTTATTGTATGTTTATATAAATTTAATTGCTTTCCATTCATTCACATATGTGACACTTAGTGTATTATTTTATTGTTTGATTATGTGACACTTAGTTGAATCTATAATTATTATAGCATTGTTTAATGCAATTTTATTCATTACATGTGTGACATTTTTATTCATCATTTAAGTATATCATTTTATATATTTTTCTCATTTATATTAGATCAACATCAATATTGTACAATTACAAAACTATACAAATTTACAATATTTTTTAAATTATTCACATCATATAAATTTATATTAAATAGTAACGAGGAGCAAAAAAAGAAAAGAAAAAGAAAATGAATATAAAATTACTAAGCTAGTAACAAATGTAATGAATATAAAACTACTAAACTAGAGATAGAGATAAATCTAATAAATATGAAATAGCTATAATAATAATAAAATATATAATAATAATAATAATATATTGTGTTATAAGGAACTAGGATTAAACTATTTGTATAGTATTTTATAAGATTATTAAATATATTAGTAAAAATGATATAAAAATTAATGACTAATTAAACTAATAAATATACTTTATCATGAGTTGGAAAAGAGAAAATTGACCATGAGCTAGAAATCGAGTTTTAGATATGTGGACAAGGGATATTAAACTAAAAAAACCATTTCAAGTAATATGGCATGTTGGCTATTGGTATGTGGAAATAAAAAAATTAGGCACATAGTCAATGGGTAGTGGGACAAGACGTATAGTGAATGAGGCCAAGGCTAAACAAAAATATTTCCCCTTTTAAATCAAGAGTAATGTGGTAGSTGTATATAGGTGAAGGGATGATGAGGGTTTTCAAGTGTAAGAAAGACAAAGTAAAATGATAGTACAATGAGGGTAAGAGTTGTGCAAAACATGGGGTATAAACAATGTGCCAAGGTAAAAGGAATATGATATTTAGGGGTTAAAGAGCATGTCGCATCACATATACATATAAGGTCAAGTAATAGTTTTGGTATAAAACATATAAGGTGAAGGTTTGGCTCGGTTTGAAATGTGGTGGGACTCAGTTGAAAGAATTGGTATGTGGAAATATTTTTGATGTAAATAAATTTGACCATGAGCTAGAAATGGAGTGGGAGATATATGGCCGAGAGATATCAAAATAAAGAAAAATTTCATTTCAAGTATTATGGCATGTTGGTTATTGGTATGTGGAAATAAATTTTTTAGGAACATGGTCAATGGGTAGTGGGGCAACATGTACAGTGAATGAGGCCAGAGATAAACATAAATATTTTTTCTTTTAAACTAGGAGTAACGTGGTAGGTGTATATAAGCAAAGGGATGAAGAGGGTTTTCAAGTGTAATAAAGACCAAGTAAAATGGTAGTACAATAAGGGTAATAGGTGCATCATATGCGTGGTCAAAACAATGTGCGAAGGTAAAAGGAATATGAGATTTGGGGATTAAATTCAAGAGCATGAACTACCACATCACACGATTAAACCAAGCCAATGGAACAATGCCAAATCTAAAATGTATTTATATATTTGTTAACCTAATATATATCATATATTCTATATATATTCATGTTATGAATCATGTATTCGTATATTAGTTAAATTAAAATATTTTCCATGTATTCATATATTATTTTACTAATATATGAATATGTGGGAACCACACATTTATATATTATTTTAATTAATATATAAATATATGATTCATAACATGGATATCTATTCGTATATTAAATTGATTTTGTGAATATAATTCATATGATAAATCATGTATTCAATTTTTCAATTAGTCACACTTTATAATCCTCTATTAAAAAAATAATATGTAATTTTTAACATGACTTATATTGAAAACACACACACACATATATATATATTAGTTAAACTGATATATGAATACATCATTCCCACATATTCATATATTAGTTTAACTAATATAAGAATTTATATATCAATTTAGTAATATATGAATATATGGCATATTTGTATACTACTAAACTAATATATGGATATGTGTTCTCACGTATTCATATTCTTATGTTAATTTAACTCATATAAGTATCATATATTAGTTTATTTTTAAGTATATAAATTATTTGAATAAGAATTTAGTACTCTTAAAGGACTGATATAATAAATAATAATGTAGTATTTTTTTAATACATGAGAACTCTTATTCATATATTAGTTTAGCTAATATGTGAATCTTTGTATATGTATTCACATATTAGTAAACTAATATATAAATACAAAGATTATATTCATAAAGTCAAACTAATATATAAATATATATCCATATTAAAAAACACATATTCATATATTGATTAAACTAATAAATAAATACTTGAAAACCATGAATTCATATATTAGCTTAAATCACATATTCATATATTGGTTAAACTAATATATGAATATGTGGAAACCATACATTCATATATTAGTTTGCCTAATGTTCCCAACTTATTCATATATTAGTGACATATTAGTTGACAACTAATATATGAATATGTGGTTTATAACATGTGCATATATTCATATATTAGTTTGATTTTCAAAACATATTTACATTATTTTTTAATCATATTATAAAATATTTTATTATATTATAATAAAGAGTTGTATCCAAGCTAATATTAGATACATAAGACTTTTTAGTGTTTCTGAAGACAAAATAAATAGTTCTTTGTTGCTATAAAAATAAGTTTACAATAAACTATATGATATAATTTCCAAGTTTTCATGTAAGTAACATGTTTGAAAAAAACACCTAGAATCTTATTGACACTGAAAAACATAGTGATTAATGGAAAACATGATTACTATTTGCTTCCTCTTGGTTAATGTCTAAGGGGGGAGAGTTTTGTTGTTCAATTTCCATTAGTTCCTTTAGTTGATGAATCATTTCATATTCTCTAAGATTGGATTGGGTATAATTGTCTGATATCCTATTGTTTGATGATGTGGATAAAGATTCCTTGCAAATATTTAGAGCTATATTCTGCAACATATTACATTATGCTTATAATATATTAATTCTCTACTTTTTATGGAATAGTAAACTCCAAATGGTTGCATGCTGAGAGATACAATGGTTCTCATTTGGTTGTGCTTTTGTTGTCACCGACATAGACAATGTTAAGGATGGAAATTTATATTATAATGTAGAAACATGGGATAATCTTACTAGTCCTTAATATGTAAAATGAAAAATATTTGGCAATAGTTTTGTAAAAATATTCAAATTTCTAAGAATTTTATATAGTTTCTATGGAGATTTTTAAGGTAAAATAATTTATGCTATGGAATTCGGGAGAATCATTTCTAGAAAAAAATTTCAAGGTAAAATAATTTATGCTATGGAAGTTAAGTGTCCTCGATTGTACTAACCGACATCATGCCAATCTCTTCCATAGCACGTACCCAATCCAACAATTCTTCAACTTCTAAATTTCCTTCATACATCGGTACCTCTATTCTTGTTCTGGCTCTTATTTTTGAAACAACTTTTACTAAGCGATCTTGTGAAGCATCCTCTACTACATTTTCTTCGACCTCTTCTTCTTCTCTCTCGGCTTCATTGATATCTCTCGTATCTGGTGCTCTTCTCTATGTTGTTTCCATGGCTTCCAATCTCATTTGGAGTCACCTCATTTTTTCTTCCATTTCTGCATTTGCTCTGCACCTTCTAGGTGGCATGATTTCACTGCGTCACCTACAAACAAAAATCAAATTTATTTGATACCACAAATGATGTCAACTTCCCTCCTGTATCCTTTTGTCTATTGTTTGTAAACAACTTAAAATCAGCTCTGATACCACCTGATGTAGACCCCCTACCTCAGCAGGGTCCACTAACCTCCCAGTCACTAGATCGTTCAAATCTATGAGCTGGAGCAACTCTTCGATTCCTTGTTGGAATCCCACGAAAAAATCCATAGGTACTTTTATGAAACTCGTCCTACATGAATAAACACTAAGCGCGAGCCTCACCTCCACATGACCATGGGTTGTGACCGCACGCCTACACAAAAGGCATTTTGGGGCTTCTCATGTCGAGACTTTACATGTGAGCCAAACCCTATCCTCATGATTTCTGAAATCCCGACAGGGGCCTACCACTTGCTAGTTCCTCCCTTAGCTCCCGTCCATGTGACCATATTGGTCCATGACCACAGACTTAACCAAAAGGCATGTTGCTCTTCGCGATTTTGAGACTTCTACGTATGAGCCAACCTTGACTCCCCAACTCCCGAAACTAAAAAACGACCTTAATGGATGTCAACTCCTTTCCTTATCTCCACTCATATGGCCATTCTCCACGACCTGGGGCCCATACTTTGAGCATGTCAGGATTTCGCCTATCAGGAACTCCCGATGTGATTCACCCCCATTCTCCCGACTCTTGAAATACTGATATTTCAGAGTGTCAAATCAAAGGTCACGTCTCTCATGCGATCTAACGGCTCAGATCTATTCCTTCTTTTCTAGAGACTTCACGTTTCGCGAAGTCAGAAGATTGCTTGACTCCCTACTCCCGATCCCCGATAACCCAAAACTCTGAAATTCTCCCTGGACAATCAACGATCCAGATCTCTCCTTGATCAAAGGTTGATATATTTTCGCGAGTTCATGTTTTGCGAGTTTTCACAAATTTTCCCTTTTGAATTTTCCCTCCTGCGGGTTAGCGAAATGATGATTGGCTACCACCTGTCTTTTAACGATGGACGGTCCCAATGATTTCGGGACTTCGCGACTTTGCAAGTCAACTCTCCTCTTGTACACTCTAAAGGAGTAAACCTCATGCACTTCCTCCAGATCTAATGACTGTTGGTCCACGTGATTCCAGATCTGACGATTCACGCTTGATCAATCAGATGATTGAGATTCCACCTCGACGTTCCGGGGCTTCGGACTTTGAGAATCTCAAGTTTCAAATCCGATAGCTTTTCTCTCCTCTCTACGTGAAGTGATGAAATTCGGGAACCTCCTTCTGATATGACGATTGTCGATCTTCTTCCCTATGATCCAACGATTGCGTTCGTTCTTCCTCCTGAGCTTATGATATCTCTCCGCCTTGGAAGATTTATCCGATTTCAAAGGTTCCAAACCTTTGTTCTTCTGACGAATCCGTCTCTGGAATCTCATCAACACTTGGTAAATTTCTTATCTCTTCTGAGCTTCTATCCTTGAAAGGATTTCAATCTCCCACACACACCTTGCGTTCTCAGGATTTTGAATAACTCAGTTCTTAGGATTTTCTTGAAAAGAAAGTTCTTCTCGCCCACCTGGCATTCTTTTGCGCTGGTTCTTCAAATCTTGTTGGCTTCTTGACGTTGTGCACACTTTGTTCCTGGTTTGAGTTTCTCTAATTCTCTCTGAACTTCTCTGAGTCAATCCGAGACTCAGTCGACGCACTCCTTGTGTTCGAGATGCACACCTTTCATACAAGTATCAGAAGAGAAATGATTGAAACCCAACCAACTTCGTCACAAACTGATATAGTTAATCTCTCAGACAATCATACATGAACAAACTGTAATAAATAATACACACAAAATAACATTCATTCAATCACACTTGAAATGAACACAGTCCAAGGATTTGGGACAATTTATGTCTGTTCTATTCATTCATGAAAAACAAAATACATAGTGTTTCTGCTACTCTACTATGTTCTATTGATCTCTCTTTTATGTCTATTCATCCTCTCTCATACATCCTGATCTGTTACAATGTAACAATGAAAAATTGTCTAAGGACTGCTCCACGAGCTCTCTCGTCCGGTTATGAAATCTATCCTATCAAATTCAAAGATATTACCTAGTCCGTCCTATTACAATAACTACTAGTTATTTCCAAATAGAGTCGACACTCCATATATGCAATTTCTTACAGTCCTTCAAGACTTTACAAACAAGTTACATTTTAAAATGTTGTTTACAAAAATATCTCAACAACCGATTAAATTCTGAGTTAAATGCTTGATTTGAAAATCTGTCATTACTGAGATGTCATTCATCTACCTCCACACCTGTGTTATTGACTTTGAAGGTGATGCTCCTGCATCAAGTTTGTGGTGCCTCCTATATCACAGACTTGTGTCAATTTTCAGCCTCCTGAGTCTCATCATTTTTTCATGCTTTTCTCCAAGGGAAGTTTTATCCAACTTGAGTCGACCATTCTGTAGTTTATCTCTTGACTTCCATAAGTCATCCATCCCATGAGTCCAGTCAAGTTCAGATTCAAAATCAATGAAGTTTTGTACCTGATCATCGATATTCTCCAGTATTTCCCCGACGACACGTCGAAGAACTCAGAGTAGTGAGTCTTACACTCCTATTGTACTCCTACTTGAGTTTTTAAGATCTTGAAGTTGTTGCTCGATTATGAAGTCCTCATCTCCAGTCACAGGTGTCAATACTTCTTGAATATGCATATTGTACTTGTATATCTTCAAATGATTTTGAGATGTAGATCCAATGTGTATTGATCGTGGATACAATTTATATAGACACTTATATGACATGGATCTGCAGTGTACTTGATTGAAGTCAATTATTATTTCATCCTGAGCATGGGTATTCCTGCCTCGAAGAGATTATCATTGTTTTGCAGATGGCACACTCCCGAAATCTGGTCTTGGGCTCACTCAACTCCGTGCCTTCCCACTGGTAAAGATAGTGTAATGTATTTCGACTATCATTTGATCTTTTGACCTCACACATTAGGGGGTATATGTTATAACCAAAAAATGCCTTACCTATGCATACATGGCATTGGCCTTTCCACTTACATATCTTTCCAAATTATTGATGAGGCTTCCTCTTAAAAAAATATTTTTTGGAAGATGTACATGCCCTGTTGAAATATATATCGCGTACACACACATGTTGCATACTGGTTATGCTGCGTACATACGTGAGTTTCATGCTAGACAACCCTCTTTTAACTCCAAAAATTGAAAAAAATATAAAATTGCAAGGAATTCAGCGGAGTTTACGGGATATTGAAGGTTTCCCAACCATTTTACCCATTGTAGCCCATCCCCAAATCGAATAACCGTCTCTTTGTCATATAAAAAGAGGTCTTGGGGTCTCATTTCAATACCAAGCAAGAGAATAAGAAAATTTTTCCAAAATCCCTTCCCCTTTCTAGCCCAAGCTTTGCATCCTTTTCTGAGTTTTGACCTCAATATTCCCTCAAGCCCTTTCTCCTAATACAACCCTTTTCCCTTTTCCAAGAGATAAGTTTGTTGTGGTAAGTTTGCATGGGATTGGAGCAATTGGAGCCATGATAGAGGAGCCCAGACCTAGTTCACAGTGCGATAGCCGATGAAGGTTGTAATCTTTGTAATATGCATATTGAATAAAAGAGTTCTTTCCTGTCCCAAACATTGTGTCTATTTGCTTTCATTTGATTCATCCATTTATATCTATATCTGAACATTAACAGTGATAAGTAGAGATCGTATATCTTGTAGAGTTTTTTTCCTAAACCTTTTTGCAGGTCATCTTTGGGAGGAGACCAACAATCTAGGAAGCTACAAAGGAGAAAGAGGTCTACACCAACCGAAAGGAACAAAGGTATATCTATTGACCTTCTTTCCTCTCTCTTTTCATTTAGTTAAGATAGTTTTGGGGTAACTTAGGAATATAATTGTCTTTTAAGGGAAGTCATTGCTCTACTTGTACCTCGACCCAATATAGTAATAGGGGAATTTTCCCCACTAGAAACATCCCCCTTGTATATAAAGATAAACTAGATGGATGTAAATGTTTGAAGGAGAAGAAATGAAGTTTCACTCAATGGCCATTGAAATATGTGGAAAATTCATCGATGTAAATGATTTTCATGTACTTGTAACAAAGATTAATGTTGTTGAGAGTATGGATATGGTTTTTGTCATGGAATAGCAGTAGATCATTGATCATGATGTATTAGTGGATATTCAGTTGGAAACTCAAATATATTGTAGTACTTGACTTTATGTGGTTCAAATTATATATGTTTGTACCTGATCTTATTTATAATATTGTTAATTAATGTGAGTTTATTGTATGTTTATATAAATTTAATTACTTTCCATTCATTCACATATGTGTCACTTAGTTGATTATATTATTGTTTGATTATGTGACACTTAGTTGAATATATAATTATTATAGCATTATTTAATGCAATTTTATTCATTACATGTGTGACATTTTTATTCATCATTTAAGTATTAGATCAACATCAATATTGTACAGTTACAAAACTATACAAATTTACAACATTTTTTAAATTATTCACATCATATAAATTTATATTAAATAGTAATAAGGAAAAATAAAAATAAAAATGAATATAAAACTACTAAACTAGTAACAAATGTAATGAATATGAAACTACTAAACTAGAGATAAATCTAATAAATATGAAATAGCTAAAATAATAATAAAATATATAATAATAATAATAATAATAATAATTATATATACTATTATTATTTTAGTTGTGTTATAAGAAACCATGATTAAATTATTTGTATAGTGTTTTATAACATTATTAAATATATTAATAAAAATGATATAAAAATTAATGACTAATTAAACTAATAAATATACTTTACCATGAGTTGGAAAAGAGAAAATTGACCATGAGCTAGAAATGGAGTTTTAGATATGTGGACAAGGGATATTAAACTAAAAAAAACCATTTCAAGTAATATGGCATGTTGGCTATTGGTATGTGGAAATAAAAAAATTAGGCACATAGTCAATGGGTAGTGGGACAAGACGTATAGTGAATGAGGCCAAGGTTAAGCAAAAATATTTCTCCTTTTAAATCAAGAATAATGTGGTAGGTGTATATAGGTGAAGGGATGATGAGGGTTTTCAAGTGTAAGAAAGACAATGTAAAATGATAGTAAAATAAGGGTAAGAGTTGTGCAAACATGTGGTATAAACAATGTGCCAAGGTAAAAGGAATATGATATTTAGGGGTTAAATTAAAGAGCATGAACTGTCGCATCGCATCACATATACATATAAGGCCAAGTAATAGTTTTGGTATAAAACATATAAGGTGAAGGTTTGGCTTGATTTGAAATGTGGTGGGGCTCAGTTGAAAGAATTGGTATGTGGAAATAATTTTGATGTAAATAAATTTGACCATGAGCTAGAAATGGAGTGGGAGATATATGGCTGAGGGATATCAAAATAAAGAAATTTTTCATTTCAAGTATTATGGCATGTTGGTTATTGGTATGTGGAAATAATTTTTTTTAGGAACATGGTCAATGGGTAGTGGGGCAACATGTATAGTGAATGAGGTCAGAGATAAACATAAATATTTTTTCTTTTAAACTAGGAGTAACATGGTAGGTGTATATAAGCAAAGGGATGAAGAGGGTTTTCAAGTGTAATAAAGACCAAGTAAAATTGTAGTACAATAAGGGTAATAGGTGCATCAAACGCATGGTCAAAACAATGTGAAAAGGTAAAAGGAATATGAGATTTGGGGATTAAATTCAAGAGCATGAACTGCCACATCACACGATTAAACCAAGCCAATGGAACAATGTCAAATCTAAAATATATTTATATATTTGTTAACCTAATATATATCATATATTCTATTTATGAATCATGTACTCATATATTAGTTAAATCAATATATTTTTCATGTATTCATATATTATTTTACTAATATATGAATATGTGGGAACCACACATTTATATATTATTTTAATTAATATATAAATACATGATTCATAGCATATTCATATATTAGGTTGATTTTATGAATGTAATTCATGTTATGAATCATGTTTTCAATTTTTTAATTAATCACACTTTATAATCCCAAATTAAATAAATGAATATGTAATTTTTAACATAAATTTTATTAAAAACACATATTTATATATTAGTTCAACTGATATATAAATAACATCATTCCCACATATTCATATATTAGTTTAACTAATATAAGAATTTATATATCAATTTAGTAATATATGAATATATGGCATATTTGTATATTACTAAACTAATATATGAATATGTCTTCTCACATATTCATATTCTTATGTTAATTTAACTCATATAAGTATCAAATATTAGTGTACTTTTAAGTATATAAATTATTTGAATAACAAATTAGTACTCTTAAAACATGATATAATAAATAATAATGTAGTATTTTTTTAATACACATATTCATATATTAGTTTAACTAATATAAGAATTCATATATCAATTTAGTAATATATGAATATATGGCATATTTGTATATTACTAAACTAATATATGGATATGTCTTCTCACGTATTCATATTCTTATGTTAATTTAACTCATATAAGTATCATATATTAGTGTACTTTTAAGTATATAAATTATTTGAATATATATTTATATATTAATAAACTAATATATAAATACAAAGATTATATTCATAAAGTCAAACTAATATATAAATATATATCTATATTATAAAACACATATTCATATATTAGTTAAACTAATATATAAATACTTGAAAACCATGCATTCATATATTAGCTTAAATCACATATTCATATATTGGATAAACTAATATAAATATGTGAAAACCATACATTCATATATTAGTTTACCTAATGTTCCCAAGTTATTCATATATTAGTGACATATTAGTTGACAACTAATATATGAATATGTGGTTTATAACATGTGCATATATTCATATATTAGTTTGACTTTCAAAACATATCCACATTATTTTTTAATTATAACATAAAATATTTTATTATATTATAATAAAGAGTTGTATTCAAGTCAACATCGGATATATAAGACTTTCTAGTGTTTCTGAAGACAAAATAAATAGTTCTTTGTTGCTACAAAAATAAGTTTATAATAAACTATATGATATAATTTCCAATTTTTCATGTAAGTAGGATGTTTGAAAAAAAAAACCTAGAATCTTATTGATACTGAAAAACATAGTGATTAAAGGAAAACATGGTTACTATTTGCTTCCTCATGGTTAATGTCTAAGGGGGGAGAGTTTTGTTGTTCAATTTCCATCAGTTCCTTTAGTTGATGAATCGTTTCATCTTCTCTAAGATTGGATTGGGTAGAATTGTCTAATATCCTATTGTTTGATGATGTGGATAAAGATTCCTTGCAAATATTTAGAGCTATATTCTGCAACATATTACATTATGCCTATAATATATTAATTCTTTACTTTTTGTGGAATAGTAAACTAAATGTTTGCTTGCTGAGAGACACAATGGTTCTCATTTGGCTGTGCTTTTGTTGTCACCGACATGGACAATTTTAAGGATGGGAATTTATATTAGAATGTAGAAACATGAGATAATCTTACTAGTCCTTAATATGTAAAATGAAAAATATTTGGCAATAGTTTTGTAAAAATATTCAAATTTCTAAGGATTTTATATAGTTTCTATGGAGATTTTTAAGGTAAAATAATTTATGCTATGGAATTTGGGAGAATCATTTCTAGAAAAAATGAAAATTGGCGATTCTTTTTTTGGAAAAAAAACATGGAAAATTAGCCCATTGGAGAAATTTATCCCCTAAAATAATCTATGGTCATTGAGAACAATGAGGTCTTATTAGACTGAATGTTTTCTTCATTCCTTATCAGAATTCTCTTGAATTCTAGAATGTCTATATTCTCCATGATAGATATTTTTGTTATCTGAGGTATACCAGATATGGTGGATCCACATAAGAGGTATTTTCCCGACATAATAGAGAAGGATCCACTAGGAACCTTGCACTCACTTTGAGACTTGAATAATAAATAAAAACCAAAGATTAATCCCCCCCTTTAATGTTCCTTGATGAAGGAAAACCCAGGAATGCACAAATAAACAAGGAGAACCAAACATAAAAGAAAACAAAAAATAGAATTCATAGAAAACTTCCCACTAAAAGAGTAATATATTCCTTCACCATAAGCTAGACCTATTATCTTTTCCACTTTTCTATGAAGAATTTCCCTATTTGAAAATTTATAACCTGAATCGACATGCATCCTAGGTGTAGAGTTAACACTTACCATTGAGTCATCCACCTTCAATTCCAGACCACATTTTCATCCATTTCTAGAGCCCAAACTCTCCATTATCCCATAGAGTTGATGAAGTTTCAATCCAACGCATTCAATAACTAGAGCATTGTTAATTGCTCGCATGTTGTGAAGGATGAGAGGTATCCTTAGTATCCCCATGCTGATGCAAATGAGTTGATGTGATAACTATTGGTTCATGTGAAAGTTTAATGATGATTTATGCACCAAACCATTTTGACCTCATGGGATAATACAACAAAATTTCTCCCCATTTTTCATATAGTCTCCCATATTTAGTTCAATGGATTTGTTAGCACATAGATCTGCTATATGATTCAATTCTTGCTTCACATGATAATATGAATATTTGGAGAAGGATATTTCATATTTTTTCATTGGGTAACTGTCATTTTACTGTCCAATGATGAAGTTTTACCTAACATTGATTTTATAACCACCATGGAGTCCCTTATGACTATCAATACCTTGACCTTGGCTTCTTTTTCCAAAAGGATACAAGAGTGCATATGCCTCAGCCTGATTTTTTGAATCTTTACCAAGACTCCAAGTGTAAGTAGAAACCATTTTCCCTTCAGGATCATAACGAATCCCCCTTGTACCTGCAAACCCTTTCAAAACATATCCATGTTATGAACCATGTTAATCCATGTTTTTTGTTTCCAAGGAAAAAAGTGTAGTAATTTTATTAATGTCTATAAAAAAATTACAAAGTAGATGTCGATGTGCATCCTAGGTGGCATGTTTATCCCACATATATAAGGCTTGGGGCCATGTTTTTTGTTTCCAAGGAAAAAAGTGTAGTAATTTTATTAATGTCTATAAAAAAAATTACAAAGTAGATGTCGATGTGCATCCTAGGTGGCATGTTTATCCCACATATATAAGGCTTCCCCAATAGCCTCTAGCTATATGAAAAGTAAGTCTATACAAAATTACAAAAAGAGGTCTGATTTTTCTTTACTTATCCCTTTACAAAATTACAAAATAAAAACATATCAGAAATCAATTCACCTTCATCAGTGTTCATCAAAACTTGTTATGTATTTAAGATACATAAAGTGCAAGTAATAAAGTTTTATTACATCAATTTAAAACCGTGATTCATTAAAATATTTTGAGGAGTGATTTTGGCGAGTTTCCTTGATTTTATAGATTCCTTTTTCCAATGCCAATCCAACTTTGGATAATTTTTCTACCTTTGTATTCATGCTCTTGTAGATATATTCAAAAGAGATCTGAGTGAAATTATAAATGTTTCACTTGAATTCTTGGAATAAAGGAAGTAAAGTGAAGTTTTTCAAATTGAAAACTTCATTCATCCTTTGTATGTCCACTAGGGAATCCCCATAAATGTGTAGCTGAAAAATTCCCTTTTCCTGGGCCAAGCATAGTGTGAGCTTGAGAGCTATCATCTCACATTGTTAGTTTAATTTCCTATGATAGTTGAAAATAAAATTTTGTGATCTTTTGACATATGTAGAACACCTCCAACACCTCCCCATGGAGGATTTATTTGAGATGTGCCATTGAAAAAATCCTAGGCTATGTCCATATTTACCAGTTCATGGGATATCTTAATGGGAGAGTGGAAATTTGAGTTTTTGGGAAAGGCTAAGAAGATGTTTAGAATTTGCATAGAACATTTTAATGGGATGGTCTCTTTATCTTCAAACAATAAGGAGTTTCATTCTAACTAGACTCCCCTAGGAAATGGTAAGAGGAAGGGATCTATAATTTGAAGTTATTGGGTTGGAAACCCAAGCCTTTTTACTCTGTTTTCTTCCTTTTGTACCTCTTTATAGTAACTTCAAGACATGATTAGATGAGATTTTATCTCAAACTCTATCTTACACAAGAAAAATATTCTTAGGCCTTCAAATCTTCTCTTTTGGAGTATATCCCAGGTGAGGTATTTGTTATTTAACATAAGTATATTTTTTCTTTTGCTGAGAATTTGAATTTCCAAATATTTTTCCACCACTAGACCTGTGGATCTTTCCTTTCCTCCTAAGCTAGATATCTGTATCCAAATTTTGTCTCATAATTTCCGATTGGATTTAAAGACCAAAATAGTTGATCCTCTTCCTATGCTATAGTCACAAACTAACTTGAGAGGATTTGTGTGTAAATCTTCCATGTAGTTACATCTTCCTATGCAATGCCAATTTATCTCCAAGATAGCCATTGTTATTGTATTGTGGCTTGATTCTTATGAGCTGTCTATCTTAATTAGTGGTAACCTTTTCTTTGAAGGTCATGGATTAGATGTGTTGGAAGTGTATGGGATTCCTTATATCCTATCCAAGGGTCTAATACCATGAGTAATTTGTCTCCCCTTACAATTTTTTGGACTAGACAATTTCCCACAAAGTGAAAGGCATGAAGTATAGCTTTCCAAATGATTGTAGCATTTTGGAAAAAAAAAATTCTAGCTTATGGATCCAATCCACAATGGATTATTGAGGGAAATATTTGGTTTTGTGGCTTGTTCCTAGAGCCATGTGCCTTGTATGAGTCTCCAATAATTCTTATCTACAAGGGATTTTGATAGTAATAATAAGATGTTCTTCAGTCCCCAACCTTCGAGATATTTTGGTCTTGATATTCTTTTCCAAGAGGCTAGTACTATTTATTTATTCCTAGCTTCTCTAGACCATATGAATTGAAAACATAATTTTCTAATTTTGTCTAGTATACCTTTTGGTATCTAAGATAAATACATATAATATACCATGATGGCTTTAAGCATTGACTTAACTAGGACCAATTTACCTCCCTGAGATAACCAACATTTATACTAGATATTTACTTTTTTCCCTAGCTTTTCCAAGAGCCATAGCCAATCTAATTTCTTGTACTAATTGGATTTTAGATGAAATCCTAAATATTTAATTCTAGCATCAAAATCTCCTATTTGATAAGGAAATATCTAGGTGATATAGATCCTTTTGATCTCTGAGAGACCCTAGAATAACATTGATGATTTCATAGTATTAATTTACATCCATGTGGCTTCACAAAATATATCCATGATCTCACAAAAATTTTCTATCATGTTCCTTGTACTTTCACAAAATATGAGTATGCCATCAAAAAAATGAAGGTGGGTTATGTTACAAGATGGACCCAAATTTATACCTTTGAGACTACCAGTTGTATATGTTTCCTTTAATGATTTGTTGAGTCCCTTAGCTACCAAAAGGAAGAGTAGTGGCAAAAGGGGGTATGCTTGTCTAATTATACACTTGTATTTTAATAAAAGAGATGTATATATGTTGGAATTATTGTCATTGATGTCAAAAGATTAATTATGTCATTAACGCCATATCACAACATTACAATACACACAACATTTCCAATATATATATAGGTTTACAAGTATATTAAAAAGGAATGCATGTGAAAAGGTAAAAAAGTGAAATGGTGGTTTCAAACCCATGGGTTTGGGGTATTTTCCCATGGTATTGGGAATTAATTATTTAATTAATGGACATGTTCCTTCATGACAGGTTATGAAAAAGTAAAAAAAGAGAAAGAATTGAGATAAAGTGTGTGTATGAAAAATGGATTAGCAAATATTGAATGGTGAAATCAATTTCAGGTCATCTTGGCATTTTCACAATAATTTGTTTCTAGGATGTTTCATACCTTGAGATTCAAAAGATATGGAGGAGAGATATTGGTGTACATGTGGTAAAAGTTTTAGATGTTTTTTTTCTACACTTTCAAAGATATTCCTTGTGGAAGTTAGGGTTCCTGAATGCTACTTAAATGCGTTTCAAACAAGTCATCTTGGAATGTTTCCTATAACTAATTTTATGTGATGTTTCAGAACTTGCAATTATTCATATATGTAGGAGAGATATTTTTGCACATGTGGTAACAAAATTAGATATCGGTTCACTATAAATTTGGAGATATGCCACGTGTAATAAATGGTTCTTGGATGCGCCTAAAATCCATTTCAAATAGGTTAGCTTGGCACTTTCCCTATAACTTATTTTTTGTGATGTTTCAGACTCTGATATTTTGTATATGTAGAGGAGAGGTCTTGGTGTACATGTGGTAAAACTATTGTATTCCAGTTATTTATAATTTTGGAGATATTACCTATGGAAGTTAGGGTTCCTGAATGCTCTAGAAATCAGTTTCAAACGAGACATCCTGACACTTTTTCTATAATTTATTTTCTGGGATGTTTCAAACCCTGTGATTTTTTTGAGATAGAAGAGAGATTTTGGTGTACATGTGGTAAAAATATGAGATGGTTTTTCACTATATGTTCATAGATATTATCTGTGGAAGTTAGGGTTTCTGAATGCTCCTGAAATCGGTTTCCAACAAGTCATCTTGGTACTTTTTCTATAACTTACTTTCTAGGATGTATCAGACCTTGATATTTTGCAGATACAAAGGAGACATACAGAAGTACCTCATGTAAAATGTTATAATCATATTTTCAAAATTGGATATATGTCATGTTGTACAAGTTCGTTCTTTGGAATAGGCCCAAAACAACAACTTTTGGAAAATTTTCCATTTGAAAATTCAAATTTTGGTCAAACCTGGTAAAATCATAAGTAGTGAGTATACCTTGTGAAGGAAAAAATAATGAGTAGACCTATTAAATATAGAATAAGTGAGAAGACCTGGTGAAGGAAAAAATAACAAGTAGACTCGATGAAGGTTGGTGCAACTCATAGATTGGTGTCTCTTGCTAAGTTGGTTCTTAGCAGTGGGGATTGGTGTCTACGTAGATATGTAATATATTGGTCTATCTCACTAAGTTGGTGCTTATCAGTGGGGATTGGTGTCTCCAATAGATTGGTGTCTACATGTATCTGAAATATATTGGTGTCTCTTGCTAAGTCAATGCTTAGCGGTGTAGATTGGTGTCTACAAATATATGTAAGAGTAGGTTGGTGCCTACCAAGACTTGTACCAATCGATATTGGTGTCTCCAGTAGGTTGGTGCCTATAAATATTTGTGACAGTAAGTTGGTTCCTACAAAGAATTATAAAGAGAAGTTTTATGGTTTTATCCCAAAAGGGTTTCCACATAAATCTTGTGTTCCATGGCATGATTGTTTTATTATGGTTGATGAATGTTTGAAAAAGTAAAAAAATGTCTTATA
>ML778683.1:542050-555675 GCA_009831015.1 Picea engelmannii
TCTCAGTATAAGTGTCTGATCAACAATTAGTATTAGATCGGGTTCCTTCAAAAAACATTTAACCACTAGAAGGTAGATCTTGGGAGCACACATGGTCGATCAAGAAGGTTTCTCCATAAATATGGATCCATTTTTTGACAAAACAAAGTATGTCTTCTATAGCATAAGGATGTGAACCTATTTAATGGCTCTTGGTTTTGATATTTGGAAATCATTTGTGATTTTTTATATAGCTCCAACAACTCCACCAATAGGTATGGTTGAGAAGAAGCCTAGTGAAAATAATACAAAAGAAACGGATGCCATATTGTGTGGTCTATCAAAATTTGAGTTTGTCAAGGTGATGCATTGTGAATCAACAAAATAAATTTGGGACAAGATTCAAAATATCTATGAAGGTAATAAAAAGGTTAAGAAGCCAAAGATCCAAACTCATAGAAGACAGTTTGATATCCTAAAAATGAAATACAAAGAAAATATTGCTACCTATCTTCTCCATGTGGATGAAATTATCAACATCATTAGAGGACTTGGTGAAAAGGTTGAAGAATCGATGATTGTACAAAAGGTGTTAAGGTCACTCCCCATAATATTTGATGCCAAAGTTTCTTCCATTGAATAAATGAAGGATCTTGATTCATTAACAATGGATGAATTGCATGACATCCTCATGACCGATGAAATTAGGCCAGAGAAGAAAATACATCAAAGAAAGACAAATAAGACAAAGAATGGAGAGCTTGAATCAAGCTATCGATCTGAAAATGAACCATATGCAATGGAATCCCATTTTGTGAGGAAAAAAAAAAAGGATCTGGAAAATATAGATGTAAGCTTCCCTTTAAATGTTTTAATTGTGGAAAAGTATGACATTTTGATAATAAGTGTCTATATGCAAAGGATGGAAGTAGTGATGATGAATAAGACCATAATGTAAAAAAAGGTATCAAACATCATTGACACAAAATGAACCACAAATAGGAAAATCATGAAAAGAAGAAGAAATCTTATAAGCAAAAGAAGAATATCTACTCAAAAGGGTTTAGTGACTTGTTTGAAGAAAGTAGTGAAAGTGGTTTCTCTAGTGATAGAGAAGAAACTCTCTTTATGGAAATTGAAACAAATAATGATGAAGACAAAGGGATAGAAATGATGAATTAGAATACGAGGAAAATTCCAAAACATATGGGGAAGTGGATCTTGAAGAATAACTCATTTGTTCCTTCAGAGAAATAAAGAAGCTTAGGAAAAATAATTTGAAACAAAAGGAGAAGCTACAAAAAAATGAAGAGGATCGTAATTCAAAATCCAAAATGTTACAAAGCATTGAAGAAAAATAAAACGCCATCATGAACCCAAAGGTTCAATTAGAAGAATAAGGAAGGCTGGAAGAATGGGTGAGAATCTAGTTGAAGAAAAAGGAAGAAAATTGTGAAGAGATAGAATCCAAAATTGTTTCCTTAAGAAAGGAACTGGAGAAAATAACTATTAAGTTGAATAAAATCTTCAAGTTTGAAAAGAGTATTGAAATCTTAGATGATATCATCAATTGTCAAAGGTCTCCATTCATTAAGATTGGTCTTGGATATGATGTTGATGTTTCCTCCCTACCTACACCTGATCTTTTTTTTTGTTTGTTAATTTGTGCGGGACCTGTTGGGTACGTGATTAACCTGTGGCTTGAGAAACCACGACTCAGGGGCATCTAAGCCGTCAAAATCACCCGGGGATCGCACCTGACCTGAGCCACACCAACCCTTAACATGGTTGGATTTTTTTGTCCCCGCAGGTTTCGAACCGGTGACTTTAACATCACGGAGTGGCTTAACAACACACTCCATCACCCACTGTCCTACACCTCGGGGACTACCTACACCTGATCTTGCTACAACCATAGAAGTTTTATTTTTTGCAGGTGGAGTTCAGACTAGTTTTCCAGAAGAGTAACCTACTATTGATTATGTCGAACAGATGGATGAGTTACATGTTACTCACATGACATAATTTGATCATACAAATGACATTGTTGTTGATATGCCCTACTCTTGTAAGTGAACCTGGCCCTGATCCTACTTCCTTTGATAAGAAAACACAAAAATATGTTCCCTACCATCATTATCATTATAAAAATAGAAGGAATGACAATCCTTCGTTCAGATATTTATAGAAGAGACGTGAAAGAAAAAGTTGTGGACCCTAGTGCTAACTACCTAGATAGATTGTGGTTGTATTGATGTATGGTCATGGAATCATTTGACAAGATGTTTGAGGAATTCATTTCGTTATGTATAATTGACTGTACAATCATGAAATGTTCCTCTTACTTATTGATGATTGCCTTGGAAGTGGTCAACCGAGGATCAACCTGACATGACAATCGATTTGAGTTTCTATTGAGTGCTTAAGGAGAAGCACAAGTTCAAGGGGATCATTATTTTTACATTTATGTTAAAGTGGGAGAGTTGCAGACAAAGGGAGAATTCTCTCTATTCCTGGTAGAGTTTTGGTCAGGAAGAGAGTTGCATACAGGGAGAGAATTATTTCTATGCATGGTGGAATATGTGTTTCATTGCAAGATTTCCATCAATGAAAAATGGGGATATTGTTGGAAATATTTTCATTGATTTCAAAGGATTAGTGATAACATTAATTTATTATTATGACGTTATAAAACAAAAAACATTTCCAAGATTGATTTATATATAGGCTTACAAGTATATTAAAAATGGGTGCATGTGAAAAAGTAAAAAGTGAAAGGGTGGTTTCAAACCCATGGGTTTGGAGTATTTTCCCATGGTATTTGGGGTATTTTCCCATGTTATTGGGAATCAATTCTTTAATTAATGGACATGTCCCTTCATGAAGGGTTTTGAAAAAGTATAAAAAGAGAAATAATTGAGAGAAAGTGTGTTTGTGTGTGTGAAAAATGGATTAGCAAAGATTGAATGGCGAAATCAATTTTAGGTCATCTTGGAAGTTTGAAATAATTTTTTCTATAGGATGGTTTAGACCTTGATATTTGAAAGATACAAATGAGAGATAGTGGTGTACATGTGGTAAAATGATCATATGTTGGTTAGCTACAATTTAGGAGATATGGTTTGTGGAAGTTAGGGTTCCTGAATGCTCCTGAAATGAGTTTCAAACATGTCAACTCGACACTTTTTCTATAGCGTATTTCCTCTAATGTTTTAGACCCTAATATTTTTTAAATAAAGACCAGATATCTTGATGTACATGTGGTAACAATATCATATGTTGGTTTGATATACTTTTGGATATATTCCTAGTGTAATTTAGGGTTCTTGAATGCTCTTGAAATCAATTTCAAATAGGCCAGCTTAGAACTTTCGCTATAACTTATTTTTTGTGATGTTTCAAACCCTGATATTTTACCAAGACATAAGAGAGATCTTGTTGTACATGTGTTAAATATATAAGATGTGATTTTTCTATACTTTTGGAGATATCCATTGTGTAAGTTAGGGTTACTAAATGATCCTAAAATCAATTTCAAATGGGTCATCTTGAAACTTTTGCTATAAATTAGTTTTTGGGATGTTTCAAACCCTAATATTTTTCATATAAAAAGGAGATATCTTGGTGTACATGTTTTAAAAATATCAGATGTTGTTTTGATAAAATTTCAGATATGTGCTATGTGGAATTTAGGGTTCCTAAATGCTCTTGAAATCAGTTTCAAACAAATCAGCTTGGCACTTTTTCTATAACTTACTTTCTAGGATGTTTCAGACCTTATGATTTTGTAGAGATAGAGGAGACTTACAAAAGTACCTCAGGAAAACGTTTTAGGATCGTATTTGTAAAATTGGATACATGGAATGTTGTATAAGTTTGATCTTGGGAAGAGGCCCCAAACAACAAGCTTTGGGAAAGTTTCCATTTAGAAATTTAAATTGTGGTCACACTCGGTAAATGAAAAAGTAGTGAGAAGGCTTAGTGAAGGGAGAATAAGTGAGTATACCTGGTAAAGGAAGAAGTAGTGAGAAGACCTGGTGAAGGCATAAATAACAAGAAGACTTGGTGAAGGCTGGTGCAACTTAGATATTGGTGTCTCTTGCTAAGTTGGTGCTCAGATGTGGGGATTAGTGTCTCTAGTATATTGGATTCTACAAAGATATGTAAGATATTGGTGTCTCTTTCTAAGTTGGTTCATAGTGGTGGGGATTGGTTTCTCTAGTATATTGGTGTCTATGAATATCTGAAAGAGATTGGTGTCTCTTGCTAAGTTGGTGCTTAGCGGTGGGGAATAGTGTCTACGAAGATCTATAATATTAAGTTGGTGCCTATCGGGATTTGTACCTATGGGGATTGGTGTCTCCAATAGTTTGGTTCCTACAAATATTTGTAACAGTAGGTTGGTTACTGTAAAAAATTATAAAGAGAAATTTTGTGGTTTTCTCTCGAAAGGGTTTCCAAGTAAATCTAGTATTCCATGATGTGATTGTTTTCTTGTGCTTGATGAGTGTTTGAAAAATCAAAAACTTTTCTTATACCGATTCACACCCCCCCCCCACCTCTCAGTATAAGTGTGTTCTCAAAAAGATCCATTTAGAAAAATTTCAAAGGATGTCGAGCTTATACAACTCTATACCCACAAGACAAAGGCATGATAGCCTAGATGTATGAGAATGAGTCTAAGATACAACCAACTTACATTATCAAAATCCTTTGAGAGGTCAAACTTTATAGTAAAGGATTTTGATTCCTGGTATTAATTGAGTTCATCCCTTCTTGTGCTACTCACACAACTTCATGAATCTGTCTTCCTTTTAGAAACCCAAATTTCTCCAATGAAATGTAACTTGAAAGGATACCTTTTAGCCTAAGAGAAATAGTTTTGGAAATTATTTTGTACATACATTTTCAAAGAGATATGGGTATGAAGTTGTCAAATTGAGTAGGATTATCATTCTTAGCAATCATGGAAATGAAGGTAGTGTTGAAGGATACTAGTGTTTGACCCATGGAGTGACAATATTCTACCACTTTTAGAATATCATTTTTAATGAATTCATAGCAACCTAGGAATAATTCTATAGGAACTCCATTCGGTCTAGGACTTTTGTACTTTTCAAAGATTCATAATGTTCAAAGAAGTTGTTACTTTGTAATTTCATCCATTATATCACATGTGCAATTCTATCTAGTCTTTAGATTTTATTCCCCTTTTCCTAGAGTTTGATCATATTCTCCAATCTTTTAACTTATTCCATAATTCATTTAGTCCTTTAATTAAATTTAGACTTTGACTTAGTTTTAGACTTAGGATTAGACTTAGTTTTATACTTAGTATTAGAATTTTATTGGGATTTATAATTAATAATTTACGATTTAATTAATTATTTTATTCCAACAAGTCTAATCATTTCAATGTTTTCTAGGCCACCTAGATTTATTGACTCAATTTTATAATTACGCGATGTTCCCTTCAAGATGCACTTTCGTGTTCCAAGGGTGCCACTCACTGTTTCACTGGTTTTGGAATTTTTTCCAACACTTGGAGTCAACAATCCACTCGGTTGACCTTGTGAGAGACTAAGGGATACTAAGGAATAAGGACTATGCCTTATTGCACGCCCTTTATAAATATTCGTGAGTGATTGTCTCAGTCCTCCCTCACTACATCGTGGACCTCTCGAACTAGGTAATCGTTAACCTATAGTTCAAACCATGGTGGGACTGCTAGTAGGATGTGATAGGGACGTTGCCACACCTCTTCCTCAATGTTTGGTTTCTATGCATGGCCCCTCTACTCCTTATATGAGTCAGATTAGTGAGCATTGTCAAACCTACATCCACTCATAAAACTTGTGTCAATAATCCATATACCTAAATCATAGTGTAATCAATCATATGTCACAAGTGCGTAAATGAAATACTCAATCAAAATACAATTCACTCCCTAACTCAATCCAAGGTCCAAGGAAGTCCATTGATGCCACCAACATCCATACCCTGTCATGTTCCTTTCACACTCAGAAAAACTTGTCAATAGCATATTCCAATACATATACATCAAATAAAAATAAGTCACAACACATCATCATCATCATGTATAATCCATAATTGAAACAAAATCACAATGTACCATAGCTGGATCACTTGCACACAAGTGTCCTCAAAGAATAAGTCAATAAAAGTATGCTAAGTAGAGAGGGATGTTACAATTAGAGTTGGATTAGGAGTCTTCTTATAGTTATACATAGTGGTAGCTTGACTCTAGATATTATTCTATGTGTACACCTATTCTCTCATATTTTATTTCTTTCTATTTTAAAAATCCCTTTTATTAATTTCATGCACACATGTGAAATTCTATCCTATCTTTATATTGTATTCCCCTTTTCCTAGAGTTTGATCATATTCTCCAATATTTTAACTTATGTCATCATTCATTTAGTCTGTTAATTAAATTTAGACTTAGACTTAGTTTTAGACTTAGGCTTAGACTTTTACTGGGATTTATAATTAATAATTTACAATTTAATTAATTATTTTATTCCAACAGGTCTAATAATTTCATTGTTTTCTAGGCCACCTATATTTATTGACTCAAGTTTTTAATCATGTGATGTTCCCTTCAAGACACACCTCTGTGCTCCAATGGTGCCACCCACCTTTTGACTAGTTTTGGAAGTTTTTCCAACCCTTGGAGTCAACACTCCACTTGGTTGACCTTGTGAGAGACTAAGGGCTTCTAAAGAATAAGGACTCCTCCTTATTGCACGCCCCTTAGAAATATTCATGAGTGACTGTCTCAGTATTCCCTCATGATATGGTGGACCTATCAACCTAAGTAATTGTTAACCTACAGTTCAAACCACAGTGGGAGTGCTAGTAGGATATGACAGGGATGTTTCCACACCTCTCCCTCAATGTTTTGTTTTTGCGCATGGCCCCTCTACTCCTTATGTGAGTCGGATTAGAAAGAATCGAAAAACTTGCATCCACTGATAAAACCTGGGTCAATAATCCATATACATAAATCATACTGTAATCAATCATATGTCACAAGTGCGTAAATGAAATACTCAATCAAAATACAATTCACTCCCTCACTCAATATGGAGTCTAGGGAAGTCCATTGATGCCATCAACATCCATAACCTATCATGTGCCCTGGACACTTAGGAAAAATCGTCAATAACATCTGCCAATACATATGCATAAAACAAAAATAATTCACAATGCATCATCACCATCACGTATAATCCATAATCGAAATGAAATCACAATGTACCATAGTTGGATCACTTGCACGCAAGTGTCCTCAAAGAATAAGTCAATAAAAGTGTTCTTAGTAGAGTGGGATGTTAAACTCAACAACTAATGGAAGTTTCATGAAAAGGATAATTTAGAGAAAAATAAGAAATGGGTTTTGGTTTAATAGATATGGGTAAATCCCCCCACCCCCCACCTACCTTGGACCCCTATCCTCTCTTGTGGATACTTATCATCCAATATTCATCCATGTCCGTCTGCAACTAGCGATATATTTCATTCATTATATTTCAATTTACATAATTTACAATATACATCGCTTGGTTGTCGGCCATACATCACATTTAAAATATGCATTGCTTGGCTCTTAGCCACACACTATATTTACAATACACATCAGTAGTTTGGGGTTTGAAAATGAGGATGTTACAAGAGTTCTGAGGTTGCTTACTTTTTTTCTAAAGAAAGGAAGGACTTTGTTCCTCTATGAGTGGGTTTTAGTTTTTTTCTTATAGGGTTACAAGCCCCCCTACAACACTACCTATAAAGTGGGAATATCCTCTAGTCTTGGAACAAATATTGTATTTGGGAGATTAAGTGGATAGGGTGTTGAAATGAGCACCAAGGTAAGACATGGTGATCAATGGAGGTAGTTGAGATAGATGGGGAATGCATTTTTCCTACTACAGGGTCCAATACTTCAAAGGGAATTAGGGGAGGGGGATGAGAAGAATTTATTCTAGATAGGATAGATAGAAAATACATTGTATGGGTTTCAACTTGTTGGGGGAGTTCTACCTCCCATGAACCAAAACAATTATTATCAAAATTTTGAAAAGGAACAAGGGAAGAGGTAGAAGCTTTCTTACCCAAGCATTCCAGACTACAATTGGGTGAATCCAAGGGATCTTTGAGATTTCCTGTCTAGTCCACTACTGGAGGTGAAACTAAATTCATGAAATTTTATGTAACTTCCTCATTTTAAACCTTCTTCATAGGTGTCTGGGGTTGAACTGTATATTCCTTATGTTCCTTGTGAAACCATAATTTACTTTTGAGAGGAAGAGATTATTCCTTTTATAAATGTTTTTAGTAATGAAAATAGCCAAATTTAAAAGGGATTCCTTTGTAATCCAAAGCTTTATTGTATATGGATGAGACCTTTATAACTATGATATAATATACCAAGCCTTTTTACAATTCTAGGCTGACCAAGATTCGAGTCATTACCATATAACCTAAATTCTTATATGAATTTTCCACATCATAAAAAAAGGCCTTGATAATTCCCTATTCATCTAAAAACATCTCTTAACCATAGAATTAGGGGTAATCGTAGGAGTCTGGCCCACATAGGGACATAATCCATATGTCCAGAGTGTAGCATGAAATTGAATTTTTCCACTTTTTCAAGAATAATGCTTTGGATCCCCATGTCCAACTAGCTTGTAGGATTTTATTGGAATCTTATCTTATGCGGAAAATCCATAGTAGCCATCCTTTAACCAGTATTATGATACATGGATCATATCCAAGAAATCCTGCAAAATTTTCTAAGGTCTAGGATTTAATGGTTTTATAGTTCATCCTTTTTCTTGGAAATCACCCTATAACACATGAATCTTTCATGTTCATAATCTAATGAATTTTTATTCCTTCTTCGAGTTCCAAATTTATGCCTTCTACTTTCCTTTTGACATATTTATGATGTTTTTTTTGGAATTTCCCAAACCTTTTGATCCTAGCCCATCCTAGTTAGGTGACATAACTTTACCAACCAAGGCTCCCCTCATCATCTCTCTAGATAACATACTTCCAATAAATATTCATTCATCGAACCCCCCCTGTGATTTAATTGAATCTAAAGGAGAAGAGGGTGAAATTCCTCAAATAATATAAAGTTGTGTTGCACCATCATCATTTCAAGTGGGAAATAAATACTTGAGAAGTGAGTGTGGTGGACAATATGTATGTAGACTCAATAAATAAATAGGTCGGTCCTCAAGATCCTTCTAGCCATGTAAACCTAGTTGTGCTCTTGTGTTGAGGTGATGGCCTAATGGAGCCAATGTGATAGGAATAAGGGGAATTAACCCCATTTTATACACTATAGTTGGTCGAGGGTTTGCAAGGTCACACAAAATATTTCTTATAATAGATAGAGTGTCTTCTTCCAATAGTTGATCTCTAAACTATTTAAGTTGAAGTGGAGAATGATCAAAATCATGCCACGACTCCCTAGTATGGACTATATCATATGCCCTTCCATAGGGTCATCCGAGTAGTCAACCGCCTCCTCCTCCATAGATCCAAATATTCCAAGAATTGTTGGGGTTTGTTGCAATGACTAAGACCTCTAGAAAAACACTCGAGGAACACTATCCATAGACCCAACCATGTTAATCCATGTTATAAACCTTTTTTTGTTATATTAGTTTGAATATGTACCTATGTAATGAGAAATGAATTATTTTATTTAATTTGGAATAAAAAGTGTGAATAATATATGAGAACCCATGTATTCATTTTTTTGAATTTTAAATTTTTATTTAGTACTTCACTTTTTATATATTCAAAAATAAATTATTTTAAAAGTACTTCAGTTTATAAGTACATTTATATCATATTCAAAAGTAATTTATGAGTACTTTTCTTATTATGAGTATTTTAATTACACCACTACTATGGTTAACTATGGGTTGTCATCCACCATTCAGAATGTGACAAATAAGCTTCTTTAACTCGAACATTGCCAACTCAACCATAATGGATGATAATTCTTTCAAAATGCGATTGTTTTTTTTTTAAATTGATTTTGATAGTATATTTTTCATTTTAAGGCCCATTTTTTTACCTCAAAATTCCCCTAATGGTAGAAAAGGATCAACCACAGTTTATTAGTACATAATGCATTTTACTAAGATTTCACATGTGTTGGGATGCATATATTTTAATTGATTTAAAACATCAATAGATTTTTTGTAATAGGTGCTATCATTCAAAGAAGAGCCATCCAAACATTTTATTGACATTGTATTATGTATCGGTTGTGAGTATATCAAGGGTTAATTGAACAATTTATTAGAATTAACACAACAAAACAAATCTTTACTTATATCTATTGATGCAGAGACATCATGATCATCCCGAGGATGAAACGGTGAAGGTGGTTGCAATATGTGAATGTGCGACTATGCCAATGATTGTTTGTTGTAGGATAGGAATGATTGCAGAATGTGATAGGATACAGGAAGTGGAAACATTTCCGCAGATCATAATAATGTTGCAGATGTGGTAGTGGATCATATGGGACAATTGTTATAGGATGGACGAATAGAAGACAAGTGCATGGGATATATACCATGTCATTCATGAAGGTTACACTGTAGAAGGAAAATCATTATAGAAGTAATTGTCGACGTGTTGAAGGGAGAGTGTTTCTTCGTTGAAGCTAAAAGGTCACGCGTGGAAGGTGAATTAGTGCACATAGAGATAGTTGGAAGATGAATAAGCATCAAGATTCCATTGGGGAAACTAAAGGTGAACAATTTATTAGGGGAAATAAAACATAACGCCAAGTAACTATAGAGAGAGGAGCTTGTAGAGTCGACAAGAGGAAGAAAGGTCACACGAGGAAGGAAGATAGAAATGGTTGAGGTTGCCATGGAATCCATCCTGGAATCCCAACGAATTGTAAGCTCATATAAAGCCATGGAGCTGATGTATTGTACTCTATATGAAATGAATAAAAGAGTTTGGGTTTTTCATATTTAACCCTTGTGTGTGTATGGATGCATTTATGTATATTTTTATTGTGTTGTTTTATTGACATTAAGAGATGCAAGTTAAATTCCATTGTTTGAATGACTAAATCCTAGTGGATAATAGTCTATTGTGATATTGTTGTGCAGATGGGCATGTGTCTATATAAGATCGTTCTTGGATTTTGATTACCTACAGGTGGGCACAAAAGTATTTGGAAAGGCCGCGTGGGACTGATGATTCTCTTCATATGTGTGAGGACCCATGGATTTGTGAGCTAACCCTCGGTCATAGAGTTGAAGGGTACAATATCGTTGAGGGATTTCCGTGTAATATGATTTGGAGAATGAGTGATATTGTTGAACAAACTTCTAAGCTCTGAGTTGTAGTAGAAGGTGAGTTGTAGTAGCACACGAGTTGCAACAACATGCAAGTTGCAACAGAAGGTGAGTTGTAGAGAAGACTAGTTACAACAGAAGGTGAGTTGTAGAGAAGACTAGTTACAACAGAAGGTGAGTTGTAGAGAAGACTAGTTACAACAGAAGGTGAGTTGTAGAGAAGACTAGTTACAATAGAAGGTTAGTGGAAACAATTGGAATGACTGTGAATCTTGAGTAGTAGCAAGAAAAAGTGTGGTGGAAAGGTTAGTACATATTAGTTTTTTGTAGTGTCCATTTTCTTGTACTATATGGAAGTAGACATGGGTATGTGAGAGTAGATGCACAACCCTACGAGTTGTTACATGATCTGGTTGAAAAATCACAGAGGTGTAACAATGATGAAGAGGAATTGGGGAAGTTGTGGTCCCAATTATGCATAACTTAAAGAATTTTCCACTAGATATGTAATTTTACAGGAAGGGGGTGGATGCTTGTTGGGCTCTAAATATGTGCTAAAATATAAACTCTATGCATCATCCAAAGGTAGGCGTTGGCACAAGCGTTTTACTTGTTGCCTACGTAGGTTCTTACCTTTTGTTTTCAATACCTATCCTCCAGAGATCAAACCCTGCAAAGGGACAACAATCGTAACAAAATGAACGACAATTGTTCCATTCAAATGAACAACACTACTTGCAAAAGGAACAACAATCGTAACAAGGGAACGTCAGTTGTTATATTGGGCCAAACTAATGTTGTATTAATTGAGTTGTAGTACTTTCCCAACTATTTAATTTATCAATCCGAGGTTCGTAAACTTACGAAGAACATGAAAAGTATAAGCAAGATTGAAGCGAGACTAATCTAATCTAATGTTTAAGCTACAACTAAAATTGAATCATTAATCTAACACACGACTGAAATTGAATCATTAATCTAATGCAGGAAATTGAAACACACGACTTGGAATTGAATTAATCTAGTTGCGTAAATGAAATTACTCTAAGAATGGGAAATTGCGTAAATGGAATTAATCTAGAAATGGAGAACTACATGAAGGAAAAGAAAATTTAACATGCACAGAGTTGAATGGCACAACAACATATGTGAGCTCATGCCAATGAAACAATCTTACATTATAATAATCAAATCAATCTTCATAACAAAATAATGAAAGCATGAAAACCAAATCCATGAATCAAAGATAAGAATCCCTTTCTCTTTCAAATCCTAATGACTACCATTAATGACTACTCTAATTCCATACTCTAATTGCTTGATTACTACATTACTTGCATCCTCATGAAGAGAGAGCACTCTCTTTTATACATGATAGCCTTGAAGATAAGATAACCATCTCATTATTACAGATCCACTTTTTTCTCAACCAATTTCTGATTATTACAAAATATAATCCCTTCAAATCCTCACATATATCTCTCATATATCTTGAATAAGATATTCCAACCAAATCTCCATGATCTTCTCCTTGGAATGGGCTTGAATTATCTCCTCAAATATTGAAATGGTGGAGGAAGTATTCGAGAAGTCCTTTTGAATTAATCCTTCACATATTCCTACACATTACAAAGCTCACGCATTTTTGAGATATATATGAAAACATGTCGATTTTCTAACATTTAATCACAAATTCCCTTTTAATACTAAAATGAATAAAGTGGAAAATAATAAGGTGAAACCCAAATGTATTTATGGAAATGATGTCATGAAAGGTTAATGAGGTGATGAAATGTGAATAATAATGAAGGGAAAGGTGGATGAAAATAGGACATTTTTGAGCCCCAACATACCCCCCAACTTAACTTGTTGCATGTCCTCATGCAACCATGCATGGATATTCTCAAGAAATTTTGACATCTGAATGTTAGCTTTGAGTGATGATAATGAATGTTTTCTAGTATGGGAATTACATGAGTAACAACTGACATTTTTCTTATGGTTGGTTCTTGTGTGACAACCATGATTATAAAGAATGTTGGTTCTTGTGTTAACAACATTCATTTCTTTATTTGTTCTCTTGTTGTTATGATAATAATTTTCCCATATTTTTACTGGAAAATATATTGTAACATCCCACCCTGGCGCACTGAGAAAACTTATTATTTGAGGACACTTGCTCGCAAGTGATCTGGACTTTTCTGATGTTAAAACATTCATACTTGATTATGATGCGTTATGACAGATGACATGATGTTTTACTATTTGATGTAGACAGGT
>ML778683.1:574061-585261 GCA_009831015.1 Picea engelmannii
AAATCTTTATTCAGTTGAAAGTCCAAGTGGATCCCCTATGGCAGAAATTGCATTAGAGGATGTTCATTCATTGTTGCAGCTCTTGATCACTAAAAATAAGTAACCACCTCCATCTCTCTCGGATAGTGTTAACGCATAGTTATTAGAGAACTCACACATAGGAAGCAGTTTACCCCATCCATAAAGCATCAAATACTGGGCACAAAGGTAGAGGTTATATGGAAAATATTTGGCTTTCTATAACAGATTCAGAATTTGCAAATTTCTTATTTGTTCGATCAAGTTTATGCATGGTTTCTGTGCATCCATGATATTTTTGTTTGCTTGTAGGGTTATTTCTTACAGGACAAGCGGCAAGAGCAAGAACATGGCATGCAAACCAAAAAAAAATAAACCAGTCTAAAGTTTTAAAAATGAGATTGGATCTTGGGAGGGTTGTTGTGTGAGAGTTATCTGTCACCTGCCTCTTATCTTGAATAAATTTCATACCTTCTTATTCATTTTTTTTTTAACGTACTTGCTATTTTTTATTTGCAGATAGAAGCATGCACAACCATTTCTTCTATTATAAAAAATAAAAAATTATCTTGCAGGATTTAAAAATTTATGAGCAAATGGAAGACTAAAAACAAAAAAAAATAGATTAGGCAAAATTTTTCATTTCGTCGATTAATTGATATTCCTGAGATCAACCAATTAGTCATCCTACTTTTTGATCCTCGCGATCGCACGAAGCGCGGAGGAGAGCATACTTATTCTAGGGAAAATAAAAAACTTGAAAAATAAAACCCTACATACACTACGCTAATTAGAAATGAGAGATTAGTTACATATAATCAAACAACCAATGTAGCCATGCACGCAATAGTAATAAAAATATGTTATCTTTTAATTTCGCAATTGACAGTCGAGAATACGTATGGGCGTGCAAAATTAGTTGTTGAAGTTCTAAATTAACAAAATAAAGAGGAAAACTAAATGAAACTAATCTAGTACTTGCTTGAAACCAACGTTCGATTAGGATTTCGTAGGTGTAATTTGTCTTACTCAGATCATGCGGCAACTCCTTGCTATCCTCCTTGACCTCTTGCAGGCCTAATGGTTCTTCATTAAATATGCAAGGTTCTTCGTATGTTGATTCTTTGTTCGCCTCAGGAGGAGTGAATAAGCTTTTGGCTGCTGTTAATATCTCCTCCTCCAGAGAAGAGGAGACCTTGACTTTTGCTCGGATCTGAGTAAGTTGTTCCAAGCTTAAATTCATTGTTAAATCATGTTAAAAAAAGATTCTTACAGCACCCAAATCAAAATGAAAAACTTAAAAAAACACTCTTGCTAAAACATAAAAAAATTACTCTTCACAGTTGCAGAAATTAAACACTCTTGATAGTTGGCAGGGAGAACATGAGGAGTCTCCATTCAAGTAGATTCTATGACCCCTTACCAACACATGTAGATCACACTTGCAGAAATTGAAACTACTCTTGTGGAAATTGAAACTACTTTTACCTAGTTGGTAGGGAGAATAGGAGGAGTCTCCTCTCACGTGCTTCTATGACCCCTTACCAACACATCTAGATCACACTTTCATGAATTAAACACTCTTGCGTGAATCAAAATTTGCAGAAATTGAAATCAATTTTAACTAGTTGGTAGGGAGAACATGAGGAGTCTCCTCTCACGGGATCCTATGACCCCTTACCAACACGTCTAGATCACACTTGCATGAATTGAAATTTGCAGAAATTGAAACTACTTTTACCTAGTTGGTAGGGAGAACATGAGGAGTCGCCTCTCACGAGCTTCTATGACCCCTTATCAACACGTCTAGATCACACTTGCATGAATTAAAATGAAAAATAAACTAATACCTCAATCCATCATGCTTCCCCGGCAACGACACCAAAATGTTGGGCTCTAAAGATGTCCTAAAATATAACCTCTATGCATCATCCAAAGGTAGGTGTTGGCACAAGCGTTTTACTTGTTGCCTACATAGGTTCTTACCTTCCGTTTTAAATACCCGTCCTCTAGAGATGCAACCCTTGCAAAGGGACAACAATCGTAACAAGGGAACGACAGTCGTTATATTGGGCTGAACTAATGTTGTATTAATTGAGCTGTAATACTTGCCCAACTATTTAATTTATCAATCTGAGGTTCGTAAACTTATGAAGCTCACACAAAGTATATGCAAGATTGAAGCGAGACTAATCTAATCTAATGTTTAAGCTACAACTGAAATTGAATCATTAATCTAACACACAACTGAAATTGAATCATTAATCTAATGCAAGAAATTGAAACATGCAACTTGGAATTGAATTAATCTGGTTGCGTAAATGAAATTACTCTAAGAATGGGAAATTGTGTAAATGGAATTAATCTAGAAATGGAGAACTACATGAAGGAAAATAAAATACAACATGTGAAGAGTTGAATGACACAACAACATATGTGAGCTCACACCAATGAAGAAATCTTACATTATAATAATCAAATCAATCTTCATAAAAAAATAATGAAAGCATGAAAACCAAATCCATGAATCAAAGCTAAGAATCCCTTTCTCTTTCAAATCCTAATGACTACCATTAATGACTACTCTAATTCCATACTCTAATTGCTTGATTACTACATTACTTGCATCCTCATGAAGAGAGAGCACTCTCTTTTATACATGAGAGCCTTGAATATAAGATAACCATCTCATTATTACATATCCACTTTTCTCTCAACCTATTTCCCATTATTACAAAATACAATTCCTTCAAATCCTCACATATATCTCTCATATATCTTGGATAAGATATTCCAACCAAATCTCCATGATCTTCTCCTTGGAATGGGCTTGAATTATCTCCTCAAATATTGAAATGGTGGAGGAAGTATTCGAGAAGTACTTTTGAATTAATCCTTCACATATTCCTACACATGACAAAGCTCACACATTTTTTAGATATATATGAAAACATGTCGATTTTCTAACATTTAATCACAAATTCCTTTTTAATACTAAAATGAATAAAGTGGAAAATAATAAGGTGAAACCTAAATGTATTTATGGAAATGATGTCATGAAAGGTTAATGGGGCGATGAAATGTGAATAATAATGAAGGGAAAGGTGGATGAAAATAGGACATTTCTGAGCCCCAACAATGCCCACTGCATCAAATGGTATTAGAGTAATTTCAACTATGGGATGGAATAATATCAGATCAAGGTTTATCTCTGGGATGTAAGAATATGAAATAGTATCAGATTTGGTTTATCTCCTAAAATTGGTTTCCGGATAGTGTTCCTATGTAACCATGATAATGAGAATACCTATTAGAATTTTTTTCAACTTGTGTTTGTTGAATTGTGGGAGGCAGTGCTGGAGAAAAGGCTTGTGAAGGGTAGTCTAGATGAGGGATATGAAACAACTCCCGAGGATTTCTATGTAAAGATGAGTAGGTTGAGAAGGTGCGGGAACCAAGATTTAGAATGGATATGATCGAGTGGTAGAAGATGTCAAAGTGAAGTTGTTGAATGGAAAAATATTGAAACTGCAGGAATATATCCAAGGACATAAAACTACATGGATTAAAGTCTAGAAGGTTTTTGTTGAGAAGGAAGACAGTCTCTGAGATAAATGGATGCTAGAGATAGATGGTAGTTAGTGTGGCAGTTATCCATGACTATTATCTTGAGATGAAAGAGGCAACATGGGTCATGAGAGGATTCATGAGATGGAAGTTGTGGTGGTGATTATCCATGATTCTTGTATTGAGATGAAAGCATAGTCATGAGAATGAGTGAGGTGAGAGAAAATGTATCATAAGGTTTCTTGGATTTGAGGCTGGAATCACATGTTCTGAGGGGCATGTTGGTAGAAGTGAGAGAATTGTTGTCGGATGGTTGATAGAGTTTTTGAGTGGACCTAAATATAAGAGAAAGGAGGGTGAACAAAGATGAATAAATGATAGCAGTAGAAAATAGAGGCACAAGTTGTGTGCGTTAGATGTAACAAAGAAAATGAGGGAGTGAATATGAAATTCTTGTTTTCCATTAATACGTTATTTTCTTTCAAAACCATTCAAAGAAACCACAATATTTTCATTTGTTTGTCGATGTTTTAGATTCATATGAGGATCCATATTTAGGACACAAATACAAAGTGAAAACATAAGATGAACGATGATAAATACTAGAGAGAGAGGGAGAGGGAAACCTAAGATGTTGATTGTTACGAAGAAACCCTAAAATTATGTATTAATACTAAGGTGTAAGATTTAATATTTAATAATAATATTAATACTTATATTAAGTCATAATAGTGTTAAGGTATGATCCCTATTAATAATTATATTATTCATATTTAGGGTTTAATAATGTTTATTTCTATTAGTAGTAGAGTTATAAAATGTATTAATACTAATATTTTTTCGATACAAGATGGTTGATAGAAGTTCAAGGAAAACAATTTATTGCAACGAGTGCAATGGTAGCTCATCCAAACAAGAGATGGAGGCAAGTTATTTAATTTTTATTAAAAATTTAATACATTTGAAATATTTGTAAGTTTAAATTAATGATGTGTATTGGATAATGCATGTCATGCAGAGAAAAAACTTGAAGAAACTCGATAATATTATTCGCAATATGAGTGCAAAAGAGAATAAAATATTTATGGAAATGTTGCAAAGAGAGGAAATAGGTGGATCGAAAGGTAATCAACATGATGTTTTTCTTTGAATTTTTATTAAGAATGAATTTCTTAACATTAATTGTTAACAAGTTTTAAACACTCGATTTTACATTTTTGTAATATTCTGCAAGGATTGATAGCAAGGGATATAGTAGAAATAAGGCTTGGTCATCAGTCCATTTGGAGTGACTCTTGAAGTTAATGAGAGGGGAAAATTGTTTTATAGAGCATTGAGGGATATAGTGGAAAGAATGTATAGACATAATTTCCACTTACAATACAAAAATTGATCCAGTGACTCCAAGAATCAGGTTATATGTACACTACATGAAGTGTTTCTGGAGTCATGGTCAATGAGACCCATGAGACTTGCAATATAAAAAAATTACAATATTATTACTACTAAACTTGAAAAAAAATCATTTAAAATGTATTATTACTAAATATGTTTTTCTATAAATGTTCCAACAATTACCAAATTAATTTTTTTTTCTATATTTACTTTCATGCCCATTTTAAAAAAAATATTTTGATTTTTCATTTTTCAGGAATATTATGAAAATTACAAGCGACAAATGAGGGGAAAGAAAATACATGTTGGTAGGAATGTCCAAAAAAGTGTACAAGGAGATGGTGAAAGAAATGAACATAATTGTGTCATAGGGGGAGGCTTCCCAACAACAATGTGCATCAGAGGTATGTGATCATTCATTTATTTTTTATGTACATCGAATTTAATTATCACATGAAATACTAATTTTCAATTTTTTTGTTGCAGAAAAGAAAAAGGAATGGAACCCAATCAACACATAAGACAAGACAAGGAAGAAAAGGGTTGATCACAAATTTTGTGAGTACTTATGTTTTCGACGTTAATTTTTCATCTTTGCTGTGATATTTATAGTTAAACAATTAATTTACACTTGTCCATGGATGTCTTCTAATAGGTGCTAATATACAAAGAAGAGCCAACCGAACAATTGATCAACATTGGGTTTAGTTAGGGTTGTGAGTATATGTTGAAGTATCAAGGTTTAATTGAATAATTTGTAAGTAGCTATGTTGTTTAACTTCCCTTGTTTTATAATTAATAGAACAATAAGAAACCTTTATATTAACTATATAGACTATGCTTTGTTGTGGTGTATTAAACATGTAGGAAACAAAGTATGAAGAGGAGCCAACAAAAGATATTTTGACACATGGCATGAGGCATAGCTTCGAAAGCATGTGTATTGTTTATTAATCACTCATTTCTATGGTACACTTTTTTATTTACATGATCATGTATATTCTACTATATAAATGCACATTTACTTATTACACTTTTATCGAGCAAGAAACCATTTGTTTTAATAACTAAAGTACAATATCTCCTACAACTGATTAAGAAATTAGGGATGCATGCATCTTGAGCAATGACAATTGTAGTTCAAGTGATGAATGACAATCAATATAATTGAATGTTATTTCAAGTTGTATGTTTTGGAATATATGTATGTAAAAATCGAGAATTTTTCTTAATGTAGTAGACACAATGTTCCAATTGCATGAAGACATATTACCAATAAGTGTACCAATTACATATTGGTTCCATTTTGATTATTTTGGACCTTTGCGTTGTCCCATTTTGTATGACCATGGGTTTCTTAGTCATATATAATAAAATGAGTTTCTTATTTTATTGCATTGTCAAATGTTGTAAAATGCTCTATTGTTGATTAATTAATATGTGGATTATTTACATTGTTGCAAATAACATAGGTGTAATCCACTAGATAACACATTAATGAAATCATTATATCAAAATGCAATAACAAAAATATAAAAAACAACATTGTTATAAAAAATATTTGATTTTGAGATGATTAATTGAAAATTTGTAAAAAAACGAATTATATATATATATATATATATATCGGTGCATTCTTATGAACTCAAAAAATGGTGCATGCCACAATATAGAAATTGGTCCTTTTTAAGGGGTTATATGTGTCAGTGTTTCATGGAAACCTGCACAGGAGATCTAGCTAAAACAAGTACAAACAAAGCTTATCAAGAAAAGAAAAGAGATTCAATATAGAAGAATGAGAAAATATATTCACACTACTCCAATGAACTGATGATTGATACATATATCATGATCAATATGATATAATAAATGAGTGGAATACACTCATATATAGGACAAAACATTCCATAATTAAGAAAAGCAATCAAGTAGTTAGTTTTCCTTAGGAATGCATGCATGCATAATAGTGATGGTAAAAATAGAAAGTCTAAAGTAGAACTAGTTAGTTAACTCCCACTGAACTAGTGTATCAAAAATAGAAATTTCTCCAACACCCCCCCTGAACATCACTATGAAGTAGAAAATGAATCCCGGCTACTAGGCCATATTAGGTACTCATGTACAATGCAACTAATGAACACTGAATAAAAATGAGGAAAGAGGGAAAACCACGTGGGAACAAAACCCCCCCTCAAAGGATAATGTATCAAAAGAAGAAAATGGTAGCTTCTAGGCAACTGTTTTCTTCACGACAAGACGATCCTGCAAAGTCAGAAACTTCTGCTCACTGAAAGTATTCGTGAAGATGTAGAAATATTTATGGATCTGATGAAGTCCTTTGGCAACTTGTCGGGCCTTGTACCTCTTGATCTTGTGGACCCATATGCACCTGAAAATATTCCTTTCTGGTGGAAGTGGAACCAGATTCCAAGTCTGGTTCTATAGGAGTGAGTCATACTCCTTCTGCATGGCTACTTTCCATAATGGATTTCCCACAACCCTATTGTAGTTATGTAGATCATTAGATTGAACCATATAGCAATGCATGGACATCACAGGTTCTGAAGATGAAAATACATGAGAAGGATCCTCATGTTGAGATCGAGTCCTCCTCGAATCCAATGGATTCCCTGCAAGGCTGCCTGCTTCCTAAAGTGTGGTTTGTGCCTTCTTGGGAATTTGCTGAAGCTTCGGCGCTGGCTTCTTATCTGGATGTACTACCTACTTATTTCCATGTACAAAATCTGAGTGTATGGAATCATCCTTGATGTTTGAAACTGATGGAAGAACAAGAGTACATGCATGTTGCACTGGAGGTGCATGCAAAGTACTCTCCTTATGTGTAAGTAGAATAGAGGAGTCATCGTCAAAACAAATAGTGAATTTATACAACCTTGACTTGTGATCCACCTCACCAATTTCAATGATGGAATTGTCATGCATGTCAATTACTGAAACCGAATCTGATGTAAATTCAACCTTTTTATATTTCTGAGTGATTTGATAAACTGAGAGAAGATTCATAGAAATATTTGGAACATGTAAAACATTATCAAAAATTCCATTGTGGAGTTCCACTCTCCCTTCTCCTGCTACTACTACTGGAGTATCATCCCCCATGAGAATAGGGGGTCTTGAGCATGGACTCAAGGAAGAGAAAACTTTCTCTTTCGCTACCATATGATGGGATGCACCGGAATCTATAATCCATGAATCATATGATGAATTAATTGCAACCAGAGCATGATGATTACCTCTCTTAAGAGCAGGATCTTCTTCCTTCCGCTTCTTGACTCCCTCTGGAATGAAGTTTCCAAGGTTTTCCTGCTGAAGTGTCTGTGCCATAATATCAATCTATTTCTTCATGCTTGTGGATTCTTTATGATTCACTTTATTGCAGTAAATGCACTGCTTTCTCTTCTTCTTCTTCTTGAAATCTGTAGAGTCTTTGGAACCTGAAGAATCATTAAAGGGTTTGGAATATCCCTCCTTCCCGTTCTGTTTGGATGAACCTTTTCCATCATGCATGATGAGTGAATGTGCTTTGGGATCTTTTATGAGTACCATATGTATGAGTTTTTTCTTCTTTTGTGTAAGAGACTCAATGAAATGAGCCAACGTAGGAATTTTTCAATTTGTTCCAAAAAGACATCTGCCATAATGGAAATTGGAGACATATACAACGTATTTTGGTCCTATATTGGCCAATATTGTTAGAATAAGTTGTTTCTCTTGTGTAGACTTTTTAATACCACATTCACCCAAGATCAATAGCAAATATTTAAATTTATTAAAAAAATCTTGTATATTATCAAAACTTTTAGGGTCTAAGGTACTCAAGTCTACCTCAAGCATATGACCTCGCATCTCATCTTGCTTTCCAAAGAGTCCTTCCAGGGTGGTCCAGATCTCATTTGGAGTCTTGCATGTGGCAACATGAAACCATAGATTAGTGGAGATTAACTCAAGAAGTAGTCATGTGGCCTCATCCTTACGATTCTCCTATCTCATCTTCTTAATCGTTGATGTAGGTTCTGTTTATGTCGCCATCGTCAAATTATATAGTCATTTCCTTCTGAGATGGAATTCTGCCTTGGGATTCCAATCAAAATAATTGTATGGTGTGAGGATTACCACCAAGTTTGACTGTATAATAGTTGTCCTTTCTATCTCTTCCACTATTTCTAAGAACCCCTAAAAATTTACTCTCAATCTGCAAGTGAAAAATTAAGAAATTAAGAAATTAAGAATTCGTATCAGTTTCAAGAGATGATATTGCGTCTTACTTTCTAAGGAAACAATGAGGAATCTAGCCAAACGGTTTAAAACCCACTTCCAAAATCGGCCGATTTACTTTCCATGCAGGTCGTTTCCTCCAAAACATAATATGTTTGGAGGAATAATTTATGAAAGTTACGACCATGGATTTAGCTCGTCGAAACCCCAATTTTCCTTATTCTTTGGCTTGTCTAGCTTGCTCCAAGAAGCATAGCTCTGATACCATGTCAGTGTTTCATGGAAATCTTCACAGGAGATCTAGCTAAAACAAGTACAAACAAAGATTATCAAGAAAAGAAGAGAGATTCAATATAGCAGAATGAGAAAATATATTCACACTAATCCAATGAGTTGATGATTGATACATAGATCATGATCAATATGATATAATGAATGAGTGGAATACACTCATATATAGGGAAAAACATTCCATAATTAAAAAAATCAATCAAGTAGTTAACTTTCCATAGGAATGCATGCATGCATAATAGTGATGGTAAAAATATAAAGTCTAAATAGAACTAGTCAGTTAAATCCCACTGAACTAGTGTATCGAAAATATAAATTTCTCCAACAATATGCACCAGTGCATATAACATGCAATAATATATATTGTTTTAGAATTTTGAGTGTGCATGTGAGAAATACGCATCATTCCTCCAAATATAATAAAAGTATTGGTTCTTTAAATAACATAAATGCACTGACTCTTTAAATATAATAATAGCATCGGTGCTTTAAATGTAATAAAATCATCGATGCTTCAAAATAAGGATGTTGTTGACATCTCACCTCAAATATTTGAAATTTCATCACCTTTCGATGCACAAGGTAATACGTGCACCGACACATATGAATTATACAAGCACCATGACAAAATAAAATAAAAGAGCACAAGTGTGTTAATAAAATTAGAAATCCCCAGTACTGCATACGAAAACAATGCAAAACCGGTGCATAATAACTATAAGAGAATCTATGTTGCATACAACAAAATGGGAATCCGGGGTGTAATAACTATACACAGATTGATGCCTTTTTGTTTTATGTATTCCATGGGGAATTTTATGTAAGGGTGCATCGATTCCTTTTCATTTTATGTACGCACTAGGGATTTTATGTAATGGCGCACATGTGCCCCTTTAGTTTTATGCACATACTGAGATATTTTATGTAAGGGCATGCTAGTGTGTTTTAGTTTTAAGTACGCACTGAGATGTTTTATGTAAGGGTGCACTGATAGATTTTGACAATAAAATCACTGAAAAAAAACCTCCACTACAACCTCTGCCCACTCAAATTTTTTTAGTTATATGGAGCATCTGTTAAAATATATACTAAAACCTCCACAACCAATAGAGGAGGTTGTAGCGAAGGTATCTTTGAAAAAAATTCCAAATTTTGTAACACTAAAAAACCTTTTCCATGATGTGTTCTCCTTGTAGTGATCATGATCACCTCCTTTGGTTACTACATTAATATTTGGGGCTTCAACATTTCTTGATTATGAGTTAAACAAGTTATCATTCCTTTGTATGTATTTGGCCTTCCACTTTTCTAGGAGGTTCGTTAATCCTTTGTAGCCTTCCCTATGGCTATGTAGTGTCCACATCTTATTCTTACTAGAAAGAGATAGTTTCTTGAGATATGACCTATCTCATCAGGATTATAGAACTTGATGGATCTGATTCTTCCTTCTTCATGAACTCTTTTGAAACATACTTCTCTTTGACCATGACCACCATTTTGGTTATCATTGGTTATCGCGAGGCCTTGCAGTTTTATGTATTATGAGTATTTGTTAAGAACCAAATATCAATATAGAATAGAAAATCCTCAGAAAAAGTACTCAACGCCTTGAAAAAGAGAGAATTTTAGATAATAAGCCTCTTCGAGGGGGAAACCTCCTTTTACCCCACTTAAATGTTCAAGTACAAGATGA
>ML778683.1:603577-628501 GCA_009831015.1 Picea engelmannii
TCTAAGTTGATGAACGACCATGTGTGTCATGATCCTACATGGCCCCCCATTCCCACCAAGCTTCCTTCAGACATTTCTAAATTTGAAGGTAAGAATGGTGAGGATCTTGGTGATCACATTACCACCTTTCACCTATGGTGCTCCTAGAATTTTCTTAATGATGATTCCATTCAATTAACATTATTTCAATGCACCCTCATAGGGTTTTCCGTGAAATGGTCTATTGAGCTACATAGGGGAGCATACGATACCTTTAGTTAGATGGTGCTAGTCTTACTTAACCACTTCCAATTGTTGGTTCGTTACGATGTTGTCCTAGAAATTTTGTCAAACTTATGCCAGGAAAAAGACACTCATATATCAGATCACATCCAAGAGTGGTGTAGACGGAAGAGGTTGATCAAGACTTTCATACCCCTGACTTTCCTATTAGAATGGTTCCTTAAGTATTTACAACTTCCTATTTCAAAGGATGTTGCTACATCCGGGGTTACATCTGAGGAAGAAGCAATTTTCAAAGCCCAATAGTTATATCTTATATAGGCTCAGTCTGGGATGTTGTACAATATTCTTTTGGATGCACCAAGGTCAAAGTATGACCCTAGAAAAAATACCAGAACTCATGTCGATGGCATTGTAGGCTCCGCCAATGTGAAATATGAGGATTTGGTGACAAGACATTTAAAAGAGTTGTCTCTAAACTAATCTGCAGGAGGGACAACTTCATCTATGTCTTCCAATCCCACTCATTTGGTGGATGTACATTCCGTGAAATCATCGACCGACCCAAATGATAACTAGCAACTAGGTGGGAATAAGAAGAAAGGACGTAATAATAATCGTAAGGGTGGGAAGAATAATAATAAACCCAAGGACAATGGTAATAATGAGAAGACGAATAACAATGCTAGTGAGGGCAAGAAAGAAAGGTGTAAGGTGAAATTTCCCTGTAAGCTTTGTACAGACGATCATCTTACTCATTTATGCCCCAAACTTGTGGAAGCTGCGAGGCTCTTATCTCTATTGCCCACTGTGCTAACAAATCCCTTTCCACATAACCAACGCATGGCCTCAAGCTCCTCAAATGTCGAAAAATGTGGATGATGGAATTCAAAACCCAACGACATAAGACAGTGACTGTTTGTGTATCAATATGGTCAATTCTCAAGTTAATTTAGCCACCCGGTCTCATGATTAAAGTTCTTCACAAACTGTACCTAGTCTAGAATCTCCTCCTCCTTTGGAGACACCTTTGTAGATCGAAAAACCAGAGCCACCACCTCATATTTTGAAAGGAGTACTCAAGTGATCTACCCACAATCCAAATGTTAGAGCCACCCAAAATTACTCTATTGTTGAGGACCTGGGTCAAACCCCTTGTGCGATGTCGGCCCTGGAGGTACTCCAAACGTGTCCTTCACAGAGGAATACCTTGTTATCTACGTTAGGAGATCTAGACCCCAGTGGCTCGAAATTTATCAAGTTTGACGTCATAGATGTGAATCCTCTCTTTCCTTACTATGTGGCATTCCAAATCCACGTGGGGTACTCAAAGTATACCTTAAAACGTAAGGTTGTTGATGAAGGCACTGCAATATGTGTGATGTCCCTGATCTATTGGAAATCTTTCAGCTCTCTGAATCTCTCCCAATATCCTACCATGTTGACTTCTTTTGACTTTCATTCCTTCCACCCTCACAGTATTCTTCCTTCCTTTATGGTCTACTTAGGTGGGAAGACAGTAGAGGTGGATGTCGAGGTGGCTGATGCACCCCTCGATTATAACTTGTTACTAGGATGTAATTGGACTTATTCTATGACTATCGGTGTATCGTCCTTATTCCGTACTATTTGTTTTCCACACAATGGGAATATCGTGATGGTTGACCAACTATCCTTTGTGTATGCTAGCCCCAGTGCATTTGTTTGACCTTCGATCCCCATGGTCGACAATTCTCAGCCAACAACTGAGAATATAGGTGTCAGAATGTATTTATCCCTTATGGGTACCTTTGACTTCATGGAACCTATTCACCATGTTTACGCCATGTCCAGTAGGCTCATTTCTTCATAGAGGTTTGTTCCTTTCCACACTTCCCATTTTAACGATCCATGGACTCTAACTTCCTTGACTATGTCTTGTGAAGGTCATTCAGATGTTGGAATGGACATGCCACTATCAGCAGTGGAGATAGCGTATCAAGTTGTTCTTGACTCTTCTACCGATCCCGATCCTATTACCTCACCAACAGATGAGGAGGATCTTGTTCTTAAGCCCGTGTGGGCCACTTCGTCGGATTGTTCACATGACTACCTCGATGAGACTTTACCCTCGGATGAATCTATCATTGAAGCCATAAATGGTTCTGACAAACCTTGGGATGATATGCATCATCGCTCTTATTTTCTCCCAAAGATTTCTAGAATCGAACAAGATGACTTTCAATCTACTTTGAGAAAGATAGTCGGTCACACCGTAGTTCCACTTTATATGCATGACATTTATGTCGAAGAAAATATGGATAGTATCTCTCCTATCATCATGATCGATATCTCTCAAACCCCTGGCAAGATTGAAAATGTACACATCGATGCAGATTGTTCGCCAGAGGAAATCCTGATCTACACCAATCTCTTCAAGGAATTCTGAGATGTATTTTCTTGGCCATATGGAGAGATGCCAGGAATAGACCCTCAAATTGTCGAGCAAAAAATTAAAAATTATCCGGATGCTAAGCCTTTTCGACAATGTCTTAGAGATATCAATCCTCGGAAGGCCTCTGATATTAAGGTAGAGGTAGAGAAACTGCTCAATGTTGTCTTTATCTACTAGGTTCCCTTGACTAAATGGGTATCCAATCCCATTCCTATGAATAAGAAGAAAGGAACTATCCGTGTATGCATGGAATTTCGTGACCTGAACAAAGCATGTCCTAAAGACAACTTCTCGACACCTTTCATCGATCAGATTCTCAACGAGTGTGCGGGAAGCGAAGTTTTTTCTTTCATGGACAGATTTTCAGGGTATAACCAAATTCAAATTAAACTTGAGGATCAACACAAGATGACATTTCTTTGTACTTGGGGTACTTTCGCATGTTGGAAGATGCCTTTCGGCCTTAAAAACGTTGGAGAAACCTTCCAACATGCCATGACCTTCGCTTTCCATGATCTTAAGCATATAGTCAAAGCTTATCTTGACGATTTTGCTACTCACTCTCGTAAGAGAGTGGATCACTCTAAGAACCTTTGGCTAGTTTTTGAAAGATGTCTTCATTATAGAATCTTGTTAAACCCTCATAAATGCATCTTTTGCGTTGGGTCTGGCCATCTTCTAGGATTTTTAGTCTCTAAGACTAGGATCATGGTAGATCTGTTAAAGGTTGAGGCAATACTTTGATTGCCTCCCCCACGCATTATTAGACAACTTCAAGGTTTACAGGGGAAAACCAACTTTTACGTCGGTTTATAGTAAAATATGCCAATATTACTAAGGGTTTCATGCATCTTTTGAAGAAGTACACCCCTTTTATCTGGGATGAGTGAGCCCAGGAATCCTTCGATGCTTTGAAGAAAGCCTTGGTATCGACGCCTCTGCTAAATTCTCCTGACTATAGTAGGGATTACTTGCTTTATGTCGCTGCGTCCGAAGAGACGATTGGTATGGGAGCACGTCATCTACTATCTTAGTCGAAACTTAGTCGGTCCTAAGCTCAAATATTATCACATTGAAAAAATAGCTTTGGTTTTCGTCCACACAATCCAACGATTACGCCATTATATATTGCTTTGCAAAAATATTATGGTTATCGATGTCAATCCATTTAAATACGTCCTTACCATGCGTATCATAGGGGGAAAACAAAATAAATGGATTTTCATTTTACAAGAATTCGATTTTGATTTTTCTTCTATGAAATCCAAGAAATCACTAGTCTTTGAAGAGTTAATATCCGACTTCCCATGATTAGAAGAGGATTTCATTCATGTTGATTCATTTGCGGATGAACACATTTTCATTGTATCATCGTCCGACCCCTGGTATGGATACATTGTTCTCTATATTCAAACTTTAAAGTTTCCTCAACATCTCTCGCGAGATGATCGGCGATGTGTACGATACCAAGCGAAGAATTACATTATCGTCGACGACACTCTGTATTGCCTAGGAATAGACAATATCTTGCATCTTTTTTTAACTAATGAAGAAGTCGATTCATTCCTAAATGATTTCCACAGTGAGCCTTGTGGTGGTCATCTATCCAGGTTTGCGACAACCTAAAAACATTTCTGAGCATGTTATTTTTGGCCAAATATCTTTAAAGATTGTGTTGAAGTGGTTAAGAAGAATCACCCCTGCTAGGTGTTCACTCGAAAAATGCACTCGCATCCAACCCCTCTTCACCCAGTCATTACCATCAGTCCCTTCACCAAGTGGGGGATGGACTTTGTGGATTGCAACCCAACTTTGGCTAGGGGGAGTCAACACATTATCATGGTCATAGACTACTTTACTAAGTGGGTCGAGGCCATGTCGATAGTTAAATCTGATGGGAATACTGTCACCTTCTTCGTATTCAATCAAATTATTTCCAGGTTCGGTATCCCAAGTGAGATTGCCACTGATCATGGTAGTCACTTTCAGAATGAAATGGTGGAAGAGCTAGCATCCAAGATGGGGTTTAAGAATGGTCATCCTTCCCCTTACTACCCTTAGAAAAATGGATAGGTATAGACCTTCAACAAGTCTCTTAAGACCATTTTGAAGAAAATTGTCAGCCAAAACAAATCTGACTAGCATATTATGCTATATATTGCACTTTGGGCATACCGAACCTCGGTCAATACTGCCACCATATTTTCTCCTTTCAATTTAGTACACATTGTGGATTTGATATTACCTATTGAATGCAAAATCCCTTCTCTTAGATTGGCAGTCATGCTCCTCCCTGACGCTTTATATCTTGAGTGATGCCTCATACACCTAGAGAGCCTTGAAGAGAAACATCGAGACGCCTCTACAGCTATTGAAGAAAATAAAGATGTGTCAAGGTCCAATACGATAAGTTTGTCTGTCATCGGTTGTACGTTGAGGCTGACTTGGTCCTTTTATATTATCAAGCCAAAGAACCACTTGGGGTAGGCAAGTTCAAAACCATGTGTCACGGTCCCTATATCATGCAACGTGTCTTAGAAAAAAGAGCCTATGATCTAGAATATTATGAAGGGAACATGTTGGTTGATCCCAGGAATGGGCTCTACTTGAAAATATATTACGCTTGAGCCCCAATATTGGGCACAAATCTTTGTATCCTAATGTAATTTAGTGTATATATATTTTCCCTTTATTTTTTGTCTTCAACTTGCTTATCGAGTTTTCCCTTGGTTAGAACATGTCAACAGAGTCTTCGGTCTAATTAGGATTCACAAGCGGATTCAGTCGTCATACACAGAGCTTGGCTTCCACCACTTGGATGGTTTAGTCACCCGAGGGTCTACTGGTTTCTTCAGGTGGTGTATGCCTAGGGTCATCCATGAATAATGTGGCCGAATATAGCGTCATTACAGAAATTTTGCGCGATGCCATTTCACATGGTATTCTCTCTTTGGAGGTTCGCCTGGATCCTAGTTAGTAGTATGCCAGTTGAACGGTAGTTACTGTGTGTGTGATCCTATGTTACATCGACGATTCCTATGGGTACATCTTTTAGAGTGACAATTTTATTTTACTACTTATCATCACATACCTAGAAGTTCTAATTATGTATATGATGTTTATGCTAATTTCATTTTAGATTGGCATTTGTCACATAACTAAAGAAAATAAAAAAGTCTCATCAATGTACACATTGTAATATAATTAAAGTCGAGCCCGCAGGGGTGTAGAACGATTGGCAAGTGCCATGTAAATGGAAAGAAATATGTAAAAAGAGGTCTCAAGGTCGATTCTCACCCTAATTTACCCGGAGGGTGTGCTTGTGGGTTGTGTGTTCCTCCCTATGGGTTATAAGGCAGCCGACAGGATTCGAACCTGTGTCACACGAGTACGATACTGTCATTGTTACCGATTCCCCTAGTTACAAATATATATATATAGATATATAAGTAAATTCGAAGAACCATGTTTTGTATATATTTCAAAAAATATGATGTTTATAGTACAAAATTGGGGCCAACACCCTCAATACACATATATATCCGATAAATACAAAATCCATGACATCTACGCCTTTGGTGCCAGATGTGTATAATGATAACAAAATACAGTGTTTGTGAGATGCGGAAAGAGTCACACCCAAGCTCTAGGCACACCAACCACTTTCCACTGCATGGCCTCCGGAAGATCCTCTACCTGAACCATCAGAATCCTATGTGTCAAATGAGACAGGTTTCCCTACACATTTTGAAGAACTCTCTCTACTTCTCCTCCCACCACCTCATCTCCCCAGTGCCTCCGACGATGTCATGGAAGCATGTTCGGTCGTCGCAGACCTACATCTGTGTTACACACATGTCTAGTTAGTACTTAAACATCATCCAAAAATAATTTTGTTTTACTATAAAAAAAATACAAAAAAATGAAATATTTAAAAAAATTCGACATACCTATATCCCCGTAGGTGTTCGCTGGTGGCAATGGCATGTCAGGGTCCCCTCTGAAGTCAATCCATGCATAGGGATAGTCATCCAGAGAAATGACATGTTGTCTCAACCAATAAAAGAAATCATCGTTGTAGGGTGTGGGCATCCTATCTCCCCCCTGTCGTCTCATTACCTTGGTCCACCATTCCATGACTGGATCACGAGGTCCTCGAAGAACGATATCAATTCTAGGTCCCAAACCTGGAACCCTCTCAAAGAAAAAGATACACAAGATAGATGCAAACCCGAATTTCCTCTTGTCACCATGTTTTCATTCTATCAACTGGCTCTTCATATTAGCCAGTAGTGAGGTGCACCAATCGACACCTTGTGTCTCAAACACTCTACAGAATAGAACATGAGTGGCCTCGATGCCTGGTGCAACGAATCTGACCCTATGATCTGGGTCAAAATGAGGAAAATAATATTGAGGCTTAGATTGTTTATCGCTCAGATGGGGAGTTGATTCTGGACCTTCTCGGTCCCTGCTATACAGTGAGCGTCTATGTACTCTTCTATCGTAATACCACTCCTAGCTCCTCGGGATTTTAGGTTCACCACCTCACCCCAACACGACAACCTAGTCAAGAAATATATATCCTCGACTTCAATTCTTAATGGTTGTCCATCAAGGTTGAAGCTCTCACTATCTGGATCCCAGTAATCCCTGAGCAATTGTGACAACCTCACTTGGGCCCTGATCCCTTTGAGTGCCCAAAATTTGTACAACCCACATATTTTCAAGACCATTTGGGCCCTTGTATATCTTTCCACAGTAACATCTACCTCCTCGTGTTCCCTTTCCCTCCATTCTAGCACCATCCTGCCAGAGAAACATCAATTTTTGAGTTAGAAACCATGAAAAACCTTACTTACAGAATTGTACATGGGCTGCAACATTCATAGTCACATATAGGGATGAGTACACGCAGTCTTTATTTTACACAATTGTGTATAACCTCGCATATACTCGACCCGATGAGTGGTAGCCCGTGTAAACCTAAATACCTAATTTGCACCTTAAATAACTCAAATTTTGAAACACTAACTAAAAAATGTAATCCACTAGAAAGGAAGAGGAGGTGAAGAGGAATTACCTCGTCCAAGTGGTCTCTGATTCCATCACTTGATTCTACCACAATCACCAGTTGAAGATCGTAGGTAATTTGGTCCAAGTTTCACTATTTGGGTAAAAAAGTCAAATGACATTGTAAAATTTGGTTTTTGTTACTATTTTTAGTATTTTTTACCCACTTTACATAGTTTTGAATCGTATTTTCTCCTAATGGACTAATACAACAGTGGATTGAGTTGGTTTTTGTATTTTTCTCCATGGATTCTTACGATTTTTAGCATTATGTTGACCTTTCATAAATATGGACAAGTATTTTTGCTACCTAGCATATAGGATAGGTATCCATTCCATGATGCACACTTGCATTGTCTTATAATTGTCACTTGTATTCCTTAGGTACGAACCCATTTGTTAGCAACACATAACCCTCAATTTTCTACAAGAACTGTCGTTATCAAATGGTAGAGACTTACCGATCATCGGTACCCTAGTTAGATCCTCTGCTCCATTTGGTGCCCATGCAGAGATTTTTTCTGTAGGACCGAGAATCCCTTAGAAATAACACATGACTTTATGTTGAGCCTCATTTCTCACTCATAAACATGTTGACCTATACCTAGAGGACTCCCAACTTAGTTTGATTTAAGCTCTTTTCCGACTCGTTTTCAAAAAGCGAAAAGATTGTTGAGTGAACTTGTCTCTTTCACACTTGTAAATTGGATTTGAAAGGACTTCTATTTGGTACAAGTTTATCCCTTTTTCAAACCAAGTAAACTAAGATTATGAAAAAGGAAATTTTTTGGCATTAAGTTGTGATTGCATCTCATGCCCTTGCTTGCAGTATTGAGCCTAAGGTCGATTCTCGCTTTGCGTTATAAATCATTTGCCTCGGTAGTTTTGCATACTCAACAAAGAAAAGTCTCATTTATATCCTTTGAAACTTGACACCCTATACCCAGGAGGGAACATTCCCCCGAGTGTCCATCTCCCACATGCACCTCCTTGCATTGAGCATAGGTATGTTTCACTGTTAGAACTATTTTTTCTTACTTGCGACACTCGTTTCCTCCTTTGTATCATAGAATTCATTTGACTATGAAAAAACAAAAACATACGGGTAGGAAGGGAGTATTATATTATGTTGGAAGCAGTCACATCGCCTTTGAACAAAGCACAAAGTTATTGAGTACACTTGTCATCATAATTTTGAGTTTATCATGGCCTTAGGAAGCTAAGCTCGTTACAAATATTTTTCTCCGCTGACTGGTTACTCTTCCAATCCCTATGGAGAGTTTGATTGATGCCTCCTACATCTCATGGTTTCATCATTGAGTCTATGCTACCAGAGTCTTCCATATGTCTCATGCTCTTGTTCAAAGGATGTTTATCAACCTGTTTCGGCCATTCCTCAGAACTCTTCACTTTGCATGTTGGCCATACCCTCAGTTTGTCTCATAATCACATGATGATGTAGTCCTATTATGCACCCTGGTCCTACGTTCCTCATTGGTAGGTAAACTTAAACCCAACAATCGACATTTCATCATTGGTCATTGACTAGGTGGTTTCCCTTATGTTCGACAACAATACATCTATTCACACATTGGGATTCGTACAGTGTCTTGGATTCCATTATCCTAATTGGTGGTTTCTTGGCCTTTTTCAACAATTTTCCTCATTGGTTGCTATTAAGTGGATCTTTTCCGTGTACCGCTTGCACTTTGCACACACGAAATACTCACAAGGCTGTTGGTTCATGAAAATGTTCTTCGTCCTATTTCCTCCAAATTATCAAGCTCCTGATTTGTACCTCCTGCTTAATGATGAGAGATTCATTAATTCTCTCCTTTCAGCGGGTCTCCTTCCATTGACTTCAACTCATCTACTCTGGAAACGACACCTAGAGTCCTATGAGTACCTAGAGGCTTGCATTCATTAGTGGCAGGTTCTCTCGCCATCGACAGTTGGGAATACATCAATGTATCCTGATCGATGGACCCCGACTCCTTTATTCACACTTGTAATAATGTACTTCGTTCCTTGATACCTACTTTCATCATCGGTAGGATGTCTCACATTTTTTAACTGTATACCTCAATGACTGGTAATCAAACGAGGTCTCATTGTGTTCGATCTCAACTCCTTTATTCACACACTGTAAACTTGCACCTTTGGTGGATTGTGTAGAATAATTGAATACATTAGTATGTAGCCGCAACTTTCCTAAGTTGTTGCTTCTTTTTCATTGGACGAGTACATGTGTGAATTCAGTGATCATGGGAGATCATAGTTTACTCCATTGTATACATATATCTTCATATTGATTTTGAGACTGGTTCTACTAGGCCTTGTTTGTGACTATGACATCCTTTGGCATGTAACTACATTTGTATTTTCCTACTCATGGCCATGGACAATTGTTTGGTATATTTTCACATGGATATGCAGTGTAACTCAAATTGGCAGCCATTTATGCAAAGCCAATATAGGTTGTAATGAGAAACTAGTTCTTCCAGCTGGGTCCCCATTACTCCACTTCTGTTTTTTTATAATGTATTTCGGCCATCGCAGATACTCCTCTGACCTCACACATTAGGGGGCATCTGTTATAGCAAGATTTGCCTCACCCCATGCCATCTTGCACAGCAGGCCTTTTTCCATTTCCCCATGTAGACTTTTAATCCCTTTTTGCAAATCCCATAGATAAAAATACAATTTTTTCCACATATACGCACCTTGCCTACTATACAACATGTGTATATGCATGTTGCACCACTAAAACCCATGTACATCAAGAAATGTTCCAAAAATTGAAAAATAGTGTCGAGTTTCCATGTCACGATAGGAGATCAATGATCTTTGGCCTTCCATATACTGGAAACGTTCCAGCTCAACCCTTTAGCTCCACTTGAAGGCTATAAATGGGACAATTCTGATCAATGGAAAAGAGGAGAAAGAATTCAACTTTGAGAGAAAAGTTACTCTGGAGGAATTATTCACTTCACATTGAGTCTGCATCTCTTTATCCTTTAAGTCTAAACACAGTGTTCAACCCCCAAGATCTTCCCTTACTTATTGAGAATTTCGTTGTCTCTCTTACATGAGCTTGCCTTTGGTGGAGGATTGAAGTGGTGGAGGCCTAGATGGAAGGAACTTAATTTCTCGATTCCAAACTGTGCCGACACGGAAGTCTATAACTTATTCACTTATGTTGATTATATCTTAATATAAATACTATTTTCTTGTCCAATTGATATCTTGCAAATATTTGAATTATTATTCCATGGGCGTATTTATTATGAAAGTTAATGGATTATTCTATTGAATTTGCTAACATCATATATTATCACCATAGGCTTGCATTTCTTGGTTGTTGAGGACTAGTTGCAGGTGTATTGCTTTGGGTCAAGTGCTCAACGGTGGACTTCATCGAACGTTTGGATGAGGTAGGCCTTTTATCTTGTCTTGCTAGCATATTTGTTTATATATCATACTTGAGAATAGATTTGATTTCTGCAGTCATTTCCATTAAGCCATAGAGATATTTTCCTCGTAACACATATTTGTTACATCAAGGGAATCCCTGTCAAAGTTAGGAATCCTCCAATAAATCACACTTTTTGCTAAGAGTCAATGATTTGGTAGGTTATCTTACTCATCAACTCTCCAAACCTCTATGCATATTCCCATTCACTATCACCTGCAAAACTCTATTTATATTCCCATTCACTCTCACCTACAAACCTGTATTCATATTCCCATGCACTCTCACCTACAATATGCTTGATATCCTTTATCTCTATGAAACTTTATTGGTTTATTTTTAGTTTCTAGAAACCTATTATGAATTCTTTCTTGGATTCATTCATTTCCCTAGAAATGCATTATGGGGTTCTCTATACATATTTCATATATCATTGAAGATCATGACCTCACAATTTCATCTTAAACTCAACAAAAATTCTTTTGGAAATCATAATAGTTTTAGCACTCCATACTGCCTCACATAAAAACCATTGTTTCTTGACATGTATATCTCCCTTTCCTGATAACCTTACTATTTTCAATGTGGAACCTAGTTGTATTTCGACCATCTTGGTACTAGAATTTTTAACAAACACAAATCCTCTTTGTTTGGGTTGAATAATGAGGTTTTGACTATTTTTTTGAAAATAAACTAACTTGACTTTTGCTAACTAAATATTTACCATTGATTGGTGGGAATCTACTACTACTTGTTACATTTCCTCCTATAATTTGACTACAATTATGTGTAACAAACTTCAGTTTAACTAGATTTAGGGTTACCTCACTATGATTAGAATGTGAAAGTGGTGGTGTAGGTGTTGTGTTGATTCTAATACCTTTTGGGACTCCATGTATGTTGATTGTTCTCCTTCCTTTCCAAACAACCAAAATATATAGATAGTCACATCATGAGGCCATGTTTTTATGTCAAGGCTCCTATTAATCGGTTCATTAGATGCATCATCACATGTGGCCTACTGTTGAAGTGTTTCTGACCCATCTATTTGTATTCTTGCATCCACCTTTAGGGATTTTTCATATTGTCCCTTATATTTTTTGGACATCCCTATACTCTTCCTTTGTTTAGTGGAGTCCTCCTATATTATTAAAAAATATATTTCTTCCAAACATCGACCATATGTTTCTCCTCTTTTCCTTATGTTTTCCAATTCTCACAATCACAAATCACTGTAATCTCCATTAGTCATATCCATTTGGAACTCTTTTCCATGTCCATAAATCAATATCATTTTTCTTAACCACTAATTTGTGTCTATTTCATCACACCTCGAGGCCTTATACACTCTCTCTTTCTTAGGCTTCCTCCATGGTTTCTCATTCCCCCATCTAATCTACCAACTTCATTAGCACCATCACCTCCCTCACCATGGATATTATGATTCCATATCCTTTGGTGTAAAAGGAAACAAAGCTTATTCCACCAAAAACATATTCACCAAAGTAGGAAGTTATTTCACTATCTTTCCCCTTATTCCTCTCATAAATGACTCTTCATCCCATGAATATAATTGGCATTTTTTTAATGCAAAGTCCATAATGTAAGATCCCAATGTACTCTTAACCTAAGAAGTTTATATATTTCACTATAGAGTCATCACACCTCTATAACACAATCAAATATGATCATTCCAAGTTACAATATTTACCTATCTCCACCATCCATATCTAAAATTATCCTTAAGTCACTATAGTCATTCAAGCAAGGTCACAGGAAAGTTGGATTAAAATATCTCATAGAGATTGAAAAATAATATTTCATCCTTGAATCATTGTGATGTCCATCCAATTACTAGATCATTTTTTCTAGAAAAAATAGTTAATGTCTCATCAAATTAATCCTCATTATATTTTTTCATTTGTTTCTTTGTCATTCTATCATGATCTCTCAATTTTAATTGTTGGTCCTAGTGAAAAAACCATTTGTTGGCTTGAAATGGTAAACCATTCTCCACAGGGTTGTACAAAAACTGGGTTGTAGTCTAGCGCCAACATATCAATCCCTGAGGATAGGGAAGGTCTCACCTAAGTTGCATTAATAAGTATTTATATGGATGGAGAAAGTTAGATAGGAAAATAAGAACCATTCCTACCTTCATAATTTATTCAATTTTCTAGCCATTACCTTCAATTACCCTTAGACCTATATTTCACCATTCACAAGGTTATGACATAAACACAACTATCCATCACATGAAATGAACTAGAATAAGTATGTATGAATACATTGAAATGAAGTAAACATCATCAACATATGTCACTAACACGATACACAAATTTTGAAGTGGGGATACCATCCCATTAATATTCAACATAAACAACAACATCACTACATAATATATTGTTTATCACAAGAGTCACAACTCTTTATAACATATGAAATTTACATGATCCAACTAAATCTATCTAACCATTCATAATGCAAAGCCTCTACATTTTATACACATGTCCTTAGATTTTGGGGTTCCTTTAGACCATTTCTTATGTAAATTCTATAAAGATGATATATTATTTGAGTGTTTAATTGGTCTTTGATGTTCCAATATATCCTTCTCTCAATTGGATCCTCAAAAAAAAGGATCTCTTCATCATTCTATAGCTTCTAGCTCCCACAATATTTTCTATTCTTATTCTTACCAAATTATTCTAGATCTATCCTTGAGTTCTAGAGCATTCAGTGAGGGAGTGCGTTGTTAAGGCACTCCGCAAGTGAAAGTCATCGGTTTGAAACCCCTGGAAACACCTCAAATCCAACCATGTTAAGGTTTGGTGTAGTCCATACTAGGTGAGATCCCTAGGTGATTTTGATGGTTTAGATTCCCCTATCTCATGGCATCTCAGTCATAGGCCAGTCTCGCAAGTCAGGGATAGTATAGCCAATAAAAAAATTTATTCTAGATCTAGGTGGCATTGTAAAGATCCTACTATTTGTATATTTAGCACCACCATGTCATTACCAAAATGGAAGGGGAAAACAATGTTTAAGCTACTTTATTTAATAAGAGAATTGTGATAGGTCTCCAAGACCAATATCTTGCAAAATTGGTTTTCATTGATGTCAACCCTCGAAGAATCCATGAAGCAAGTCCAAAATCCCCTAGAAGTGATGGGTTTATTTGAAGGAGTCTCCAAAGTGGTCCCCTTATGGTGTAGCTCTAAGCATGGCTTTCATGGGAAGAATATTTGAATAATCCTATAAGAATTCATAGTTTTTAAGAAGATAAGTTACAATGTATGATAAAGAATCCCTAAAAATATGGCAAGAAGCCCCATAGTTGTGGTCATGAAGCATTAAGTTGATTGATGAAAATGAGTATGACGGACATTGAAAATGAATGAAAAAACTCCATGGATTGATAGTCCTCATCAAGCCATTTCAAATGGTAGGTGGCACACCACATGGTTCCTCACATTTGAGGAGATATGCCCTCTTAAATATGATCATGTAAAATTTTCCCCTAAACGATTGCAAACAAGAAGTTATAAGTCAGCCCTAAAATCAAGTAAAGGAGAAAAATGGTTGCAAAAAGAAGTTATAGGTCGTCCTTAAATACAAGTAAAGGAGGTACTTGGAAGGATACAAATACACATAAAGAGACTCTCATTTTTCATCAAGCAAGTGTGTGATCTGTTATCACAATTGAAGTACAAAAATTGTGTGAAGGATGAAGTTCTCAGAGTTGCAGATGTGAGAAGGGTTTTCGAGAAACCCTATATGAGGTGACCCCCATAGGTCAATTATAGGGTGTCCCACAAGGACCCCACTGGTTGTCTAAGACTCATCACATGAGGCAACGCTCGTTGCTCATTCCAGTCCCATGAGGTTGAGGAAGGGTTTGAGGAAGATTCTCTTTTCTTGATGATAAATTTGAAGAAGGTTTGATGCTTTGAGATCTCATGAATTAGGGTCTCGACATGATGAAAGGTATGATTTTATATATATCTTGAGGCATATCTTGTAGTTTTTGGCATATTCTTTGAGTCATATCTTGGATGTTTAGGTATATGCTTTGAGGAATATATTAGAGTTTTGGAACATGCTTGAGGTATATATTTGAGGTTTTTGGCACATGGTTTGATGCATATATTGGTGATTTTGGGTATATGATTTGGGGGATATTATTGGAGATATTGGCATAAGATTTATGTGGTTATTGGGTTTAACCAGTTTTGATGATGATGATGTATCAATATCAGTGACAGTAACAATGACATGTTTATTCTCTCATTTATATTTTAGGAAGGAAAGAAGGGGAAAGGAAAGGGGGTTGGAGCCTCATTCTTATTGGATCTAGAGAATATAGGGAGTTGAACCTTCCTTCATGTTGGAGCCTGTAAACTAGAGGTTTGGAGCCTCCTTCCGGTTGGAGATGAAGAATCTAGGGAATTGAAGCTTCCTTCAGGTTGGAGTCTCCTTCAAATTGGAGCTGGAGAATTTAAAGAGATGTAGATTCCTTCAGGTTGGAGCTTGCAAACTAGGGGGTTAGAGCCTCTGATGCAGGAGCATCGCAAATATCAAGCGAGCATGGAGCAAGCACAACGTATTTTTGAGCACATGATAAATTACTTGAATTTTTTTTTGAAGTTGATGTGCCAAATCTTTAATGAAGCCATTTATGAAGGAGTGCCTTTGTATATTGTATTGGACCTTGAGCGATTCGCTCTTGTCCTTAGTATATAGGAGGAATTTAAACTAGTTAATGCAGGTATATAGACTTGAATTCATAGATTAGACAGTTTTAGAAAGAAGGAGGGAAAACGGATATAGACACCCTCATTGTACATTGTAACATAATCAGGAGCATAGAGAAGAGAAGCAGAGAGCTGTGTAAAAAAAACCCCATGTATAGTTATTTGGATTAATAGAAGAAATTGATTCAAGTTCATGGCGTTGTGTTTGTTCTCTGTGTGTGTATGTTGAATGTTATGCTCATGAGTATTTACTTCCTATTATGAATTTGTTTTTATGTTGTGTATATGATTTCTTACTGAGTGTTTGAAATCTGAGAAAGGAAGTAGAAGGAATGAGTTTCAATTGTTTCTCTATCTGAGCAAGGATTCCTGCAAGGAGTGCAGTTGAAGTCGTCCGCAAGGAGTGCGTTGACAGAAGGCTCAGATAGTTTAACTCTTGTTCTCATTCACCCAGAAGAGAAATTGGGTTACTAGAGCCGTTCCAGGAGTGCGCAGGCTAAGGGAGAGTCTCAGTTGTGAATATGAGCAGAAGCTTTGAAGGACTGCTGCTGCAGGTGTGCGCAGGGTCGAAGAAACCCAAACACTTGAAGTGTTTGCAGGTTGCCACAAGGGAGGCATGCAAAGGGTTCTCTTTTTCTAAGAGACTGAGAAGTTGGAGAAAGCTCAAGAGGGATAAAACCTTCAGAACCTAAGGAAGGATTGCACAGGGAGTTTGTGCCATGGAGCATCCTAAATCAGGGTTGCAAGGTTACACACAGGAGGACGAGTGAGCGCAGAGGAACACCTGGTTATTTTCAAGAAATCCTCAAGGAGGAAGAAATTGACGGTCAGGATCTCGTGGAGGGGATTCGTGAAAATTTCGTCAGTCGTCAGATCCACCAAAGTAACGAGGAGGTTACGACCACACCAGGAGGTTAAGCCCGGAGGGATCGTGAGTCATAGGATCGTTGTTGGGTTACCCGTCAGCCGTCTGATATGACAAGAGTTGCACAGGGTTTAAACCCTCGTGAGCAGAGTAAGAACCCCAAGATGGGTCGGGATATTGAGCCATTGGGGTTCGGGAAATCGGGATTCACGAGAGCAGAAGATAGGGAACTTCCATAGAGAAAATCCTGGGAAGATCGGGACCGTCCATTCAGGAAGACGTGTGGCAGACATCGAGGTGTCGGGAGTCGGGAAATCGAAGTTCCTGAGGTCGTGAGAATCGAGACATTAGAAGTCTCAAAATCTCGAGAGTAAATCAGGACCGTCCATCTTGAGAGGACGCGTGGCAGAAATTGGAGCCATAGGGAAAAGTCCTGACAAGGAAGTCATCTATCGGTGTTTGAGTCATCGGGATATCGGGGATCCTGGTGACAAGGTGTTTATGCATTTTAGAATCGTGAACCGCGAAACCCGACAGGGAGGAAGGTGCCACCGTAGGGCCAACTATCAGCAGATCGAAGAGTTGGGATTCGAGGAATCGGGAATCCCGTGGGCAAGTGTTTTTCAGCATTTGAAACCCCATAGCCCCGATGGGAATATGACTGCGGACATATAAGGAGAAGTCACGTGGACCAAGAGCTTAGCCTGGAGGGCTAACGGGAATTCGAGCGCATCGGGATTTTGAAGTCAGAAACCCCGACGAGAAGGAATATAAGGCTGTGGTCTTATAGAAAGAGGTTGCGTGTACTAAAGGCTTAGCCAGGTGGGGCTAAAGAAACAAAGGAGCGTATCGGGGATCGGGGATTGGTAAAGCAAGTTGTGTGGAAATCACAAGTGTTGAAATCCCGATAGGAAGAACCCCAATAACAAAGTAAAAGGCCAACATTGATTTCTCGATCGTTAAGGGAGATCTTTTGGAGAACTGTTGTGGATGCAAAACCTAAGACAGAAGCTGATGACAGTAAAAGAATACACGGAGGAATTATATCGACTGAACATCAGGGCAGGTCATCGGGAGAGCGATGATGAGAAAGTTGCCAGGTATATGAATGGCCTGAGATACGATATCCAGGACGAGATGAGTATGGCAACCATTCGAACGGTGGAGGATGCCTATCAAATGGCTTTGAAAGCTGAAGAGAAATTGAGTCGTAAGCAGGGTCATCGAGGCCAGGGCAGGAGTCAGACCAAGGGAAAATTGGTTGCCCAAAATAAATACCAGAAGCCCAAGGAAAACTGGAAAAATCCTCAGACTAGAACCGAGAGAGGTGGAAGTTCACAACGAGGCTAGCATGTTGAACAGAGAGGGAAACATACAGGGCAGAGCAGAGGATACGTTTATAATAACATGTTTCCTCGTACCATAGGTAGAGGAAGAGGAAGAGGTGGAGTAATCACATGCTTCACATGTGGAAAAAATGGGCACAAGTCATTCGACTGTCCAGATAAAAAGAAGGATGGAGGAGAAGCTCACATCGTCGAGGCACATAGATGAGATGTTGAAGTATAATATGCAGAAGGTGAAAGGTCATTGATGATGCGTAAGGTTCTCTTAACACCCTAGAAGGAGGTGGAGGACTCATCTCAAAGAAACAGACTTTTCAGAATTTCTTGCAAAACCAAGGACAGGGTATGCAAGGTTATCGTGGACAGCGGTAGCACAGATAATCTCGTTTCAACCGATATGGTAGAGAACCTGGAGCTGGAGACAACTGATCGACCGAGTCCATACAAAGTTTCATGGCTACAGAAGGGACATTAGGTAAATGTCACTAAACAGTGTTTAGTTGAATTCAAAATAGGAGGGTATAATGATAAAATACTCTGTGATGTTATTCCTATGGATGTCTGCCATTTATTGTTGGGAAGACTATGGAAATATGACAGGAACGTAATTCATGATGGGAAGATGAATATGTATACTCTAGAGAAGAGTGGGAGGACACACATGTTGCTTCCAATAAAAGATAAGTAGGTAAAACCAGAAGGGATAAATATTGTACTCCTCATGAGTGGGAAGGATCTTCTTACGGAGGTGAAGAAGAAAGAAGATCCTCAATTCTTTGTGGTCAGGAAACCAAGGATCTTTTTGACTAGAACGAGAGTAGATGATTTGCCAGGAGAAATTCAGGAACTGCTGGAAGAGTTCACTGATATCGTGGTGGATGAATTACCTCGTTCGTTTCCACCAATGAGGAGTGTGAGTCATCATATAGACCTCATACCAGGAGCTAGTTTGTCGAATAAAGCCGCATACAGGTTGACGCTGCAAGAAAATGAAGAGTTCAAGAAGAAGGTCCAGGAGCTTCTAGACAAAGGATTGGTCAAGGAAAGTTTGAGCCTGTGTGTCGTTCCAACGGTACTTAGTCCAAAAAAAGATGGAGGTTGGAGAATGTGTACCGACTCAAGGGCCATTAACAAGATAACCATCAGGTACAGGTTTCCATTGCCAAGAATGGATGATTTAATGGATTGCTTAAGTGGAGCAATTTTTTTTCAAAGATTGATTTGAAGAGTGGATATCACCACATTCGCATGAGAGAAGGTGATGAATGGAAAACAACATTCAAGACAAATGAAGGTTTGTATGAATGGCTTGTTATGTCGTTTGGCTTAACAAATGTGCCAAGTACCTTCATGAGGTTGATGAACAAAGTCTTGAAGGATTTCATTGGAAAATTTGTTATCGTATATCTAGATGATATACTGATTTTCAGTAAAACAGAAGCTGAACATCTGAAGCATTTGGCCATTGTGATGAAGAGATTGCAACAAGAGGATTTGTTGATAAACATAAAGAAGTCCTTATTCATGAAGACATAACTCATTTATTTGGGATTTGTTATTTCGACAAATGAGTTGAGGATGGATCCAGATAAGGTGGAGGTAATCAAGAATTGGCCATCACCGAGAAACATATTTGAGGTGAGAAGTTTTCACGGATTGGCTAGTTTCTACCAAAAATTCATTAGGGATTTCAGTGGAATTAGCGCAGTGATGATGGATACAATCAAGAAAAGACATAAATCTTTTCACTGGACTGAAGAAGCAGAGAAAAGTTTCAAATTGTTGAAACAGAAGATCACAAAACAATCGGTTCTGGTGTTGACGGATTTCCAAAAGACGTTTCAAGTAAAATGTGACACAAGTGAGTTTGCCATAAGAGCGGTCTTGAGTTAGGAGGATAGACCGGTTGCATATTTCAGCGAGAAGTTGAATGAGGCAAAAGAAAAGTGCTCCACGTATGATAAGGAATTCTATGCCATCATACAGGCATTGAAAAAATGGAGGCACTATTTGATTCCAAAGGAATTTGTTTTATATAGTGATAACCATGAATTACAATTTGTGACTCAATAGGAGAAGTTGAATCAGAGGCATGTTAAGTGGGTCGAATACATGCAAAATTTCACTTTTGTAATTAAGCATATTTCGGGTACTGCTAACAAAGTGGCTGATGATTTGAGCAGGAAATGTTTGTTGATGCAGGAGTTCAAAGTCAAGACGTTAGGCTTTGATGATCTTAGGGACATGTATGCAGATGATCAGGATTTTAAAGAAGCATACAGAGCAGCTGAGAACCTAGTTCTCAGAGACAAAAGCCAGTGGATGGAGTACGTGATCCAGGAAGGATTGTTGTTCAAGGGCAATCAACTATGTATTATGAATTGCTCCATGAGGGAGAATCTGTTGAAGGAAAAACACAGCGGAGGATTGGCCGGACATTTCGGTCATGATAAGACATTCGTGAATCTGAGCGAATCATAATTTTGGCCAGGGATGCGATCAGAGGTCAAGAGGTTTGTAGACCGATGCAGAATTTTCCAGCATTCAAAAGGAAGGAAGCATAATGCAGGTTTTTATCAACCATTTCCCATACCTGAGAGACCGTAGGATGAAATTAGCATGGATTTCGTATTGGGATTGCCAAGGATGAAAAGAGGATTTGATTCAGTCTTTGTGGTAGTGGATAGGTTTTCCAAGATGGAACATTTTATCCCATGCCAGAAAACCAGTGATGCGACTCACATCGCGAATCTGTTTTTCAAAGAAGTTGCTTGAATTCATGGCTTACCCAGAAGTATTGTTTCGGACAGAGATACAAAATTCTTAGGACACTTTTGGAGGACATTATGGAAGAAGGTGGGGACTAACTTATTGTTTAGTTCAGCTTATCATCCTCAGACGGATGGACAGACAAAAGCGGTGAACAAAAGTCTGGGAGACTTGCTGAGAAGCTTGGTGACAGAGCACCACAGCCAGTGGGATAGTATATTTCCGCAGGCAGAGTTCACATATAATGACTCAGTGAACAGGAGCACAGGCCAAAGTTCATTCCAGATTGTGTATGGCATGCAGCCGAGAGGAGTTTATGAGTAAAGGGATTCGGAACAGACTGTGACTAGGAGCGCAAGTGCCGAAGAGTTTGCAGAGGCGATAAAAGAACTTCACAGCCAGGTGAAGCAGCGACTACTAGATTCAAGTCACGAATATAAGCGCAGAGCCGACCAGCGGAAGAGACAACTTCAGTTTGAGGTTGGTGAATTAGTTCTAGCACATTTGAGGAAAGAGAGGTTCCTAAGGGGAACATACAATAAATTAAAAATGAAGAAAATCGGGCCATGTAAGGTCATGAAGAAATTGGGGGAAAATGCTTATGAGATCGAGTTACCGGATGGGATCGGAATATCTCCGATATTCAATGTCGCATATTTATACCCATATAAACTTGAGGAGACCGGAACAAGTGATGACCAACCAGAGGTTCAGTGGCAGAAGTAGATGCCAGTTGCAGAGAAGCCACAGATGGAACAGATACTGGATAAACGAGTGGGTAAGAAGACCAGGAGGAAAGAATACTATGAGTATCTGGTCAAATGGAAGGGCCATCCACTGGAAGATGCCAGTTGGGAGAATGAAGCAGAGATACAAAAACATGGATATACCATGCAGGAGCTCATGGACAGGAGCCCATGAAATTTTTCAAGCGAGGGAGTATGATGCAGGAGCATCGCAAATATCAAGCGAGCGTGGAGCAAGCGCAACGTATTTTTGAGCACATGATAAATTGCTTGAAATTTTTTTTGAAGTTGATGTGCCAAATCTTTAATGAAGCCATTTATGAAGGAGTGCCTTTGTATATTGTATTGGACCTTGAGCGATTCGCTCTTGTCCTTAGTAGATAGGAGGCATTTAAACTAGTAAATGTAGGTAGATATACTTAAATTCATAGATTAGACAGTTTTAGAAAGGAGGGAAAACGGATATAGACACCCTCATTGTGCGTTGTAACATAATCAGGGGCATAGAGAAGAGAAGCATAGAGCTGTGTAAAAAAAAACCCATGTATAGTTATTTGGATTAATAGAAGAAATTGATTCAAGTTCATGGCGTTGTGTTTGTTCTCTGTGTGTGTATGCTGAATGCTATGCTCATGAGTATTTACTTCCTATTATGCATTTGTTGTTATGCTGTGTATATGATTTCTTGTTGAGTGTTTGAAATATGAGAAAGGAAGTAGAAGGAATGAGTTTCAATTGTTTCTCTATCTGAGCAAGGATTCCTGCAAGGAGTGCAGTTGAATTTTTCCGCAAGGAGTGCGTTGACAGAAGGCTCAGATAGTTTAACTCTTGTTCTCATTCACCCAAAAGAGAAATTGGGTTACTGGAGCCGTGCTAGGAGTGCACAGGCTAAGGGAGAGTCTCAGTTGTGAATCTAAGCAGAAGATTTGAAGGAATACTGTTGCAGGTGTGCGCAGGGTCGAAGAAACCCAAACACTTGAAGTGTTTGCAGGTTGCCGCAAGGGAGGCATGCAAAGGGTTCTCTTTTTCTAAGAGACTGAGAAGTTGGAGAAAGCTCAAGACGGATAAAATCTTCAGAACCTAAGGAAGGATTGCACAGGGAGTTCGTGCCATGGAGCATCCTAAATCAAGGTTGCAGGGTTGCACGCAAGAGAACGAGTGAGCGTAGAGGAACACCTGGTTATTTTCAAGAAATACTCAAGGAGGAAGAAATTGACGGTCAGGATCTTGTGGAGGGGATTCATGAAAATTCCTCCAGCCTTCAGATCCACTAGAGTAACGAGGAGGTTACGGCCACACCAGGAGGTTAAGCCCGGAGGGATCGTGAGCCGTAGGATCGTTGTTGGGTTACCCATTAGGCGTCTGATCTGAAAAGAGTTGCACAGGGTTTAAACCCTCGTGAGCAGAGTAATAACCCCAAGAGGCGTCGGGATATCGAGCCATCAGGGTTCGATAAATCAGGATTCACGAGAGAAGAATATTGGGAACTTCCATAGAGAAAATCCTGGGAAGATCGGGACCATCCATTCAGGAAGACGCGTGGTGGACATCGAGGTGTCGGGAGTCGGGAAATTGGAGTTCCTGAGGTCGTGAGAATCGGGACATCAGAAGTCTCAAAATCCCGAGAGTAAATCAGGACCGTCCATCTTGAGAGGATGCGTGGCAAAAATCGGAGCCATAGGGAAAAGTCCCGACAAGGAAGTCGTATATCGGTGTTTGATTCATCGAGATATCGGGGATCCTGGTGACAAGGTGTTTATGCATTTTGGAATCGCGAACCGCGAAACCCTGACAGGGAGGAAGATGCCACCGTAGGGCCAACTGTCAGCAAACCGGAGAGTCGGGATTCGAGGAATCGGGAATCCCATGGGCAAGTTTTTTTCATCATTTGAAACCTTGTAGCCCTGATGGGAATATGACTGCGGTCATATAAGGAGAGGTCACATGGACCAAGAGCTTATCCTTGAGGGCTAACGGGAATTCGAGCGCATCGGGATTTTGAAGTCAGAAACCCTGATGGGAAGGAATATAAGGCTGTGGTCTTATAGAAAGAGGTCGCGTGGACTAAAGTCTTAGCCAGGTGGGGCTAAAGAAATAAAGGAGAATATCAGGGATCAGGGATCGGTAAAGCAAGTTGTGTGGAAATCACAAGTGCTGAAATCCCGATAGGAAGAACCCCGATAACAAATTAAAAGGCCAACATTGATTTCCCGATCGTTAAGGGAGATCTTTTGGAGAACTTCTGTGGGTGTGGAAAATTATCGATAGGGAATTAGAATATCTTTTCAGTTGTTCGGGCTGAGGAAGGAGGAGGTCCTGTGAGCGGACGTGCCTAGAGGGTGTGCCTGCGTCAACCTCCTTCCATTTGGTGTTGGAGTATATTGGAATTTTGTGCTTCTTATGGATGTAATATTCAAGATATATATTAAAACTTTTCTATGGTTTTCTCCCATTTAGATTTCCACGTAACATTCTTGTGTATTGTGTATATGTGGTTATATGTTTATGATAACTTGAATGCAATCATAAGTGATAAATTGTTGATAACTAAATGCTTACATGTTGTGATTAAAAATGGTAAAAAGTGCCTAATATTGATTCAACCCCCCTCTCAGTATTAGTGAATATTCCAACAATCGGTATCAATGCAGATTCTTTTAGTAAAAGTATAACCAATGGACGACAAATCATGGATTGCACTGAAAATGGAATTCCATTAATTGACAGTCAGAACGATGCTTTCTGGAGCAGAAGGATGAGAGTATTTTTACAATCATAGGGGTTTAACATTTGGAACTTAGTTGTTTCAGGATACACTGCTCCAAATAATCCTTTGAAGACTGCAACCAAGAAGGAGTTAATAAGGAACACGTAATAGTAATGGATGAAATCCTGGATGGATTATCTGATTCGACAAAAGTCAAAGTGGGACAATGCTCATTAGCCAAAGAGATTTGGGATACGATACATAATATCTAATCTAAGGGATTTCCTCTTGCAATCACAGACCTAGAGCATGCTAATCAAGATAGAACAAGGAGAAAGAAGATTATCATGTTAGATAGATCCAGAAGAAGAAATGGGTGATAGTACGGTAGATCATGAAGCATAATTCTTTTTTTCCCTAGAAAGAAAGAGAAAATAACTTGAAAAAGAAAAAGAATAAGTTGTTCGCTCAAAAATCAAATTAAAGGAAGAAGAAAGGAGAGAACAAATTTTGAAAAGTCATCTTAAGGAAACATC
>ML778683.1:636499-683702 GCA_009831015.1 Picea engelmannii
TTTATTGTATCCTAGGCCACATCTGTCATCCGATGATCTTTGACTGTTGATGATCTAATCCAATATTCCAGTACTCTTCTACTGCATATCTTTCTTTTGAATATCTTTCCTTAAAGAGACTACTTATTCTTCCAAGCTTTCGATCATCTTCTCCTTTTATTCTAACTAACTTCTAATAATTTCCTTAATTATATTTTCTTCTTCTATTTGAAATTTTAGACTTATTATCATTTGATATAGTTCTTTAGAGTTTAAATTCTGAGACCCCCCTTCCATTTTTAAGTCTGCCTTGAGTGACTTGTTTTTCTTTCTCTCCTTTCTAAGTTCTTCTAATGCACTAATTATCTCTGCTCTGAGACCAACTTCACCTTCTTATTTAGAATCATATTCTACTCCCATTAAGAGTACTCTTTAGGAATCACTATCACTATCATTATCCTTCTTGTTTGATGAGGAATTGTCCTCCTTTGAGTAGAAAATTTTCTTGAATAAATTTTTATTGTTTGTTCTCTTGTTTCCCTTTTGAAATTTGTTTTCCCTTTTAGAAACTTATTCTTCATCATTGTCTCTATTCTTGTGAGGACATTTAGAACAAAAATGACCAATACCACCACACAAAAAAACATTTTAATGGAAGCATACCTTTATACTTGGTGGTTCCTTTCTGTAATTTTCTTACAAAGTTGTCCATCTCTTCATCTTCATCTGAATCCTCACTGCAACTGCCACTTGGTTTTGAATTTTGCTTGTTCTTCTTCTTTGTCTTCTTGGATGCCTTGAAATTTGCTTCCTTTGTGACTGGGTTCTCCTATTCAGTTCTCATCTCATAGGCTGTAAATATTCCATGTAGCTCTTCCATGCTCAATGTACCAATATCTTCTCTTTCTTATAGGGATGGTATTTTAGAGTCAAAAATGGAAGATACCTCAACACCTTTTGAACAAGTACTGAGTCATCAAATTCTACTCCCAATCCTATAATAGTGTTGACCACTTTGTCAACTCACAGAAGGTAGGCTACAATGTCTTCATCTTCCTTATTCTTCAACTGTTCAAACTTAGCTCTAAAAATTTGAATCTTATCCCCCTTTACTTTGGAATCTCCTTCATAAATATTTTGGAGTTTGTCCCAAAGATCCTTTGCACTATCAAAATGCATAAATTTGACAAAAACTAAATCAACTAAGCTACTTAGAATATTACCTTTAGCCTTTAATTTGTTTTCGCTAAGCTTCTTTCCATCTCTGTCGGTTGGGGGAGTGGTTGGTGTTGTATACCCATCTACTAATGCTTTCCAAACATCAAATCCATGTTCCTATAGAAATGTTTTCATCCTTTTATTCAATATGGTATAGTTCTTCCCACCAAGCCTTGGTGCTCCAATCTTAGCATATTCTGTGATCTCCTTCCAGTAGTTAGACTGCTTCTTGAAGGACCTACTCTAATACCAATTGTTGGAATACTAAGAGGGGGGGGTGAATTAGTATTAGTAGTTTTCTTTCTTTAACAACAATACAAATATTCAATTAACATTCAATATAACATCAGTACCATAAATCAATGCATAAACAACACATAAAAATAGTACACCAAAGTTTTATGTGGAAACCCAATGCGAGAAAAAACCTCGGAATGATTTTCTTATTTGTCAAAGATTACATTCATTTGAAGCACAAACTTCCTATTTCCCCAGATACAACTGGAAGGATGCTCCAACCCCCTATTTACAAGCTACAACCTGAAGAAAGATCCAACTCCCTAATTTTTTGGCTCCAACCAGAAGGAGGCTACAACCCCCTTTCCTTGCCCCGTCCAAGCTCCCTAAAATATACTTGTAGAAAACCTTGTCACTACCTTTGTTGTTGTAATTGATAACCCATTGATTTTGCTACTTTTGATACCTCTGTTTCAGTTACTAAAAATAATATCTCATCAAGACTGCAACCACTTATTCCTCATGCCAAAATCCATAAGAGAATTCTCCAAATCAACAACTTATGAATTACTGAGACATACATGTTCCTGATTTATTAAAAATAAATCCTTAACATACTTAGGAAAACATACCTTCATATTGTAGCTAACCTCAGATTTTAGATCCATGATCTTCGTCAACTTTTCCTCATAGATCTATGATTGTGTATATTGTATGTCTATAGGTATCCGCACTTTCCCTCATTGTAGGTCATGGATGTTCACGCTTTTCCTTCTGAAACTCAAGAGTATACTCAAGGAATTCATGTATGAAACCCCTTCTCCTTACTCTCGACTCCTGCAAACTCCTTACTTCACTCGAATTCTCTTTCTTCGACTCACTACCTCATATCTCCAATTTGTATGCTCATAGGTGAATACACAAAAGTGATTTGCAATGGACTCTTCTCTTTGTTATATAGGAAAAATTGCTTAATGACATGCAACTCATGTTAGCATGCAACTCACATGCAACCTCTTATCTTCTGTTTACTCTTCTTTTCTTTTCCTGAAAGAATTAATTATCCCTCTAATAATTAATTATTCCTGCAATAATTAATTATCCATGAAATAATTAATTAGCTTATGTTTACTGCCACTTTACTTCAACATGCAACTTTTCTCAAGGGTTCAAATCAATGACAACTAATCTCAATAATTAATTGTCCTTGCAATAATTAATTAATCTTTTTCGACAATAATTAATTAATCTCTTTCGATAATTAGTTAATCTTTCAACATTATTTCTCGAAGAAATGTGATTATTTTTTTTAAAGGCTCATTGTATTATCAGTTCAGATTGTTGTGATAATGGTTGTGGCATGCGGGTCTATTTTGAATACTTTCTTACACATACGACACACCCTTATTGGTCCAATACTTGTACTGATGTTAATTTATAGTGTTTTTATTGTGAAGGAATTTGAAACCTAGGGTTTTGACTTACACTCCTATCTCGACCCGCTTACTTTGGATAGAAATTTAAAACCCCACTTCACTCTTCATGACTCTGTAATAATCCATTCAAATTAATTACTAGAAGTGTTGGATGGAAATGAAAACCTTGTGTGTGAGGTCGACATCATGTTTTGGGTTGGTTGGCATATTGGCTTCAAGTCTCGTCTTTGCAAATATTTTTAAGAGGGAAGCTACTCTTTGATAAAACACAGTTTGACAGTAGACAATATATATGGAAAATATATAAATATGGGAATAGTCCTTGTGCCCTGGAATGGATTCATTCTATTATTATGGTTATATTGTTTGGAAAAATAGGGTTCAAATGGATACATTTCAAAATTTTAAATAAAATCCTTTCTACAAGAAATTATAAAAAATGGTTTTCATACTATTTGTTGATGTATTTTGTTTAGTGAATTTAATTCTCAAGAATACAAAAGACAAAATATAGAGTTTTATTTTGAAGGTTGGAATCGATCATATGTGTTGATGATTGATGGATGATGTTTGTATGTGGAAATAAAGTTGATCGTTATCACTTCCCTCTATAATTTCATTTTACGCAAATTATACAGCCCTCATTTTTTTCCCAAAATCATTTTATTTTTTCCATGTTTTGTTCCAAAAAAAATATGATAGAACCCCTGTAATTGGAAAAGGAAGTTTTGAATTAGAACAATGCACATTATTAACAAGACCTGCAATTGAGTATGAAGATGGCTTGATAATTAAATGGCCTGATTAAGAATGAATATTATTTGGAACAATAATCATTTATTTCCTTTTCATAAATAAGACTTTTCGTTCATTAGAAATCCAAATCGCATCCCATAATTTCATTGAATACCCATGTTCTAGATAATGATAATTGTGTATTTTAATTGGTAGAATGACTATGATTATTGTATACAAAGTAATGGATTAATGGCATGCATGATTGTGTGTTAAATAATAAGAGCCAATATTTTAGTTTATCTTTAGAAAAATTTAATTCATGGTTGATTAGTCTTTCTAGTTCTATGTTCTGATCTAAGTTTGCTTATAGACAATGAGTTTATTTAGCAGAGGAAGCCATGGAAGAGGAAGGGGTAGAAATAATTTTTTGCAAAGGGGTAACAGGAGACCTATATTATCCATTCACTTTGATGTTAATCCTCAAGAGTTGAACCAACTATTTCAAGCTAGGTTCTTCAACCTTGTGGGTCAAGGAGTATTCCAGTCACATCCTATACCACAGAGACCCCATTACCAACCTCATCAGAATATTTCAGGTGTCCATGTTCCACCTCATGTCTCAGTCCAACCATAGGTCCTTGTTAATGATGGTTGGAAAGATATTGTCTATCAACTTGCAGTCCATCATCATGGTTGTACTCTAGTTTCATTACCATTGCCTTCTCCACCTCCACACAACCAACATTCCCAACAAATTGATCATAGTGTTTCTCTTGCTCAGTCCTCACATGCAAGAAAAGACTGAAGAAAACTATCCCTGAACCTTTGTCAAGCAAAGGTAAAAAAGTGCTCATTCATGCCAAGTTCTCCAGTGACTCCTCTCAGTCAGTTACCGCTCATTCCCAACATAATATTGAATAGTCTCCAATTTTTAGTGAGGTACAACCTCATGCATCCAATCAACCAAGAAATGAGAAGATCATCTCTACAAACAGAGCAGAAAAGGCATCAAATAGTGGGAAGAAGCTGACTACTTCTCATAGTAAATATGGGTTTTGATTATTGTAGGAAAATTTGTATGTTTTGGTTATTTTGAGACAACCTGTTACTATTATCTTCATTTTTGGACAACCAGTGTTATTTATTTTTGTGGTGGAAAATAATATTTATTCATTTTGATATATACATGGATAATTTTGGGAGACACAAGGGAATATTCAAGTTATTGTTTATGTGTGTATTTATGAGGTGGCATGATTTGTTTTAAAATAAATTATGGAGAGACAATGAGGGAATCAAGCTTAAAAGATTTAAAATATTAGGGGTCCCACCTATTATTTATTATTTAATAAACCCTTTATTATTATTATTATTATTTGTCCCTAAATAAGATTTAGTCTATTATGACATAACTAGTGGTAGTTTGAAACTACCACAACTTCTTTTGAGGAAGATAAAAGTTGATCAAAAGAAGGGACAAAGGGAGAGAGAACAAGAAGAATTTTATGATATAAGGTATTCTCTTGTTCTTGTGAGATTACTTACTTTCATTCATTTTGAGTTATCTTAGAGTCTTAAACCTCTTGTTGACAACAGGGTCTTATTGAAGATAGCAAGAATCAAGGATTGAGATACATATTTCAGCAGATTATTCGTGAAAGGTTGATCATATGAACTTGATAGTCTGCGTATTTTGATTTTTATATGAATTAGATGTCATTACTAATAGGGAATATTTTTCCGATTCAGTCAATGATATTTTCATGGCTAATATGATCCAGACTTCTAGTCTCATTCCTCTCTTGTTGTCAAAGTCTTTTTGTATGGTTCCCATCGAAAATCTCTAAATTTGGTCTTGGTCCATATCCTCGTAGGGATTTGAAAAGGGGTTGTATTATAACTTGGAATGACATTAATAAAATCACTTTGTTGATTTTGGTCTCACACGTGTATTTTCTAATACTATTTTCAAATATGTATTTCATTTGTTCCTTAATCCTTAAAAAATAGTACATATACATTTTTCACTTTCTTTTTTTCACTGTTTAATTATTAAAGACAACATTGATTCTTTGTACTTATTGCTCGAGAATCAATTGATAATTTTGTCTTAGGCTATAAACCCATGGTGATAATCCCAACTATCTTACCCTAGCCTATTAAGATTCAAAAAATTTGGAGTGAGGTTCCTCATACCTTTTCCTCAACATTTATTTGGCGACCATATTGGGGATATCTTTCCATATCTCTCTGGTTGTTGTACTTTATTTCTGTAATTAATTTCTTTTGTTTTTTTCTCTTATTTTAGTTTTAGTTGATTGTTTCCATGACTGTACCTGTTACTAGACAACCCAATATTGTTTATGGTCTTTACGATCAAACTAGCATTTCTTTGACCTTATTCAATACCATTTTAGACACTACTAAGACTCGTGTTGAATTCCATTATTCTTGGGGATTCATTTATGGATATATTAGAATATGTGAAAAATGGGAAGCCCGAGAAAGGAAACCTATAAATCAATCTCCTCATTGAAACATTTTGCACATGTCCTCTAGCTCTCGTATTTCTCAAATAACAAGAGGGTTGTAACCTAAGAATTTTCCTATATCTGAAATAGGAAGGAGGAAGGTTGTCATACAAATCCAACAAACTTCTCTTCGTCAGAACCTATATGATTCAACTAGTTCCACTCTACCTGTAATTCCATTCACTTTAAAAATGACATATTCTGGTAGTTGTAGTGATACCAGAGGTTCCTCCTCTTCAGAGCCCTCAACTTCATTTGTAATCGGTAGTATTTATAGCCATCAAATTCCAATTCAATCTACAACTAATCCATAAAAAATCATTAAAAAGTATGGCTTATTTAAATTCTAATAAGATGCTACCACCACCTCATGACACGTATCTTCTCCCTTGAATCTTACGCCAGCTTCCCATTCCCTTCCAAAGTTTAAGGATCGTTTGACTAAGTTTTCAGGAAATGACACTATTACTACAAAGGAACACTTGGTATCCTTTTCTAATGCATGCCATTATATAGGGGAAAATGACAATGATAATTGCATGTGCTTATTTGTCAACTCTTTCGAAGGGAAGGATGTTGTTGACTTTTTTTACTTATCCCGTAAAATATTTTCTACGTGGGAAGAATTGGTCTAGTGGTTTAAATCTACATATGGAAAACCTAAAATCCCAGATGATCAACTAAGGGAATACAATAATATTACTTATAATAATAGTGAAACTATTAAATCGTTCAATCTTCGTTTCACTAAGTTGTATAATCGAATTCTTGAATTGATCCTCCCCCAGAACCATGCTACTTTCATGCATTATTACGATACTTTAGCCTCTTCTTATCATCATATATTGGAAGAAAAGGCTATAGACAATATTGGATCCGCACTTTAGAATTGTCTTGAGTATGAAGAGTAGTTAGAAAGAATTGTTCTTCCTAAGGGAGATTATGTTAAACAAACTGATATGTCTATAGTCTTGCGGCTTATGCAAGATATGAATGATCGAATGATTACTTATGAAAGGAAAGGAATCACTTCCTCTCCTTCTCCTAATGATACTTATTCTCATGCATATTTTAGGATCCCAAATGATAACCCTTTCCAACCAAAGGCTATAATTTCTCTTTCTTGGTGTAATTTTTGTGAAGAAAATCAAGATGATAACACTTGTGAGGTTAAAAAGAATGTTATGGACAAAATCTTTGGTAAGAATCCTGAGGCTACTATTGTCGGTCTGTATTGGGTTCAACCAGATGAAATTATGGTAGTTAATACCAGAAATAAATCTTATCCCAATCGGAACAAATTTGATCCTCCTTGCGCTACTGCAGCGCCAAGCACATCATCTCAAGGTACTAACTCCCATGTTGTCCAAATTCCAAACACTTCGGGGAAAATTTATTCTTTCCCTCCCTCCAAATACAATATTCTCAATCAATTGGCCAATATTAAAGAATATTCTTCCCTTTTGGACATGGTTGTCATCCCGAAACAACAACAACAACTTAAAATTTTTATGGAAGATAAAATTTCCACAGTAGCTAATTTGACTGAAAATCCTGAGGGAAAAATTCATAATTTCTCCTATAGATTAGAATTTTCATGTACAAACAATGTAATTGAGTGTGAAGCCTTATTACTTGCTATAAAAAATTCTTATAACCTTGGTTGTGGTCATCTTATTGTTTTTGGCGATTCTGAACTTGTTGTAAACTTATTCAGGAAGATATATAAGCCCAACAACAAGTTACTGAAGAGATACACCCAAGTTATGTGGGCATTAATCTCAAATATATTGACTTTTAACATCACTCATGTAAAAAGAGAACTTAATTCTATGGATAACATGTTAGTTTTTTTTTTCAGCTTCTCCTACAAGGAATATTTTACCATAGAGGCCATATTGTACGTTCTTTTCTCTCTCCCAACCTCATATCCCTGATAACGTAGAATCTTGGCAAGTTTTTCCAGCTATGAATTCCTATAGAATGAACCCTATAATCCTAAGGAAACAATATCTCTTGAAAATGATAAACTCCTCTTGATAGTTCATTCTCGACGAGTGATGTAGGCAATAAATAAATTAATAAAGAAAAGGATTCTAAAAGAAAAGACGGGGATACCATCTCTTTGAACATTGGAACACCTGAGTCCCCAAATATCATTAAGATAGGTGCCCAATGTTTTGATAAAGAAATAAAAAAATTCGTAGAATTGTTCCAAGAATTTCATGATGTGTTTTCCTAGTCTTATGAGGATCTTCGTGGTTTTGATCCAAATGTTATACAACATGTCATTCCAATTAAGGAAGGGGAAAAGCCAATTAGGAGAAAACAAATACTTGTGAATCCTTATATTGAAGCTACAATCCGAAAAGAAGTGGAAAAAATTCTAAATGATCATGTAATCTTTCTGGTTAAGTATTTTGAATTGGTATCAAATCTTGTTCCTGTCTGGAAGAAAACAGGTCAGATTAGGCTTTGTGTTGATTGTGCTTTAAATAGAGAAAGTGTTAGAGACAACCTTCCACTTCCTAACATGGAAATGATATTACAATAGGTTGCAGGATCCAAGATGATTTCATTGACGGTTTTTATGGATATAATCAAATCAAAGTTAAAAAGACGAATAAATATAAAACCACATTTACGACCCGTTGGGGCACCTTTGCTTACGAACACATGACTTTTGGCTTGTCTAATGTAGGTGCTACTTTTCAGAGAGCTATGCAGTTATATTTTGATGATCTTAACGACAATATAATATAATTTTATCTTTATAATTTAACAGTTTACTCTAATATCCCATCAGATAATTTTAGTCATATTCGAAAAGTCTTCATGCGATGTAGAAAATTCAGCATTTTGTTGAATCCTTTGAAGTCTATTTTTGGTGTCACTCAAGGTAAAATTCTTGGTCATATTGTTTCTGATTCAGGAATAAGAATTTATCCTGAGAGGGTTGTCGCTATATTAAATATTCCATCCCCCACATCTAAGAAATAAATTCAAGCTTTTATGGGCATTATTAATTTTGTTTGGATGTTTGTTTCTGATTTTGTTGTCATTGTTGAAAGTAGGATCATCATTTCTCTTAGACAGATGATTTTGAAACGGATTTCATAAGAATCAAGAAAGAAATATATTACGCACTGGTTTCGGCAAAACCAAATTTTGAAAAAGACTTTATCGTATACAAAAACACTACAAAAGAAGAAATTTTTGCTATTCTTCTGCAAAATGATGACCAAAATAATGAAAAGAGTGTATCTTACATGAGTCAAAGGTTGTTAAATGATGAGTTTAAATATTCATATATTGAAAAGCATGATTTCTCTATTGTTAAAGCTATAGAGAAATTTCACCATTTTATTCTAGGCAAGCACACGTAGGTAAAAGTCCCTTTGCTTTTTGTTAAGTTTTTGTTTTCACAAACTTATCTTTAAGGAAAAATTGCACATTGAATTGAAAAAATAAATCATCATGATTTGATGATCATGACATCCAAAATGATTAAGGGATGCGACTTATCCCTTCACTTAGCTCAGCATCCTGAACCAAGTGAACTTTCTAAAGAAAAGCATAGTTTTTTTTCAACATTGTTTTATGTTGAAATCCAAAACCTCGCTTTATCTGAAAACCCATGGTATAAATATCTCATTGATTACTTACAATTTCAAAGGTGTCCAGATCATTTGATTTCTCATCAATGAAGGAGGATCTACGTTGAAGTTTCTAAATATCTCATTATAGTAGACTCTTTATTTAGAAGTTCTATTGATGGGCTGCTCCTAGCAGGAAACTCCCCTTATAACTGTACCAGGGTTCTAAGTATAGACAGAGAAAATGAATCCCTAAAATTCAATCTAATTTCTACACTACCCCAAACATTCCAAAATAGATGAACAAAAACAAATGAAAGACTGAGTCAGAAATTGTACCTTTTATCCAACGTTTGGTGTTGACCTCCTCAAGCTTCATAGCTCCCAAGGCTACAAAAATCCTCCCAAAGCTGACCTACATCCACAAATAGGAAAAAAAGGCTACAAACATTATTTTTCTATTCATCAATTAGGGTTAGATATAAATTTTTATGTATAAATCAAAGAAAAAGACATAAAAACCAACATTTGGGACAGGGAAAAGAGATTATTTTATTCAATAATCAAAGATTCAAGCTTACAACCTTTGCAGGCCAACGCTCCACGAACCTGGTCTGGGCTCCTCTTAACAATGCTCCAAGTGCACCTTCCGAATACATTCTCTCACAATCTATTTATCACCTCAAGCGAATGGAATGGATTGTATGGGAGAAAAGGGGCTAGAGAGGGAATGTTGAGTCAATAACTCACAAAAGGATGCAAATACTTGGGCAATGAAGGAAAGGGAATTTGGGCATAGTTTCACCGTTTTAATGCTTGATTGTGGAATAAGACCCCAAGACCTCCTTTAATATGATAAAAGGATAATTATTCGGTTGGGGGACAGGCTATGGTAGGTGAACTGGTTGGGAAGCCTCCAATAGCCTGCAAATTCCACCGAATTCCTTACAACTTTTTAATTTTTGCAACTTTTGGAGGTATACGTGGGATGCTTAGTGTGAAACAAGTGTATGTACGCATGATTTCTAGTATTCATCAAGTGTATGTATGTAGATAGTAGTGAAACAGGGCACATACATGCTCTAAAAATTGTTTTTTTAAATAGAGTTCCTCAACAGAGATTTGGAAAATTATGCAAGTAGGAAGGCCAATGCCATGTATGCATGAGTAGGGAATTTTAGGGCTATAAAATATTCCCCCTAATGTATGAGGTCATAAGACCAACTGATGGATGAAAGAAATTACAATATATTTACCAATTAGAATGCACGAAGTCGAGTGAGCCCGAGACTAGAGTTCGGGAGGTGTCATCCGCAAAACAACATTTTTCTCTCTAAAGCAGACATACCCATGCTCAGGATGAACTAAATCATGGATTCCAATCAAATACATTGCAGATCCATGTCATATAACTATATAAAGTATAGCTGTGAGCAATACACAACAGATCTACATCTCAAAAGTAGCCGAAAATATACAAGTACAATATGCATCTTCAAGAAGCTAGTGATACCTACGGCTGGAGATGAAAACTTCACAGCTCGAGCAGCAACTTCAAGATCTTCAAAACTCAGGTAGAAGTAAAATGGTAGTGTAAGACTCACTACTCTGATACCTTCAACAAGTTGTCGAGAAAAGACCAGAGGATCTCGATGATCATGCAAAAAACTTTGTCGATTTCAAATTTGGAATTGACTAGACTCTCGAGATGGTTGAATCATGAAATTCAAGAGACAAACTACATAAAGGCTGACTTAGGTTGAGTAAAAATTCCCTTGGACAAAATAACGAAACATGATCAGACTCAGGCAACATAACATTGACATAAGTTTGTGATGCAGGAGGCACCACAAACGTTGCATATGTTTGGAAGAGTAACCAAAAGGAGGAGTAAACAACTGTATGTAGTGATAAAAATTTCTTAAGTTCATACTATATCCCAATACTTGACAAACAAATGGAAGGATGTGATTCATCCAAGGGTGACTATCTTTGCTACTGAAAAAAGAAAAAAAGGTATATTTCTCGTCCCCTCTTTTTGAAATATTTGATTTTTTTTTGTCGTTTTCAATTTTTAAACGAGCTTGAAAAAGAACAAAATAATTCTACGTTACAAAGGAGGAACGATTGTCGCGAGCAAGCAACCTGGTTCCAATCACATGAAACATACTAATGCTCAGGGAAAGGAGACATGTGCAGGATAAGGACACTCAAGGAAAATTCCTCCATGGTTCAAGGTGTCAGATCGCAGAGGCAAAAAGTGTTGTAAGGCTTGCGTATAAGGAATTCTTCAAAGGTTCAGTTGAGAGAAACATGGAGCCAATATTAGTCCAAAGACACAAAGATGAGACCCCCAATGTGATTAAGCATGACACAGTAAGACCCCTTCTATGTAAATTTTTACGATCCCATAGAAGGTAAGATCGATAGTTTTTCATGTCTAGAGAGTATGAAAAAACATTAAAGAAGACTCCATGGAGTACCTTTTTTGTAGTTAGTCCAATTGGATCGAAAAAGCGTTAAACTTGCACCGAAAATATGTCTTTTCAAAACCATTTTAACGAGTGTGACAAAGACAAGATCACTCATAAATCTTTTCAATTTTAAGGAGTTTGAAAAGAGCTTAACTATGGACTCACAAACTTTTTCCGAGTTTAGTCTCCTTAGCCCTAAAAAGTATAAAAGAAACTGAGGATAACTCTCCCGGTGAGACGAATCTCCCAAAGCGTACCTTTTTCTGTTATAATCTATTGGTTGGAAAAAGGGTTAAAATCATGCCAAGTGGATGTTCTTCTGGACCAATTTAACGAGTGTGAAGGAATGAGGTCACTCGATGATCTTTTCAATTTTAGGGAGTCTGAAAAGAGCTTAACTATGGACTTTGGGGGGGTTCCTTTTTCGTAAGTAATCTCCAAGGCTCGAAAAAGGTGGTAAACCAAAACAAAGGAGAATGTTCCCTTTTTGAAAATTTAGTCCCTCGAGCCCAAAAAAGGGTTAAACTTATGCTTGAGAATACTTTTCTAGTGAAACTAAGTTCCTAGAGTATACCTTTATTCGTAAAATTAGCCATCCAGACCAAAAAAGGGGTAAACTACCGCTAGACATATATGCCTTCAAATTTGAGTTTGGAAAGCGTGAAGGAAAACAATATCGCTTGACAATATTTTAATTTTAGAGAGTCTGAAAAGGGATTAAAGAAGACTCCAGTGGGATTCCTTTTCTCAATTAATATAGATGAGACCAAAAAGAATAAATACAATCTCTTTGGATGTTGTTTTCGAATTTTAAAGTGAGCTTGAAAGACAACAAAGTGTGCTCATCAGGGAGTCCCGAGGGTAAGGCCAATAATGACAATTAGCAAAAATAATGAGACTTCAAAATGTAATCATGATGGGACTAAACAAGGACTCCTAAGACTATAGTCAAAACTGACAACATGGATGCCAAAATGTAGAAAAGGATCTACCTAGGGAATCCATGTAGAGGTAAGTTCTACCACCTAATTACGACACTTCTAAAGAAACAAAGAAGGTTCTGTGTTGTACTTTGGTGGGGTTGATCCTATGGTAAAGTGGAAAAGACAACGAGATGCAGAAAGTGGGGATGAAACCCTAAATTATATGAAAAAGTTGGAAAAAACAACTTTTACCAAGGGATGAGTAAAATGTAACCAATCCCAAAAAATAATCACCAAACCAAAAGGATAAAAGTACTAGAATGAATAAAAGTTAACTCAAAAGTGAACTCGAGTAGCCACCAAGCTAGGAAAAGTGACAAAGGTGACCAAAAAGGGGGAAAAAAGGCCAAAAAATTCTATAAATAGAAGTGGACAACTCATTTTTACCATTGCAAATTGCCAAAAGGTCAAAAAACACCCTTCGTCAAAAGAGTGGATTCTGGGAGCTACAGTGGATGAAACACCCTCCTACTTGGACAAAGTAAGTACATCAAAATTCCTCTTTCATTTCAATTCTTCCCTTTTAAGTTAATTTTATGTTTGGGATGGGTGTGCCCTTGTAAAAGGGTCGTGCCTCCATGTACGTAGGCTTTCCAAGGCCAGCCCACGTATGTACTCAGGAAGAAGAATAAACAACCCGCGTACATACATGACTGCGTAGTAAACAGCCCACGTACACCTCCCTTTATATTGAAAAAAAAAGTGCAAGTATTGACTCCTCTCCAAATTGTTGTGTGACAGGATGTATGTTCACTAGAGGGGGAGAGAGCATGAGGATCTTGATATCTTGATCGAGGATGACCCTATGGCCATCACCGAATTGAAACAATGTGGTTTATGGAAATTCTTCTAGTGTATGTTTATGAGGGCACAACCGAGTTTTATTAACGCTCTTGTGTAGTATTGGCATCCTGATGTAGAAGATTTTATGTTGGAGGGTTAATCACTGAACCTGACTACAAACGACATTTACTTCTTGATTGGCCTCTCATGAAGAGGGGAACCAGTCAATTTGAGGGCCTTTCCTCTAGGGTCATTCAACATTGAGGATTATATTAGCATGTATTGTGAGGTTGGTACTAAGAAAGTGGGTTCTAAAGTGTCAATTCACAATATCACCAGCCTCTCTCTATGAGTGATCCTACTTCTGATCGGGAGGATTAATGGATCTGTGGCACCCCATTAGGCCTCACACGCACATATGTACTGTGAAATTCAGTGTTTGGAGGCAACAAGATTGGTTTGGAGTACCACCATGCTTTTATGCATGAAGAGACAACTCAAAGAGTGTCGCAAGCTTACCAACAAGAATTTCGGGTTTGGTACCATTTTATGCTCCTTCGAGAGGGTGCCTAGTCTCAGTCCTAGAGAGATAGTATGGGGGCATGTAGCCTCCTTCCCAATAGTGAACAGGTGGGAATCTTTATTTCCTAGATAGGGTGGAGGAAGGACTATAGAGGCCTTTGATGACAATTTTTTTGACTAGTGGGAACGTCAGATCCTAGTTATAGAGGATTATTCCTATCCAGGGATCAATTTCCTCAGAGATACAGGCATGCCTGTGCCTCCCGATGAAGAGCACGATGAGATAGGTAACATATATATATTTTTGAAGTTTATTAAATTTGAAATTTTCATATATATCCTTTTTATGTGCGTGTAGAGTACTAACTCATGAATATATTATGTACAGATGTGGGGCCTATTTGACTGAAATACTTCTCTAGGAATTGACGGTGTCCTCAACCAGAGGCAATAACAACAATAGTAGGAGTACTAGCAGCTCTGGGAGGACCCCCAGCTGGAGAGTCCGATAGAGTCTTACAACGAGTGGAGTGGAATCTCACTGCTCTCACTCGTGTCATTCCTATGGCCGAGATCAAGGATCTCCCCCCAGATATGCAACCAGATGTAGTAGAGGTGCCTCGAACTTGGGTCTAGTTGTTCCTGCATCTTGCGAACACAGTCGTTCATTACAGCAGGGCCAATAGGCCTAGACCTCAGATAGTGTCGGACTATTTATGTGCCTAGGGAACTTTGTGTACTATATTTTTGAGGGTGTAATCCCAACGATGTAGACCGATGAATTTTGAGGCTTTCATGCCCACTTTTGTACTCATAACACTATTTTTTGGACACACACACACACATATATATATATATATATATATATATATATATCTTTCTTTCTTTATGGATAATTTGTTTTACAAATGTATTTACATGTGTATGTGTGTGCTTTTATTTTTATATGTGAGCAACATGCCAATCTAAAACTTGATTAGCTAGAGTATATGTTAAATGATTAAATCTCCTAGGAACGTGGATATACATAATGTAATAAAAATATTGTTCTAAGAGACGTACCCTAAGGAATCGTTAGTGAAGAGTGGGATCATAAACGCGGTAAACCCCATTTAACTGGGACATAACCAACTGAGCATATAAGTAAATCCAGAGGCGAGAAATTCCATGTGACAAAGCATCGTGTATCAATTCTATCATTGTGTTATACTTGATAACATTATTGGTTGCATCGCCTAGACAAATACCTCTGGAAGATAGCAACTGGCCTCTAGGTGTGAAAATCACCCAAGCTACGGAAGCAAGCCTCCAAGTTTATTGGCTAGCATCGTCCATGAACCCAAAGTAAACCTCTGATTCACTTGACATCGTCCACAGTGAAAAAGAAGACATAAATAACTACACGTCCACAAGACAAAAATACAACAAATCTATAAGAGACTATACATATATACAAGAATCCACCTAGGTGACCAACCTAAGACTCTTTCACAATGAAAGGTCTGAACCACATGGGTTTGAACTTGCCTTCCCCCAGGTGATCTTTGTCTTGATCATAGACAAGGACAATATCACCTTCAGAGAAAATTCGAGGGTGAACAGAACGATCATACTGACACTTGACTCATTACTTATGAGCCTCATTGGCTAAGGCTGCATCACAACGCTTCTCATTGAGTTGGTCGAGATATAGAAGGCGTTCCTCAAGTGGTGAAGTGTCTGGTAGTAAATCCATTTCCAACTTTAAAGAAAGGATGTGAAATTCAATAGGTAAGACTGTTTCCAACCCATATATAATTTGAAAAGGTGAAAAACCAGTGGCAGTCTTCACAGATGCTCGATAGGCCCACAACGTTGAATACAACATCAAATTCCAATTTGACTTGGAAGAATTGATTGTCCGATGAAGAATAGTCTTGAGATACTTATTCATAGCTTGACACTCACCATTCGATTGCGGATAGTAGGGTGATGAATGTTCCTATTTGAACCTGAGCTTTGACGTTAATTTAGTCATCATTTTATTCTGGAAATGATTGCCATGGTCAGTGACAATATATTTTGGGATACCGAGCCTTGCTACTATATGATTAAAAATGAAAAGGGCCACAATTTCTCCATCATTTCTAAACTTTGACATAGATTCGACCCACTTCATGAAGTATTCTACTGCTACGATGATGTAACAATGCCCCCTGGATGAAGTCGGGTGACATGTAGTAAATTAAACCCCCACTTGGTGAAAGGACCAACAACAATGACTAGAAACATAGGATAAGTATGTGCCCACATCTTCTGACAAAAGATATGGCACAGGTGGCACTTCTTGACCACCTCCACACAATCCTTGATTAATGAGGGTCAGAAGTAACCTGCACGTAGAATCTTTTGGGTTGTTTCCAACCCGGAAAAATGACAGCCACATGTTTCATTGTGACAATTGTTCAAAACAAGCTCTGCTTCTTTGTTCATGAGACATCGTCAAAGAATGAAATCTACACCTCGACGATACAAAGTGTCATCGAGTATAAGATAGTTTCGCGCTTGGTGTCAAATTTTTCGATACTCATCGCGAGAAGAAGAAGCGGGGCACTTCAAAGTATGAAAATACACAAGTATATATACATACCAGGGGTCCAAATATGCAATTAGAAAAATATATCCATTGATAGGAGACTCTTTGGGTATAATATCACAAGACTCGACCGGTAGTTCTGAAATTAGTTCGAAAAAGACCAATGACTTTTTAGATTTCACAGAAATAAAATCCAAGTCAAACTCATATAGGATAACTATCCATCTATTGATATTTCCACCAATGAACCATCATGTTAACACATATTGGAAACAATTGACGACGATAATAATGGTGGTCTTGCGAAGAAATATATAGTGACGGAACCGTTGGACACTGTGGATAGTTGCCAAAGAAAGTTTATGAACATGAGAGTAGTTGAGTTCCAGTCCAACCAAGAATCACATAATATAATATATAACGTTCTCTTCGAGCATGTCATCTTCCTGGACTAATACCATGTTGATGGTCATCTCCGCAGCAGCCAAATACAACAAGAAATATTTGTTATAATCAGGAGTTTGTAGCAGAGGGGTGAACGTCAAGGCACATTTCAACACTTAAAAAAGTGTTGAGTAACTTCATCCCAACAGAATGGGACCCCTTTTTTCAAAAGACGCATGAATCCTTTAGTGATTTCGGCATAATTAGCGACAAAACGCCGAAGAAAATTCACTTTCCCCTGTAAGCTCTGAAGTTGGGGTATTGTGCACGGGGGAGGAAATTGAACTATCACCTCAACCTTGAGAGGATCGACCATAATCCATGTTGTTGACACAATGAAACCTAAAAGACGATCTGATGTCATGCAGAAACTGCACTTGTTAGGATTCAAGTGAATCCAATAGTAGTGACATTGCTCAATTATTAGTCATAGATGGGAGGGATGATCATATCTCTTGCGAGAACGTGATGCTAGATCACCGAGGTATGCCTCGACTATGTGTTTGAGGTCATGAAAAGTGAATGACATGGCCCGCTGAAAGGTAGCTCCAACATTATTCATGACAAAAGACATCTTTCGTTATGCGAAGGTACCCCAAGGACAAATAAAAAAAAAATTATGTTGGTCCTTTGGTTTGATTTTAATTTGATTGTATCCTGAAAAACCGTCCATGAACGAAAATACTTCGCAGCTCGCAAATTCATCGACAATCTGATCGATAAATGGGGTTGGAAAATTGTCTTTAGGGAAATCCTTGTTCAAATTTCAGAAATCTATACAAACATGAATCATTCCTTGTTTCTTGTCGACAAGAACCGAGTTCGACACCCATTTCGTCAATTGTATGGGGTAGATAAAATCGACTTTGAGCATCTTCTGTACTTTTTCCTTGATTGTTGTTGCTTTTCTAGGATTTACCGGATGAAGCTTTTATCGTATCGGTTTGGCTTCAATATAAGTCATGATTTCATGTTCGATAATTCATGGTTCGATGCTTGGCATTTCCTCATAAGACCAGGCAAAAACGTCACGGAACTCCTTGAATAAATCAGTGTAAATTTGAATCTCTTCGAGGGAGAAATATAATCCAACAAAAACATTCTCCATGATGCCAGGGGTTATGGAGATATCAATTGGAATCATTGTAGAAATACTTTCCATGTTACCCTCGACGTAAAATCCATGCATAGCCATAGGATTGATAGGACAAGGGCTATCTCCATTCATGGTCAAAACAAACTCTCCCGCCTTTACTCTCCTAAGCTCGGGAAGAAAATAAGATCTATGATGTAGATCATCCCAAGGTTTTTCGAGACCAGTCATTGCCTCGATAATCGCCTCATCGGAGGGAAAGACCAAGTCTAAAGGATCTTGAGCGACAAGAGAATATTGAGCCAAAATAGGCGCGAGAAATGGATCTAACTCATGTGAGGGAGTCATATCGGGGTTGGCCGAGGTATGTTGGACAATTTTGTACGCAACCTCAACTGTGGATAAGGGCATGGCCATGCCAAGGTTCCCTATACCTTCCATTGAGGTTGATGGGGAAGTTAAATTCCACGGGTTGTGAAAGTATCTTGTTCTAAAATATGACACTTGAAAAATTGCATCCCTCATCTGGTCGGGAACAACCGATATAAACTTTACATTGTTGGAAGGTGGTGGGTAATCAAAATTTCACATCAACGATGGAAACAAACCGACTCCTAATTGGACAGTGTCGGGCTGTGGGTTATCACTCATCGGGACTGTGCAAGACTCTGATGAAGGGTCAAGACGAGAGAAGTACAACTGGTAGATGGTCACAATTTATCCCTCATGCAGAAAGCACAAGACCCGAAAAACTGTGGCAACCACCACATGCATCGCATAAGTCCAACTCTGTCCTAACAAAAGATTGTAGTCCATAGGCACATCAACTACTTCAACTTTGACACACATAGTTTTACCCCCTAACTACATGGGGAAGGAAGGAATTATTCTATGTGGTCTAAATGACCGACCGTCAAAATTTGTAAGAAACATAGGCAATAGAGATAACTCAGGCTGCCCAATGGCCTTCCAACATGCCAATGACATCATGCAAGTCGAGGCACCCTCATCATCCACTGTACATAAAAATTTCCATGTCAATGATTTCGTGGTGTATGCCACTACTATCTGAAAGGTGACATGGTAAGGAAGACGAGGTTTTAGGTCGGTTGGATTGAAAACGATCGCTCATGGGTTACTAGTCTTTGCTTCTCCCAAGGAGGATAACAGATCTTTTCTCTTTGAGGGGAAAATCTAGAGGACCTCGAAAGCAGACATCGCACAAGGGGTTTGTGCTAGATCCTCCATGATGGAGTAGTTCTAAGAATCCCTTGCATTTGGATTATGGGAAGCCTTCTTAAAGACACCTTTAGGGATACGAGTCATTTTTTCTCCCACTCCCTTCTAAATTTGGAGAGGAGTCGATGGGTTACTGGCCTCCTTTCCCTTATCGATAGATTCCGACGTTCTGTATCACACATCCTGGTCGATAAATGAGAATCGATGTTCATCATGTAAATATTCATGGCTGGCTTGTTAGTAGTAGGCATGGACGGTCCCTGAATGCCCCCTTATCGCGCTTGTGGATGTGGAAGCCTGAGCCGGATTTTTTCCTTGTGGAAAAGGGTTTTTCAACACAGTAGGTTGTTTCTATGCTAGTATATTCTGGGCTTCTACAAGCCAAGGGCATAGGTGATTCGAGTGGTCTTCCATGCAGAGATTACGTAGATACTTTGACTTATTCTTCTTAGTTTTTCCCCCACCAGCATTGTTGGAAACCTTTTTATCCCCTTTACCCTTTTTATTTAATTATTTATTCTTTCCCTCGGTCTGTTGGTTATCATTGGAGTTTGTCAAATTCACACTATGTACATCCGACGTCTGGGTAGTGGGGACAACCAAACTAGGAGTCTGGCTGGCCACAATATGTTGTATCGATAATTTTTGCAACTGATTTGACAACAGATCCATGGAGTTTCTTTGTGATGAGCCCATTATTCCATCAGCGTAGATCTCACACTTTTGTTTGGAATTATCAAGAGTAGACTATGGCACATTTGGTAAGATCTTGCAGAGCGTGCCAAACTGAGAGTATATCAATTCTAGTTGTTGGGCTCTCATAATAGCCTCCTCTTCTGAAAACACCCTGGATGTTGCTACGTCTTTGGATATACAGGGAACCAAATATTTCAAGAACCACTCAATAAATAATGTAGGAGGGACCTTGACCTTAATCAAGCTCTTTATTTGTCTCCATTATCGGATATAATCAAAATGTGGTCAACCTTCGTTTTCTTGAAGTTGGACAGAAGTTCGGTGTCGACATCGTATCTCACGGGTTACTGGAAATGGTTTAAGAAGACCATTGCCAAGTCATTAAAGTAATATTACCTCGATCCGTTGAGCTCAATATACCACTTCGCAACACCCCCTATAAGAGTGTGTTGAAAAAGGAGAAATTGAACAGAGTCATCTTTTAACGAGTTTGATGAGCACCACAAGTGAAAGGTAGTCACATGATCACCTAGATCTTCACCAAGCTTGCCCTCAAATTTTGGAATATCCAAAGGAAACTTAGTCAGCATGGGGGGAAAATATGGATCATGATAGATCAGGTCATTCAGTAATCTCGACAAGTCTGGAAAATGAAGGGTTTCCAGAAAGGGTAGTTTTGGTTGTGGATTATTTACAGGAAAAGAGGGCCCTGGATTTTGGCTGGAACCAGGTTTCCAAGAAAATTTGGACTGTTCACTAGGGTTTTGATAGAAACCGTGGCCTTGACCAAAAAAAGGAAATTTCATCTGTTGAGATGTCAATGATTGACTCCTAAAATTGGGCAACATAGCTTGCGCAGGGATTTCTCCTTGTGTTGTGTTCCAAGGACCTTGGTAGGGGATGCTCCCAGCCAATCCTCCTGGCATAGGTATAGAGCCTTACCCAGGGTTTCATTGAGTATGGAAGGGGTTACCCCTGACCGACATTCCTTGCAAGGGAAACAAACCCTGCCAAGGATTCCAAAGCCCCTGTGTGGTGTATACTCCAGTCGTCGCTCCCTGTGAAGGAATGGTACCTTGCACTAGGTTTTGTCCCCAGTCAAGAAAGCGACCGAAGAAAAAACGTTATTCCCAAACGCATCAAACAAATATAATGACATAGATCCCACCGACATTTTATAAGATGAAGGTCCTAAACTACCTCCACCAAACAAACTATAATTACCATTAAAACTGATTAGCTACTGAAAATTGCCACCGAGCAAAGGGGACGGAGGAGGTATATGACCCCCACCATAAGGAATAGCATTAAATGGAGAAGTAGTGTCCGCGGTTGACCCTTGTAAGGGATCGTTGGAGCTCCCTTTCCCCAGACCCATGGTATGTAAGGTAGAATAAATAAGAACCGAATTTGTATCAAATTCGAGCATCCCATATGAGAAGGGAGTGCTCATCGCATTCTGAATAAACGAGATAGTGGTCAAAACCATTAAAGGGATTGGACCACTATCTGCAGTCGTGGTAGTTATGACAACTGAGGTCCTAACAAGAGAAGGTGGAGGAGGAGGTATGGTGCCCCCTCTAGTATTAGTCGTAACGAGAGTATGGGAACTCCCGGATGAAGTAGCAACATTCACTTCCATTTCTGCTCGTCGAACTAACTGGTGCTCAGAAGATGTCACCTCGGGAAGGATGATCTGAATTAAAATTGGCGTCGACAAGTCAGTAATCAGAGTATTTGTTGGCCTGAAACCTTCTATCTCAAGGTCAGAAACGATGGATTCCTCCAGTACTAGAAAGTCTCCCCTCAGAGCAGGCTTGACCACAGTTTCATGTGGCCTAGTCGCCTCAAACGACCCTTCTTGATCAACTCTTCACCTCAACCGTGGTGGAGGTGGCTCCAAAGTAACTGACGACATGCCCTAAATTCTTTTCGACTGGTGGAGCTTTTGATCTTCCACTTTGTAAAATGATCAAATGAAACAGTAAGGCTTGACTAGCATGGAACACAAATCACACACTAAAAAAATTCCTAAATATAAATCAAGTAGTCAACTAACTAGTGAGAAGGATGGCTACGCCAATTGACACTAGAGAAACTAACCTATGTAAGTGAGACTCGAACACAGAAGCACCCTCCGAGTATAATCTGCGAAGTGCGATCCAACGTCTACCCTAGGTACCACAGTATACCCTCACAGTCACCTGTGTAAGTCTGTAAAATATGGGAAAATAGGTTTCCACCTCACAGTCAGTCACCAGGCGGGTAAAATCGACAGTCAAGAAGATCATAATGAGAAGGATAACAAGTCTTAAGCCCTTCAAGGGTGATGAAAGTAATTGGTCTAGAATACAACTGAGGATCTCAAACGGATTCGAGGTCCATGAAGCTTCTTAGACAAATGTGTTTGGTATTGTTCCCGATAAAGACCCTCAATATACAATCCCCACTACGTTTAGTCCATCTTTGGAGGGGTTATCTCCTCTACCATTCCTCACACGACCTCATGTTTATCCCCTATGTTAGAGGGGGATCTCGGATAACTCTTACAACGTTGGACTTAAGACACTCCCTATCTCAGACTCCAATGTTTTTTTTTAAAATGGTCTTGAAGAGTTTCTTCTTCACACCTAATTCAAGGCCCTAAAACCATAAACTAGACAATGAACCCTACAAACATAAAGTCTAATATATTTTAAGTCAAGAGTTAATTTTAAGGCTTGATTTATGCAAAGGGTGCGGTCGTGTAACTCATGGTGTTATGAAGAGATGAATAAGGAAGAGAACTTTAAAGCATTTGAAAGAAAAATATACTTCGAAATTAAAGAAAATCTTGTAAAACTCTTTATAAAATTCAAATTTTCTAAACAATGTTTCAAGATCTCGTAATTAAAAGTTTCCTAAAAAGTGCTTTCATTTGACTAAGAAAAACTACTTGTATTTCAGGAAATCAAAAATAACTTTGAAACAAAAACTCTTTTTCTTCTGCAAACAACAACCTTGACTACTTTACCAAACTAAATGCAAGAAAATAGATTTTTTATTTTATTTTTCGAACTTCTTTAACAAGAAAAAATTAAGTAAAAACTTTTTTTTTTTCGTTTTTCAAAGCAAGAAACAGGAACAAAGAGAAAAAATAAACCAAGATTGATAAATACCCTAAGCCAACTGTGTAAATGCAAGGATTCAACCAAAAACCCAAAAGGAGGATCTAAAACTTGATAGTTCTCTCTAAACCTTTTAGGGAAAACAAAATAAAAATAAGGAACAAGTTAACCAAAACTTTAACCCAAGTTATGGCCAAAGACAGAGACTCTGACAGGTTCAAGAAAGTCTTGAGAAGCCCAAACTTCTATCAGGAAAGAGACAGACCTTTCTTTGTTAAAAAACACTTTCAATACACAGAGACACTAGATATTGCATCAGTAGCCTGTGTATGTACGCGGGATGTCTATTGTGTAGAGCGCATATGTACGCGGGTTGACCCAAAATAGGGCGCGTACACCTCTGATAATTTTCAAAATTAAAAAGACTAGGTGGACTGGTAGGGTAGGGAAAACTAGTAGGCACCTTGCAAGTGACTAGAGACCCTTAAAACACTCAGTAAAATTCACTGAAACTCAAAAGGCAATCAAAAAGCCAATTAAAAACCCAAAAAACTCCCTCTAAAACCCTAGAGAGACTCCCCAGTGGAGTCACCAATTTTGCTAGCAGGAAAACCCCCCTATAACTATATCAGGGTTCTAAGTATAGATAGAGCAAATGAATCCCTAAAATTCAATCTAATTTCTACACTACCCCAAACATTCCAAAATAGATGAACAAAAAGAAATGAAAGAGTGAGTCGGAAATTGTGCCTTTTATCCAACGTTTGGTGTTGACCTCCTCAAGCTTCGTAGCTCCCAAGGCTGTAAGTCTCCTCCCAAACCTGACTTGCATCCAAAACTAGGAAAACAAGGCTACAAAAATTCTATTTCTATTCATCAATTAGGGTTAAATATAAATTGTTATGTATAAATCGAAGAAAAAGACATAAAAACCATCATTTGGGACAAGGAAAAGAGATTATTTTATTCAATAAGCAAAGATTGAACCTTACAAAATTTGCAGGATGACACTCCGAGAACATAGTCTGGGACCTTCTTAAAAATGCTCCAAGTGCACCTTCTGAATACTTTCTCTCAAAATCTACTGATCACCTCAAGGGAAGGGAATGGTTTGTATGGGAGAAAAGGGGCTAGAGAGGGAATGCTAAGGCAATAACTCACAAAAGGATGCAAATACTTGGGCAAGGAAGGAAAGCGAATTTGAGCAGAGTTTCACTGTTCTAATGCTTGATTATGGAATGAGACCCCAAGACCTCTGTTTATATGACAAACGGATAGTTATTTAGTTGGGGGACGGGCTATGGCAGGTGAATTGGTTGGGAAACCTCCAATAGCCCATAAATTCCACTAAATTCCTTACAACTTTTTAATTTTTGCAACTTTTGTATGTATACGTGGGTTGTTTAGTGTGCATAAAGCGTATGTACATGGGATATTTAGTGTGCATCAAGCATATGTACACGGGATTTTTAGCATGCAACAAGCGTATGTACGTGGACAGTAGTGCAGCAAGGCACATACATGCTCTAAAAATTGGTTTTTTAAATAGAGTTCCTCAACAGAGATTTGGAAAATTATGCAAGTAGGAAGGCCAATTCCATGTATGAATGAGTAGGGAATTTTAGGGCTATAATAGTTGTTGCTACGATGTATTGATGATAATGCATCTCAAATGGTATTAAATGAGATTCATGGATCAACGACCTCTATTGTTCATATTGGTGGTCATTTTGTTGCTAAATCCACTACTTTTAAAATCATGAGAACTGGTTATTACTAGCCATATATTTTTAGAGATTCCTATCAATTTACAAGGTCCTGTGATAAAGGCCAAAATATTTTTGGTAAAGAACACTTATTTGCCATGCCTTTATACCTTGTTCTTCCATATTCCCTTTTCTAAATGGGGTTTATATTGTATTGTTCCTATTAACCTCCATCTTCTACAGGACATGTTTATATATTGACAACTACAGATTACTTCACAAAGTGGGTTGAAGTTATACCTCTTAGGCATGCTCAATATGAATAGGTTATTTCATTTTTAGAATCAAGTATATTTTGTCGATTTGATCTTCCCCTGGAAATCATTTTAGATAATGAACCAAATTTCATCTCTACAAAGCTAACTCAGTTTATCAGTAATTTTTGTGTTAAACACTCTACCTCCCTTGCCTATTATCCTCAAGGAAATGGGTAGGTTGAGTCAACTAACAAGAACCTGGTAAAAATACTGAAAATAATTATAGAGGATAATCCCCACCAGTGGAACACACTTCTCACATATGCACTTTGGGTAGTTCTTACTACTAAGTCTAGTACAATATTTACCCCATTTTAGCTATTGTATGGTGAAGAGGCTATTATTCCCATTGAACTAGAACTTACCTCCCTACTTTTGGCATTGCAAACTGAAGAATTGAATTCTACTGATATTTCTCAAAGAATGAACACCTTGCTCACTTTATAAGAATAGAGAGGTCATGCTCTAGATAATTTAAAAAGAAGGAAACAAACAATCAAAAAATATTTTAATAAAATGACCAAATCTATTGATTTGAAGGTTGATGAGAAAGTGTTACTTTGGGACTCTTCTCGTGATGAAAAGGGAAGACACTCAAAGTTCCAAAAATTATGGCTAGGTCCATTTAAAATCACTTATGTCCTCAGTACCAACTCATACTTGTTAAAGGATATGGGTGAGGGATTATTTTCCTATAGTACTAATGGTTCGAATATAAAGCACTATGTCTAACCAAATAGATTGTTGATTGAGTGCTTTATAAATACTTTTGTACATACTTTCTTGTTTACTTCGAGTACTTTTTGTTGTTTTATTTTATTGATTTTATTTGCATTTTATGGTTTTAAACCTTTCATGAGGAAGAGTCAGTTGGATCAGTCAATTCATTAGATATATCATTGTCTACAAATATTTTCGTTCAGTTTAGAAATTAAACACACAACAGAGATATTATGATTCTCTTTTATTTAAATGTTGATGAGACATTTCTTGTACCTTCAATTAAAATATTTTCTACTAAATTGATTTTGTAAAATTTGCGGCAAGGTTGAAATTTCATCAAAGAAAATGCTATTGTTTCTTTGTTGGTTATACAAATAGGACCAAACTCCCTCATATATCTCACTTTTCATAAGTTGCTCCACGAAGTACCATTTCATATATCATTTAAATTTTCATTTTATCTCCCCCTGTTGTATAACTTTTTGTTCTTGGTCTATTTTTGTATGACATATTATTACGCACCCCTGTTGATTTCGTCAAAACCATAATTCATGAGTTATAATCTGCTACAAGAAGATTTCCCTGTGGAGTTGCCAATTGTTGATGCAAAATTACACAAGAAGAATCTTGTGTGGAAAACATTGCAATGCACTATATTATTTCTATTACTATATTATTTAACTAGTAGGTGGGACCCCTTAGAGAAGTTGTATTAAGTTGATTTCCCTTGTTTTTCTTGCGAAAGAAATGTGACTTGCAAACAAATGGTTGGATTAAATTACAATTTGATATTTTATTACACGCACAAATGATTTCTTCGACAACGATCTATGAGACTCCTTATCCTCATATTGCATTAAATATGTTGTCACCGTGATTAAAGAAAAAGGAAAAGGAAAAGGATGAGAGGCCTTTTGTGCCAAAATTACAACACTCATGATTATAAGTTTTAAAGTTTAATGATTTTAATATGGCTTGTGACATATTTTTTAAAACTTGGTCAACTTTATTCCATATATATATATATATATATATATATATATATATATATATATATATATATATATATATATATATATATATATATCATACAAGGTTGTCACATGCAAAGTGTAAACAAACCCAAATTACAAACCCAACTTGTTACATCAAACAACGATCTATGAGACTCCTTATCCTCATATTGCATTAAATATGTTGTCGCCATGATTAAAGAAAAAGGAAAAGGATGAGAGGCCTTTTGCGCCAAAATTACAACACTTGTGATTATAAGTTTTAAAGTTTAATGATTTTAATATGGCTTGTGACATATTTTTTAAAACTTGGTCAACTTTATTCCATGCATATATATATCATATGTGATATCATACAAGGTTGTCACATGCAAAGTGGAAACAAACCCAACTTAGAATCGAGTTCATATATGTTATGGGCATCATATTTCACATCGCTTTATTGGTAAGTTGATATCGTTGATGTATAAAAGTGGTGATGACTTACAATAGTTATGAATATTGTATATTTCTTTGGGTATAGTTGTGGGTTTGATGGATTGTACCAAGGCTTGATTTGGAGTATGAGCTGGCAACTAAGTGTGTTCCACCATTTAAATTTCAGTTGGTTATTTTGAAAGGTTGATGAGTTTTGATGAATGTTGAGGCGACGTGAGTTGATGGAGAGTTAATGAACTCTCGTTGGTTTTCCCTCCTGAGAATACCACCTTTTGCATTGTTGCTTGTTGGAAATGGTTTGTTGTTGATTTGTCAAGGGTTTGTAGATTCAAAAGATTTGGTGGTTGGATAAAAATATTGGGCCTATCTCTCATGGCTATTTATCTTATTTCGATAGATATGGGCATTTTTTGACTTCTCTGGCATCGATGGCTTTCTTTTTTCTAGTAAATTTTAAATATTGGCTCGACTTGTTTGCATGTTGTGTGTTTGTTATGAGAATGAATCTCTGTTGGACATTGATTTTTAAATGACCTGGATGGAAAATTATTTGAAGTTGATACAAAATAAATAGGGTCACCAGGGAGAACTCTCGACCTGGGTTTTGCATTTAAATTTATATAGTCGAGAGGAATAAGAGCTTCGAATGAGAAAAACAGTCTCATCATTGTTGTTTTCATTTGGGTTTTTATGGATATGGCATGTTGTTAGGCACCGTGGGTTTATTGTTATGATTGTGGATTTGTTTCTCAAAACAAAACCAAATGGAAATGTGATTCTCTCTAGCGCTCTCGTTTTGACTGTCTCTGTATTTGTTCTAGAAGAAATGTGAATTTCTTTTTAAAGGCTCAATGTATTATCAGTTCAATTTATGGTGATAATGGTTGTGACATGTAGGTTTGTTTCGAATACCTTATTACCCATGCGTAGCACCCTTATTGGTCCAATCCACTTAGTGATGTTAAGTTATAGTGTTTTGACTACAAAGGAATTCAAAACCTAGGGTTTCTACTTACACTCCTATCTTGTCCTTCTTACTTTGGATAGAAATTTAAAACCCTACTTCACTCTCTACGACTTTGTAATCATCCATTCAAATTTCTTGTTCGAAGTGTTGGCCGGAAATGACAAACCTGTGTGTGAGGTCGACATTGTATTTTGGGTTGGTTGGCATATTGGCTTCAAGTCTCATTTTTGTAAATATTTTTAAAAGGGAAGCTACTCTTTGATAAAACACAGTTTGACAATATACAATATATATGGAAAATATATGAAGATGGGAATAGTTATTGTCCCATGGAATGGATTTATTCTGTTATTATGGTTATACTATTTGGAAAAATAGGGTTCAAATGGATAAATTTCAAAATTTCAAATAAAATCCTTTCTACATGAAATTATAAAAAAGGGTTTTCATACTATTTGTTGATATATTTTGTTCAGTGAATTTAACTCTCAAGAATACAAAAGAAAAAATAAGAGTTTTATTTTGAAGGTTGGAATCGATCATATGTGATGATGATTAATGGATGATGTTTGTATGTGGAAATAATGTTTACCATTATCACTTCCCTCCATAATTTCATTTTATGCAAATTATACAGCCCTCATTTTTTCCCAAAATCATTTTATTTTTTCCATGTTTTGTTCCAAAAGAAATATGATAGAAGCCCTGTGATTAGAAAAGGGAGTTTTGAATTAGAACAATGAGCATTATTAACAAGACCTACATTTGAGTATGAATATGGCCTGATCATTAAAATGGCTTTGTTAATAATGAATCTTATTTGGAACAATAATCATTTATTTTCTTTTCATAAATAACACTTTTCATTCATTATAAATCCAAATCACATCCCATAATTTCATTGAATACCCCTATACTAGATAATGACGATTGTGAATTTTAATTAGCAGAATGACTATTATTATTTTATATAGATTAATGGATTAATGGATTAATGGCATGCATGCTTGTGTGTTAAATAATAAGAGCCAATATTTGAGTTTATCTTTAAACAAAGTTAATTGATGGTTGATTAGGCTTCTTGTTCTATGTAATGATCTAAGTTTGCTCATAGACAATGAGTTTCTTTAGCAGAGGAAGCCATGGAAGAGGCAAGGGTAGAAATATTTTTTGGAGAAAGGGTAACAAGAGACCCAAATTCTCCATTCACTTTGATGCTCATCCTCAAGAGTTGAACCAGATATTTCAAGTTGGGTTCTTCAACCTGGTGGGTCAAGGAGTATTACAGCCACATCCTAGACCATAGATACCCCCTTACCAACCTCATCAGAATATTTCAAGTGTCCATGTTCCACATCGTGTCTCACTCCATCCATAGGTCCCTATTAATGATGGTTGGCAAGATATTTTGAATCAACCTATAGTCCATCATCATGTTTTTCCTATAGTTTCATTACCATTGCCTCCTCCACCTCCACACAACCAACATGCCCAAAAAATTGATCATATAACATCCCATGCTCATTCCTCACATGCAAGCAAAAAACTGAAGACAACCATCCTTAAAGCTTTGTCAAGCAAAGGTAAAAAAGTGTTCATTCATGCCAAGTCCTCTAGTGACTCCTCCTAGTTAGTTACCTCTCATGCCTAGCAGAATAATGAATAGTCCCCAATTCTTAGTGAGGTACATCCTCACACATCCAATCCACCAAGCAATGAGAAGATAAACTCTACAAACATAGAAGAAAATGCAACAAATAGTGGGAAGAAGCAGATTGCTTCTCATAGTAAATATGACTTTTGATTATTGCAAGACAATTTGTATGTTTTGGTTATTTTGAGACAACCTGATACTATTATCTTCATTTTTGGACAATCGGTCTTATTTATTTTTGTGGTGGAAAAATATATTTATCCATTTTGATATATACATGGATAATTTTGGGAGACACAAGGGAATATTCAAGTGATTGTTTATGTGTGTATTTATGAGGTGGCATGATTTATTTTAAAATAAATTATGGAGCGACAAGGAGGGAATCAAGCTTAAAAGATTTAAAATATTAGGGGTCCCGCCTATTAGTTATTATTTAATAAACCCTTTATCATTATTTGTACCTAACTAATATTTAGTCTATTATGACTTAACTAATGGTAGTTTGAAACTGCCACAACTTATTTTGAGGAAGATAAAAGCTAATCAAAGGAAGGGACAAAGGGAGAGAGAAAAAAGAAGAATTTTCTGATATAAGGTCTGATCTTATTCTTGTGAGATTACTTACTTTCATTCATTATGAGTTATATTAGAGTCTTAACCCTCTTTTTGACAACGTGGTCTTATTGATGATAGAAATATTCAAGGATTGAGATACATATTTCAGCATCTTATTCGTGAAAGGTTGATCATATGATCTTGATAGTCTATGTATTATGATTTGTGTATGAGTTAGATTTCATTACTAATAGGAAATATTTTGTAGAGTCAGACAATGATATATGTGTGGCTAAGTTGATCCATAATTATAGTCTCAGTCCACTCTTGTTGTGAGAGTCTTTTTGTATGGTTCCCATCTGAGATCTCTAAATATGATCTTGGTCCATATCCTCGCAGGGATTTGAAAAGGGGTTGTGATTGTAACTTGGAATGACATTAATAAAATCACTTTGTTGATTTTGGTCTCACATGTGTATTTTTTTATACTATTTTCAGATCTCTATTTCATTTGTTCCTTAATCCTAAAAACACATACATATAATTTGTTTACTTTCCTTTTTGCACTGTTTAATTATAAAAGACAACATTGATTCCTTGTACCTATTGCTCTAGAATCAATTGATAATTTTGTCTTAGGATATAAACCTCGGGTGATAATCCCAACTATCGTACCCTACCCTAGTAAGATTCGAAAATGCTGTAGTGAGGTTTCTCATACCTTTTCCTCAATAGGTGGAACACCACATGTTTCCTCGCGGTTGAGGAGATATACCCTCTTAAATATTATCATGTAAAATTCCCCCCTAAACAGTTGCAAAAAGAAAGTTATAAGTCAGCCCTAAAATTAAGTAAAGGAGAAAAATGGTTGCAACAAGAAGTTATAGGTCACCCCTAAAGAAAGTAAAGGAGGTACTTGGAAGGATATAAATACACATCAATTTCCTCTCATTTTTCATCAAGTAAGTGTGTGATCTCTTAGAGCAAGGGAAGTAGAGAAATCGTGTGAAGGATGGAGTTCTCGGAGTTGCAGATGTGAGAAGGTTTTTCGAAAAAACCTTTCTAAGGTGACCTCACAGATCAATTATAGGGTGTCCTGCGAGGACCCACTAGTTGTCTAAGACTCATTACATGAGGCCCCACTCATTGCTCAATTTAGTCCCACGAGGTTGAGGAAGGGTTTGAGGAAGATGCTCTTTTCTTGATGCTAAATTTGAATAAGGTTTGATGGTTCAATATCTCATGCATTAGGGTCTCCACATGATGAAAGGTATGCTTTTCGATATATCTTGAGGCATATATTGTATTTTTTGGCATATTATTTGAGGCATATCTTGTAGTTTTAGGTATATGCTTTAAGGCATATCTTGGAGTTTTGGCACATGCTTGAGGTATATCTTGGAGGTTTTTAGCACATGGTTTGATGCATATATTGTTGATTTTGGGTATATGATTTGGGGGGTATTCTTGGAGATCTTTTCATAAGCTTCATGTGGTTATTGGGTTGAACCAATTTTGATGATGATGATGTATCAATATCAGTGACAGTAGCAGTGATAGGTTGATTCTCTAATTTATATTTTAGGGGGGAAGGAAGGGCCAAGGAAAGGGGATTGGAGCCTCCTTCCAGTTGGAGATGGAGAATCTATGGAGTTGAAGCTTCCTTCAGGATGGATCATGTAAACTAGGGGGTTGGAGCCTCCTTCCAGTTGGAGTTGGAGAATCTAGGGAGTTGAATCCTCCTTCAGGTTGGATCTTGTAAACTAGGGGTTTGGATCCTCCTTCCAGTTGGAGCTGGAGAATCTATGGATTTGTAGCTTCCTTTAGGTTGGAGCCTATAAACTATGGGGTTGGAGCCTCCTTCCAGTTGGTGCTGGAGAATATTGGAAGTTGGTGCTTCCTATGGATGTAATATTCCATATATATATTAAAAGCATTATGTGGTTTTCTCCCATTTGTGCTTCCACATAAAATTCTTATGTCCTTTGTATCTGTGGTTATATGTTTATGATAGCTTGAATGCAATCATAATTTATAAATTTTTGATAGCTCAATGTTTACATGTTGTGATTAAAAATGGTAAAAAGTGTCTAATATTGATTCACACCCACCCCCTCCTTCTTAGTATTAGTGAATATTCCAACATAATCCACATTCTAGATGATCCTCCACTGTAGATCAATTTTCCTTAAAGAAAATACTTGTACCCACTCTCCAATATGAATATGTGTGTGTGTGTGTGTGTGTGTGTGTGTGTGTGTGTGTGAAAATAACACTATATATACTACCAAAAAAGATATATCAATTAAAATTATCAATATAGATACCCAAGTGACCTCAAGGGGGATGATATGTCCCCTATCCTAGCTATAATGGGACCTACCTTAAGGTTGTAGGGTTGAACTAGTCCAAGGTATGAGTAGAACTATTCCAATGAATATTATCTAGGATGAATCAACAAGCCTTAAAGGTTGGATCCAAGCTAATCATAATTCCTACAGAGGTTTCAAAGGTGATAGGTACAAGAAACTAAAGAGAATGGAAAAGGTAGTAAAGAGAATGGAAAAGGTAGAAGAGAGATTAGATCAAAATGCATCACTAATCAAGTGGCTTCCACCTCCAAGATAATGAGAGATGGAAAGAATAATCCAAGAGGATTTACAAAGAGTAATTTAAAGGTATAAATAGGAAATGAAATGACCTTAAGGGGTAGGCGTATGTTAGGTTATCCATTAGAGGAATTGAGCCATACACAAAGATCATATTGTGTGTGTTGAATTAATACTATGGGTTTAGCAACACCATGCCAATTGTTTATGCCAAAAACACCCTTTTGTTTTGCATTCCACGAGACATAGTCATGGTACCCTCTTTAGGAAACTATGGTACTCTCTCTGCAAAGGGATAAGGAATAATTAAGGAGGTTTGACTCATTTGATCTTGTAAATAAAAACCCAAAATGGATTATGGTCGTCATGGACTTGTGGTGATGCATCCTAAGTGATTATGGAAATGAGGATGGAAATGCCCCAAATGAGCACCTTGAGGGTAAAAATGAACCAACTAAACAACCAAGGGACAAATACCAAGAGGGAGAAGGAAACCAAGGATCCTACCAAAGAAACAAACATCCATAGGAGGTCATACACATAGGCTAAGGTAGGGTGAATTCAAGGAAGATAGTCCACCACAAAAGGATGGTATATAGAGATATTGTATCATTATTAGGTGGGGCATGCATATCTCAAAAGAGGGTCACACCTTGGCCTCCATGGTGGGTAGACATAAATGAGTCAAAAGTGTGAAATCTATACGCTAAAAATATTAATATATACTTGTGAGATCTTATCTCTTCCCATAACTTCTTCTACATGGGTTCAAGTTTAACCTTGAGAACATGGATAATCACCACACAATATACTTTGTCGATGAGGTTATCAATAAATCATCTCAATGATATCCATGGCCACTCCAACAATCTTGATATTTCCCTCAATCTTTATTTATTTGTCTCATATATATTCCCATTTGGGCTTTGGTGATTCAATCTCATCTTCTTTCTAATAATATTTTGGATATATTTTAGGATCACAAACCTATATTAGTTTATGATCCTCATGTGTTATAGCACATTAATTAGTCTCATTCTCTTTCTCATTGGCATCTTAAGATTTATTTTGTTGACCATTCATGACAATGATGATGATAAAAATTTAAGGAAACAAATGACTACTATAGTGGTTGGATGAGAGAAACAAATATATGGTTCATTTACTTTCCAAGATCCTTTGCAAGTTTGAAAACATATAGAAATCCATTTTTTTTAATTCCAAAATTTTCATTTGGACCTTTACCCATGGTCTTTCAAAAATTATTATTGAACATCCTTTCTTAATAATTAATTACCACCATTTTAATATTTAATGTTAATTTTTCTTTACCCATAATGAAAGTCCCCTCTAGTTATAGATTGTTTCTACCTACTACAAATCTTCCTACCACCAAAGACCAACCAAAATTATTGAGTGGAAATAAATGACAAAGTGAGGCAATATGTCCATGAAGAGTATGTATCCTAGTATAAGTTAATGGAGATAAGCCAAATATTTTATAGCCATGGCTAAGCTCATTGGAGTAATTACATAATTGTCTTTGATGCGTTGAACAAATTGTGCTCGTCATTGAAGGCCATGTGGTTATGATTATTTAGAAATAGATAATTTATGATTTAAGATATAGTCAAGGAAAAATTTATATGCTTTATTAATGAAATAATAATATGTTTTATTAATGAAATAATAAAGTGCAATAAACAAAATGAATAAGTGGCAAGTCATGTTACTCTATAATTAACTCATTGAATGTTAGAAAAATAATGGAGAAATTATAGAAATGAATATTATTAGTTTTTTTAGTATGTATTATTAGACTTTGTTACTCTCTTGTTAGGATAGGATTGATTGCCTTAATTATTTTCAGATCCTGTTTTGTAGAAATTTGTTCAAACTGTTGAATTATATTATATTTTTATAAATGTATTTGAATACTATTTTGATGAATTAGAAGATGGAGTTTGATGAATTAGAAGATGGAGTATGAGTAGTTTTTATGGTGAGAAATTTTTCATTTTTGAATTTCTTCTTACCATTTCCATTACTTTGTCTTTCATTTTTTATCTTGGTATCAGAGCTAAGTTGTTCAAAGAGAACATGAGACACATAGAGTGATCCACATATGTATTATATATGTTATATGAAGAGAGTGAAAGCAAAATCTCATGTGTACTTGTTTTTCTGAGAAAACTGCACTGTAGAAAAAAAAAACTAGTATATTTTCTTGGCAACCTATGTGAGGAGGATCTGATTGTTTTATGTTGAGGAGCCTACGATATATCACTATTTGTGGAGATGTTTTAGCGTTTTTTAGTTGTTGCATAATTATGCGCTATTGGAATGGATGTTTGCACATAATCGTTGTTAGTATTGAAGTGAGCCACCACTGTTGGAGGATTCTCCCATCTGGAGGAGAAGCCTGCGTGGAAAAGCCACGAGCTGCCTATAMTAAAGATTGGGAGTTGTGTGTTGAAGACGTGAAGGAGCCGTTGTGAATTGTAACTATTTTTTTTTTTTTCTGGCTATTTTGAAGGAGGACAACGTGAGGATTCGTTGTTGTGTGGAAGAGGAATCGTTGCCCTAGAAAAAAWTTCTGGTAGTGGGTGTGAAGAAGTCGCTCAATGGRGCATTGACCCTGTGGAATAACTAGAAATCATGTGGGTTGGAAGGTAGCTACCCTATGACTATTGTTCAAATTGCTTAAAGCGGTAACTGAAGGTGAAGTAATTGATCGCAACAACCACCAAGGAAGATATTTTTTTGTTCGTGGAAAGTTTGTTGATTGATTTGAAATTGTGAGCTTAATTATGGTTAATCTTTTGGTGGAATCTTATTTAAACAACGAGGGCTTCATCTTGTCTTATGTTCATTTATAGAGGTTTTTTTTTTAATTGCAAAAAATAGAGTCAATATATTGTAGATATTGAGGGATGTGGGTATCAGGGTGTTTATAGGTATTGGAGGATATAAAAAGGGTTATCTAATAAAAAAATGGTTTTTTTTATTGGAAATATGTATTAGGAGGGGGGTTTAACAAAAAGATTTTTGGAGGTATTCATCAATATCTAGTGAAATTATCGGTATTCTTTAATATCACACAGTGCAGGTGCTATGTCATAGGTTCACTGAGTGAAGACCCGGTGATTTAAACAAAGAAACCAAGTTAGATGGCACAAGTTATATGAATTAGAAATTAAAAATGCAGACATTGATGGAAAGGTATAATGTTTGGACAATAGCATGTGGTGATGAAGTTAAGCTAGATGTCGTTGTAGGAGCTATAGTTGCATCAATTCAATATTGGGAGAAACAAGAGACTAAGGCAAAAGTGCTGGTAAGAATGTCTGTAAAATACAGTATCAAACCTCATATCAAAGACTGCAATACATCCAATGAGACATGGACAACACTCAAAGATTTGTAAGACTCAAAGAACGCAAATCGAGTCTTTTCTTTGAAGAGTAAGCTTCTTTCTATTAAGATAGAGGAGAATTAAAGTATCAATGATTCCATTTCAAGAATCAAATATATTAAAGATAAACTTGGTAATATAGGTGAAAACGTATCTAGCACTGATTTAGTCACTATAACTTTAAATGGTATGCTAGAAGAGTACCAAATGTTTATCACGGGTCTTGTAGCAAGGGAGAAGGATCCTAATTTTGAAGAGTTTGGAAGGTATACTTATGTAGGAGGAAGAAAGGAGAAAGAACTTTAATCAAAAGTCTCAAAGTTTCGATCTAGCATTGATAGAGAAAGGGAAACCACCTTCCAAAGAGAAGTAAGCCACCATATGCAAAGCCACAACAAGGTATGACACCACTAAATTTTGATGTTAATGTTAAAAGGAATGATGCATGTTCTTATTGTGTCAAGTTTGGACACTATTATAGAGATTCTTTAAAAGGAAGTATCATGAATCCAAACATAGAAACATAAGAAATAGAGGTCATTTTGTTGATGGAGGAGAAATAATGAATGATGGCTTCGAAAATATTAGATTATTTATTTCATATGTTTCCTTATCCACTGAAATAAATGAATCAAATGCATGGTTTGTTGATTATGGTGCTTCCATACATATGTCTTGTAACAAGGATTGGTTTGAAAATTATCATGAAAAAAAGAATGGTGCAAATATATATCTTGGGGATGATCGCTCACATCAAATTAAAGGATATGGTGATGTATATGTGACATTACCAAATGGTTTTGTTAAACATATTCAAAATGTGATGTATGTTCCTGGCATAAAGAAGAACTTAATCTTAGTTTCTACCATAACAGATCGAGATTTGAAGGTAGAATTTTTAAAGTCACATTGTGTGGTAAAAGATATGTAGGATCATTACAAGATTATTGCAACAGGAGTCATAGTTGGAGATTTATACAAGCTTGATGTGAAGAAGAATATTCATCAAGCATTGGCATCCACAACCACGACAACATAAGTTTTATGACACCAAAGTTATGGACATCTTAACTATCATGATTTGTTAATACTTCAAAAACAAGCACTGATGGAAGGATTTTGTTGCTTAAGAATTAGTATTTTGCATGTGAAGAGTGTGAATTAGGGAAGATGCATAGGGAATAATTCTCTACTCGTACAGATAAAATAAAAAGAAATATTCTTGAACTTGTGCATATAGATGTGTGTGGTCCTATGCAAACAATATCACTTGGTGGAGCACACTATTTATTGATCTTTATTGATGATTGCACAAAATATACATGGATTTATTTTATCAGAAAGTAAATTAATGTATTTGAATACTTTCAAAAGTTTTAAAATATGGTTGAGAAGAAAACATGAAAATACATCCATATCCTTCRATCAGATCAAGGGGGAGAGTATACATCTGGTGCATTCATCAAGTACTGCAAATCCCATGGAATTATACAACATTATACAATGCTGCATACTCCACAAAATAATGGAGTAGCTGAGATAAAAAAAATAGAACCTTAGTGGAATGTGCACGAAGCATGTTAAAAGGTAAAAATCTTACTAATGGTTTTTGGGTTGAAGCTATTAGTATTGTTGTTTATTTGAAAAATAAAAGTCCAACTAAAAGTTTGGACCATAAAACTCATTTTGAATCTTTTTATGGTTATAAGCCAACAATAATCCATTTAAGAATATTTGGAAGCAAAGCTTGTTCTCATGTTCCTAAAGAAGAAAGGAGAAAACTAGATGAAAAAGCAATCAAGTACATTTTTATTGGTTATTCTTCTAGTCCAAAAGCATGTAAGATGTTTGATCCTTTCACACACAAAGTTTTTGCAAGTAGAGATGTGTTATTTCATGAGCATGTGTATGAACGCCATAAGGTGGACAATTATTATGCATGACATATTCCTTATGAGCATGATGAAAATTTCAAAGTCGAAGCAGATGGTGAACAAGAAAAAAAATAAGAGGAAGAATCTAGCGATATGGACACTACAAGCAGCCAAAGTACACCAAGAGGAGGAGAATATTCACCATAGAGCAGAAGAAGAGGTGAAAACATTGAAGCAACAAGGAGGTCATCACGCCAAACTAAACTACAAGAAAGGTATAAAGATTATTCTTTGATCACTGAAGTAATGAATGTCATAAAACCTTTGAATTTTGAACAAGCTAAAGAGCATAAAGAATGGAGAGGAGTAATGAAGGAAGAGTATGAGTTCATAATGAAAAATAATACTTGGGAATTAACAAAATTTCCTAAAAATAAAGTTCACGTAGGATCCAAATGGTTGTTCAAACCCAAATGTAATGTTGATGGAAGTATAGATAAATATAAAGCTAGATTGGTTGCAAAAGGATATTCACAGAAAGAGGGAATCAATTATGAATATACCTTTTCACGTGTAGCTAAGCTAAACACAATTAGATTAATGATTTCATTAGCTAAAAAACATAATTGGAAGCTACATGATTTAGACGTTAGGTTTGCTTTTATAAATGGGGAATTAAAGGAAGAAGTATATCTTGTTCAACTAGAAGGATTTGTAAAGAAGGGTCAAAAGCATCTTGTTTGTAAGTTAAACAAATCTTTATATGGACTGAAACATGCACCAAGATCTTGGTATGTGAAGATTGACTCTTTATTTCTTCAGAAAGGTTTTATGAAAAGTAACAATGATCCTAACCTGTATATCAAGTCTAACCCTGGATGGGGTGACACGTCGCGCATCAAAGCCACCTGGGATGGAGCCAGGCCTGGCCATAAATGAGGTAGGACAACTCCCATCCCCTCAACATTAAGGATGGGATTTGGCCCCAACCACCAACCTCATGACATGGGACTTCTCCCTCACGTGAGCAGTTTGAAGACACAACCAGTTAAGGTCAGAGAGCTAATGGAGGAGCTTGTCCAGTCGCTCCATCCGATTATCAAAAATCCTTTCCATGGATTCATCCATTTTGAATTTGGCCAGCACCAGAAAGGCAATTGTGAGCTCTGGTGTAGCCACGAGAACACCCTTTGCATCTTATCCATCATAATTTTCATTCCAATGCTACGAGAACGAGGGAAGCCACGTCGTGGCTCTGCCTTGTACATCTTTGTTTCTTATCAGAAGAGACAGCAGTGGCTGGAGAGCGCGTTGTCTATGGCCTGGACTCAACTCACACGCAAGGCAAAACTGGTCAGAACACCTCCCATGGCATATGTAGAGGAGGCCTTCTCGAAGGAGATAATTCAGGCTCCTCCGAAGCATCTTATTTTCATCGTGCCCGATAACTAGCAGCCACCAAGCAGCCTCCTGGGGGAAGCCACCATGGTCGTCACTGTGGAGCAGCAAGGTCGCAGCATAGGGAAAGCTCAATTGGAAGAGTTTCCCTCTTGCTACATAGAGGAGGAGACTTCGGAGAAGTTGGATTCTCATAATGTTGCACTAGAAGCTGGATACACCTCGGCCAAAGGCATGGAGGGCGACAAGGAAAAGAAGGCAGAGTCACAGGGTTAGAGAGAAGACATGGAGCAGTAGAGCGAGGCAACAACAAGAGAGGCCGCAGAGAATAGGTTGGGTGGCAAGTCGAGGGAGGGTGGCAAGGTCCTCGTGCCACCTCCCATCTCGTCCATGCAAGACCAATGGCATGTCCCACTGCCATTTTTACACCTGGAGCACCTTGAATTGATGTTCGATTTTAGGAGCCAGATGGCGGACCAAGTCCACCGTGGCACCCCCATGAGCCAACGTCTTGATATGCTTTACGAAGCCTTCTCCAACGCGCCAGCAGGGTAGAGATGCCCAACCTGTGTGCAGCCTTTCGTGATGCCAGCTAGGGAGGGAGCACAGGATGAAGATGTCAACATGGCCACCTTTGAGGCCATTAGGTAATTTCTTATGATTTTTCTTCTGGTTATGGTCATGGTTCTAAAGTCAGTCAAGTTCGAATTGTCATGTTCTAAACTAGCTTTATTTTCTAACCTTATGGTTAAGGTTCAAACTATGGGATGCCATCCGTCCTGGTTTCCTACAGGTAGGACAGATGGCGGACCGCCCATTTTTTACAAGGATAGCATTGATTGCCAATTGTTCTGATTTCTGCTAATTTGGCAGAACAACTGGCAGCCTAGGCAAAGTTGTATATTTTGGCACTCAATATAGCAGGATCTACCTCTCTTTTTACTTAAATAAAAAAAAAAAACAAAAAAAAAAACGGTATATTAAGTCAGATCAGAAGGGGCATGTTGCTTTGATTTACATGTATGTTAATGATCTTATTATAATAGGAAATTCATCTAAGTTTATTGATATAATTAAAAGACAACCGTCATAGGATTTTGAGATGAAATACCTTGGTGAGTTGCATTATTGCTTAGGTCTTGAAATATGGAGAGAAGATGGTCAGACAATGGTCACACAAAGCAAATATACCAGGAAGATACTTAAAAGGTTCAATATGAACCAATGTACGACAGTGTCAATTCCTTTAGAACAAAATGCTAAACTTTGCAGTGATGATGGGACAAAAGAGGTGGATGGTACATTGTATCGTTAGTTGGTGGGAATTATAATCTCGCTACAACCATGGCATATATAACATATTTAGTCAACATCTTGAGTCAATTCATGGCCAAGCCTCATGAAATCCACTAGATAGAAACAAAAAGAGTACTTAGATATCTGAAAGGGACTGTTGATTTTGGTATTAAATATACTGATGAGTTTGATGTTGAGTTAAAATGTTATTATGATTTAGATTGGGCCAGAAATACTGATGACAAAAAATCAACCACATGATATACATTCAACATTGGATCGAGGATTGTATCATGGAGCAACAAGAAACAACAAATTGTTTATTTTTCATCAATTGAACCTGAGTACAAAGCCTTGTGCAGTGCTACTTGTGAGGAAATTTGGTTGAGTCGAATTCTTGAAGATGTGGGAGAAGAACAAAAGATGCCAACAATTATCAAATTTGATAATCAAAGCTCCATCTAACTAGACAAAAATCTTGTGTATCATGCCAAATCGAAACACATTGAGACCCATCATCATTTTGTAAGGGAAAAGATGCAGTCAAAGGAGATTGATCTAATTTATTGTAATACAAATGAAAATATGGTTGACATATTCACTAAGCCTCTTGGAAAGACAAAGTTTCAAATTTTTAGGAATCAATTACGTGTGGTAGAGAACACATTTCTCCATTAAAGGGGAGTGTTAGCGAAATAAAGGAGAAATTCTAGAAATCAATATTATTAGGTTTTTTTTTATGTATTATTAGACTTTGTTATTGTCTCATTAGGATTGATTGCACCTATTATTTTTTAGATCCTATTTTTTAGGAATATGTTCAAACTGTCGAACTGTATTGTATTCCTATAAATGTATTTGGATGTTGGTTTGATGAATGACAAGGTGGAGTGTGAGCAGTGTCTCACCCGTGAGTTGCATCTCACCATTTCCATTGCTTTGTCTTTCATTTTATGTCTTTGAAAAGGGGCAAAGGTGTTTTTTTTTACATTCATTTGATGTTTCAATGTCCCATGTTGATTCTTCTTATTTTTCACTCGATTAGTGTTTGGAGCTATTGTGTTGGGAGAATGAATTGGACAATAGTAATTGTTTATGGGTTGTTGGTTGACCATTTCTACACGGGATGATGGTTAATGATAGAGAGGGATTTTTCTCAAGTAGTATGATGGTGCTTGGTTGAATGTTTGTGGAGTGATAAAATATTGTAACAAAGAGCACTCTAGATTTCTATGGAGTAAGTAATTAGTAGAGAGGACAATAGTCCTAAGTGGTTAGTGGTGATAGGGAGAGGGAGTATTGGATATGGATACTTTGCACATGGGTGTCCACTTGTTGTTTGAATGAGTCATTGTTTCTTTGTAATTTGGTTTAGATTAGCAAGTATCTTGGTTTGGATAGTTGTGCCCTTGATATAAAAGTATAGTAACAGTGAATATGTCTCATAACAGTTTTGTAGCTAATAGTTATATATTTTACCATATAGTTTCTTGTATTTTTAGAATATGAGAAAGAGATACATGTGTCATATTACGATCCTTACAACTTAAAATGATTTTTTACGAGACGTGAGATTGAGGTTATGTGGAAAATATTAAAAAAAAAAAATCAATTGTGCAAATTTATTGGTATTTTATATGTTTATTTATGTGTTGTTATTATCCTTATCAATTTATTATATGCATTCTTGTGTTTTGAAATTAAATATGTGATCACGTTTATGGTATTTATCCATGCATGACAAATCTTGATGATATAATGTATTTTAATTCTTCCATATCTAAAGTTGTAAATACACACCTCAAAACAATTATAAACACACCCTCTCCCCCCTCCACATCACCCTAAGTAGAGAGGGTGGGTGTAGATGTGCACCCTCATCCCCCACCACCCACCATGAAGTTGTGCACACATATGTAGAACTTAATGGTGGGTGGTGGGGATGAGGGTGTACATATTTGTGTTCCTTTTACACACATGCACACCCTCATCCCCCATTGCCCATGGTGAAGGTGTGATTAATCCTTTGGGTTATGAATGAGATGGGATGTAGCTATGTAAATAACTAAGATACAAACCCCAACTAGTGTAGAGCCCTTGTATGAGACTATGAGGAAATAGATTTATAAAAACATATGTGATGGATGAGGAAGAACCCTCTCATAGTTCCGATCACAAAAGTGTTAGAACTCAAAATTTAGATGATTGTTAATAATATATTTTATGCTTTATCTAATAAATTTTAATAAATCTTTTATGATTTTTTTTTTTAATAAATCTCTTATCTTTTTAAATAAATATTAGAAAATTTTTAATGATAAAAATAATTTTTAAAGATTTAGTTGATAAAATATGAACTGAATAATCAATCTAGTTTAACTTTAGTGATTGGGAGAAAATTGTTATCCTTCCCACATGGATTCAATTTTCGAAAATAAAATATTAAACTCATAACAAGTATATTATTATAATGACTTCTATTTTTTTTTGTTGATTCACTTTATACCCTAAAAATTTTAAGTTTCCTCAAAATAAAAGGAACTCACTCCATAATTATAACCAATAAAAAGAAAATTGAACTAAATCATTATCCCCATCCCCGGCATAAAGAGATTGTTAAAAAAAATTTGATGAAAACTCAATGTATTTAAGATAAAATATAAAAAATGTGGATTGAGGTCCGTGAATCTCTACCCCAGTCCGTACAAGCAAACTCTAATTTGCAATCACAAGATTGCTTTGGTTGTGACCATTCCTTTGTGTAAATTGGTTATGACGTTGCATATGAATATGATAAAGTTTGAATTAGGGTTTTAGGTTCTTCTCGGGTTTATATGTGAATATTTTCTCATTTTTAATAAGTTATTTGATTTTTTTCAAAAAGTTATTAAATTTTTTTATGGAAATTAATGGAGTAATATCACTTTTCTATTTTACAAGGTATATGTGTAATTCCTTTTGTGTTTAATATGAAGTTGACATGTGACATTTAAAAAAATATTAATAACAAAAAAATATTTTAATGTTAATCATAAATAAAATATTTCAATATCCATTTTAAGTAAAATAATTTTATATAATCTCTTTATTTCTCTTTATATATAGAGAGAGAAATTGAAAGTAAGAAAATTACATTTAAGTCAATAGGTGTTTTCTACTTCTCAAATGAGGGAGATGTGTAATTCTTTCAATGCTTAATATTATGGAGTTGACATGTGACATTTAAAAAAATATTAATAAGAAAAAAATAATTTCTATATGTACCATAAATAAAATATTTTAACATCCACTTTAAGTAAAATAATATCAATTTTACATGATGATGATGGTTAACCATTGATTGGTCCAATGAGACCATAGGAAAAGTAAAATATTACTTAGATTTCTTTAAAATGTTATTTCTATGCTTGAGGGCATTCTAGGACAAAATGTTTTTCATCTTCAACCCTCTTGGTGTCACAAAGGTGACAATTCTTTCTTACCATGGAGTTTTGGGATTCATGAGAATTAGTTCTTATTTTAGCAATATTGATTCTCTTATTTATGCTAGGCAAAATAGAGAGATACTTTTGATCTTTAAGGTTAGGGTTAACCACCTTCTTATAATATCTTAATTTTCTTTTATCCTCTAACTCTTTAGCACACTGTAGGTTCTCCTTAAATTTAGTTTGTACAATATTTTTAATATCATTGTATTATGAAGAATAACTTCTTCTTTTATTCCCCTGTGATTTAGTCATTGGTGATTTTGACTAGAGTATGAAGCAATTTTGGGGAGCCTCTTGTCATCCATGTTGTTTGTACATTAAGTACCTAATCATCTATTTAGAGAGAGAGAAATTGAAAGTAAAAAATTCTTACTCCACACATAGGTGCTTTCTACTTCTCCATATGAGGGAAATGTGTAATTCCTTCAATGCTTAATATGGAGTTAACAAGTGTCATTTAAAATTATATTCGTAACAAGTAAATATTTCAATATCAACTTATCTATATAACAATCTAAAGTGAAAAAATTATTATGGTTAAAACATTTAAATGGTGGGTTAAGGATGAGGGGAATGTGCAATTCCTTTTTTTATTTAATATGAAGTTGACACTTGGCATTGAATCTCTTGAAATACAAACCTCATTTTAAAGTCAAAAAACTTGAGGAATAATTTGCACCTAAAAAGATTTGATCTCTCCAAACTCATGATAAATCCATGAAATGATATATTTTAAATACAAATAAATAATTTCAAACAATTCTTTCTTCTTATACATCATGGTCATGGTAAAGAAAACTTGCTTTTCTGTACAACATCCCTAAAAAGGGTTATGATCCATATTTGTATATTCCTGGCATACACACGAAGGAACACTTTTTTGTTTTCAAGAAATATGTCAAATTCAACTTTGGAACACTGATAAGTAGTGGCCATATATGAAATATGGGTTTAACATGTAGAAATGACTTTGAACTGGTGGGCCAAACTTTTTAAGTTTATGAAAAACACAGAATAACATATTTGTGGCGAATAGCGTTCAAGTCGATTCTTGATTATTCTGCTTTGTAATTACCTATTAGTGTATATATTACAAGTAGTCAATCAAAGCATGCAGATCCGACGAATCTATGATTAAAAGTTAGAATTCCAGCTGGTATATCTAAGAAATCAGAATGGCCTTGAGAGCCGATGCTTTGGGCCCTGAGGTTTTTGTTTTAATAAATTTTCTAACTTCTTCAGGACAAAACGCATGAATTCAAAAACTATGGAAAAATATATATGCACATTGCAATTGATAATAATTATTTCCTTGCCAAAACATCCGAGCTAGACAGATGAGAACAGTCAAAACGGATAAGGTTTTGATGTTGTGGTGGGTGCTCGGGATGAGCGTTTGATGTTGTAAAATCGACATGTGTTTGTCTTGGGATGCAGTGGGCTCTTCCATTAACCACGTTTATAAAGGATGAAAGGCATTGATAATTGGGAATTGGCAGACAAGAAGTGCCTTCAAAATTCGGTGGCTGCCTGGCATGCCTAGTGTCTCCTCGTGCTCTGGTATTTAAATCATTTTAAGGGCACACATATCTCAGTCTTGTCAATCTTCTAAGTGGGCTTAATATTTTAGGAGTGAGCAGTCAGATGATGAATATGAAGGTGTGGATGAATGGCATATGGAAGATAGCAAAGGATGCATTGTGTCAGAAGATTCTTGCCTCCCATCTGCCTGCAGATCCTACTCTTCCAGACCTTACTGGTTTCTCCTGCATCGTTACTGGTTCAACCAGTGGGATTGGACTCCATACTGCAAGGTGGGGGATTAATTTCATCAGGGCTATAGTTTTTTCCAAGTCATGTGGTTTAATATTGATGCAGGTTTAATATTGATGTAGTTTTCATTAAAGAAAATCATTTTAACCCCTTGTTTCTGATGGATATGTCACAGAAAGCTTGCAATGGCAGGTGCCCATGTTGTCATGGCCTGTCGTAACACGAGGATGGCTTCAGAGCTTGTCCAGGAATGGCAGGGAGATCAGAGAAAAGCGAATGGGAATCCTCTGTCGATAGATGTAGCGTAAATATATGTTTTTTTT